>SRZU01000103.1:152666-327978 GCA_013183765.1 Fusarium xylarioides | reverse complement strand
GGGAAAACAGGGTTTTTCGTGGTGTGTTATGAATCATCCAACTGAGGGGTAAAATCTCGTATACGTAATCCTCATTATATAATCATCACGTGACCCCAGTCACATGACTTTCCAACTGATATTTTCCTTAGTAAGAAATATTTAAAGTTTATAGAAAAAACTTTAATATGTGGAACTTGCTCAATTCTCCACATATTGCTTAGGTAAGCACACCAATCAAAAGCCCCGAATTTTCTCATTATTTCGGTATATATTTTGCCCTGATTAGTCATCTAGAACATAATATATTCCTTAGTTATATAATAAGACCTTTATATAATATCAGGTCTTAACAATTATATAGCAGTGCATCTTATAATAGATTTTAAGGTTTTTAGCCTATTTTAAGATAGTCTATTTAGGTTAAAGCCTTAGTAGTAATTACCTTAATAGGGTAATAATAGAGAAGGCATTTAGCCTACTAAGGCTAGGGGAAATATCTTTTTTATGCTTATAGATTAAGGCTACTTATTTAGTTAAATCTTAAGGTTAAAGGCAATAGCGCTGTATAACCTTAAGACTTAATTTTAAGGTTATTATGTTTTTTAGTATAATATATAATGCCTTATATTATAATATGCTAAAAATAAGTATTATATTATGTTATCTTATTATATGAGACCCTATTAGCTATACCTTGCGTATTGCTGCAGAGACATTTTGACTTTTTAATAATTTAAAGTATATATATATAGTAACTCTTATAGTGCATTTATTTTATATTATAATTACTCTAGTAACTAAATATAATCTTAAAATCTACTAACTAGATATAATAAATGCATTTATTAATGTAATATATAATAAAAATAAACTTCTAATTATATACTACTTTCTATAAGGCTTTAAATAAGCTAAAAAGCTTATAGAGTTAAAAAGAGCACTATATAAACTAAAAGACTTACCTATTTTATAGTTTAAGGAATTCTTAAGTACTTTAAAATGCCTTAATTTAAAACCTAGTAAGGAAAAAAAGTACTTATTTTATATAAAAATATAAGATATATTAGTAGTATTTTTTATAAATAATATTCTTATTTTATATTACTATAAATAGAAAGAAGCTATAGATAAGATTATTAAAGCATTAAAAGAGATATATAAGCTTTAAGATAAAGGGGAAGCTAAGTAGTTCTTAGAAATTAGAATTATTAGAAATAAGCTAAATAAGAAAATCTACCTTTATTATAACTTATATCTAGAGAAATATATAGTTATATATAACTTAGATAAGTATAACTAGTTCTTTACTATTTTTATTCCTATTATTAAGCTTTTTAAGAAAAAGAACTAAGTATTTCTAGCTTATATTAAGTTATATTAAGAAAAGGTTAAATCTTTATTATATATTATAGTAATAGTAAAGCTAGATATTACTTTTATAGTATTTTAACTTTTTAAATACTTTATAAATTTAAGTAAAAAGTACTATAAGTCTATAAACTAAGCTCTTTAATATCTTTATATTACTTATAATTTTATAATTACTTATAGAAATAATTATAATAAAACTTAAATACTTTATATAGTATTAAATGCTTTATTTATAAATAATAAGACCTAAGTGTTAATTAGCTGTATTTACCCTTAATTTATATTCCTTATACTACACTGCATTGCCTTGCAACCTGATCTAATCTATTACTAACCTGCTAAGCTAGCTTCAGTCTACTAACATTTACAGTTTTTCCCTTAATGCTAAAACCTTCATTTCCTAATTTACCTTCTTCTCTCTCCTTTCCCTCTTACTTCCCCCCCTTTATGCTATAATAGCCCTTAATTCCTATAATATAATATTTATACTATTAATTTAATTAATATAATTATATATTTTAACTCTATAAACTACTCCTAGTATAGGCTATTGCTGCTACCTAATGTAATTCTAGTGATAAAGGCCTATTGCTCTGTTAATAGGTCCTGATCCTGCTTTAGGCAATTGGCTAGGTCTTCTAAGGCCCTTATTTAGCTTATAATATATGTAATGATAGATGCGTTTAGGGGTATATTATAGAGCCTTACTCTGCAATTAAAGATTATAAGATTAACTTGCTATATTAGCAGTAATTTATTAATGTATAGTAGGTTTTTGCTTATAATATTCTAATGCTAAAGGAAGGTATATAAATTAGGAATATTACTAATATTAAGATTATTAATATTAGTTAAAGAACTAGTTATATAGCTATTAGCTGCTATGCCTGGTTAGTTGTAGCTAGGTTAGCTATTGTTAATGTTAATTGTATAGTAGCGCATCTTGTAATAGATTTTGGGGTTCTTAGCCTATTTTAAGATAGTCTATTTAGGTTAGAGCCTTAGTAATAATTGCCTTAACTGGGTAATAATAGAGAAGGCATTTAGCCTTAGTAGGCTAGAGAAAACATCTTTTTTATGCTTGTAGATTAAGGCTACTTGTTTAGTTAGATTGTAAGGTTTAAGGCAGCAGCTGTATGACCTTAAGACTTGATTTTAAGGTTATTGTGTTTTTTAGCATAGTGTATAATGCCTTGTATTGTAATATGCTAAAAATAAGCATTATATTGTATTATCTCATTGTATGAGACCTTATTGGCTATACCTTGCGTATTGCTGCAGAGACATTTTGACTTTTTAATAAATAATAAGAAAATAAAAAGATTATTATAAGGATATCTTATTACTCTCTTTAGTAGTATTATAATGTAAAAAGTAATATATTAAAGTATAGTTTTAACCTTTATAATAGAAATAGAATTAATTATATTAAAGTATATTGCAATTAAAGTAATAAGTTTATAGTATATTTTTAATAAATTGCATTTTTATCTAATAAAGCTATATACTATTTACTATAATAATTAATAAATAATATATCTTATTATAAAGCTAAGCATTAAGATTAATACTTAACTGCATTATATAGAAATCTAGAAAATATATAGCTATAATAAGAAAAAAGTAAAAAGAGCTTTTAGGTTACTTATTTACCTATAATAAAGATACTAGTAGATAGATGATGCGTGAGAATCACAGCTCTCCCGAATAGCAGGTTATAGTTAATCTGGTCCTTGGTGTTTATCTTACAACACCAAGGCCCACTCTTAGAATTGACCTAATATACCCTTCTGAATACCTTCATTTTGCCTTACAAGCTGTAATTCAGTATTAAATAATAGCAATTACAAAAGATCTATAGTGCCTAACCATCTATAATTAGCACTACAACTACTATTAAGTAACCTCTAAGCCTATAGAAGGTTATTATTACCTTTAGTACTATTTATTAACCTCTTAATAACCTTAATTACTATTACCTATATAAGTGCTATTAAAAGCATTCTTAATAGTATAAATTACACTTAAAATTAGCAGTTATTTAATCCCTTAAGAAGCGCTAATTAAGAAGTTATTATTATGCATGTACACTGTAACCCTTAATCCCTGCCCTTATATGTATATTATATTATAGTAAAAAGCTAAAAAGGTAAAAATTTACACCTTGCATTTAAATTTAAACCTATAACCTTTAGCTTTTTTAGCATTTACTTAAGAAAGTATGCTTTACCTTGCATAATTGCTAGTATATATAAGTAGAAATTATCTCTATTAATATATTCTTTTATAAAGTTAACTTACTCCTATAATAGCTTTACTTTTTCTTAAATAATTAGCCTTTCTATGCTAATTTTTAATTTAAAAGTATTAGTATTACTAAAAAAGAGGCTCCTTAACTGCATTTACTTAGGTCTACTACTTAGTTGCAGAAATCCCTGAAGGGAACTAAGCGGGATAAATCCTTTAGCTATCTAACATTTATAGGCAAGACTCTCTAAGTAGTACACTAGGATAAAACTAAGGTTAAGAGGTGCAAGATAGCTTAGTTAAGCGGTATAGTCTTTAGTATAAGGCAGCTACTCCTTATAGTTATTAGATAGGAAAGAGCTACTATCCTATTAGATTACTATTAAGGTATATTATATTTCTATTTACTTAAAGTAATTAGTATAACTATAGATTATATACCTTTTAATATAGCTATTATATACCTCTAATTAATATATTATTTAATACTACTTCTTTATACCTTATATACTAAAGTCATTTTAAGGCTATTATAACTGCATTTTTGCTGCAATAGTATAATCTAACTATAGAGATGATGTAGGTAATCTACTAAGCTAGCAATACAGCGGCCTATCTAATTCTGCGTAATGATAACAGCAAGATGAGTCTCTTAATAATTATAATGATAGTTAGCGTTTAGTATCTCCTTAATCTCTAGGTTATTAGTATACTGTCTGTCTATTAGCTCCTTAGCTGCATTATAATAATAAGTCTAGGGATAATAAATTAAATTCTTTATCTTAATAACTATAACTATAACTATAAGCTAGTTAATGCTTTATTCTTTATAATCTAAGAGAATAAGAGAATAATATTATAAATTAAATTGCAGAGAATGAATCTATACTTATATAAGGAGTATGCTTCTATTAAATAATAGAGGAATATTACCCTATTTAAGCTCTTAATGCATTTACTATTTAGGATAGTAATATAGCCTTATAGATGCAATAGATGCTAAGTTGCTAGGTCTTTAAGTCTATAATTGCAAATATGCTTATTAAGTATCCTTATGCTAGGCTCTTATATCTTAAGTATCTTCCCTGGTAGTAAGAGTAGGTATAATAGAGGTTTAATGTCTATGCATTTAATTAGTAGAATTAAGTAAAATTAATTACTGCTTATTATCTACATTCTGCAGAGATCCTAGAGGTATAGCTAGGCAGACTACTAGCGCTTTAAGATAATCTATTAAAGGGATCTAATGATAATCTTGCAGTATAATAATAACGCAAGACTACTATTAATACTATATAATCTATAGGTAGTAATATTAATAAGAAGATTTAAAAGGAGATACTTAGTATCTTTAACTCTAATAATCTTAATAATAAAGATTATTAAAGTCTTATTATTACTAATATAAGTAAGATAATCTATATTAATATATATATATTCTATAAGCATTTCTATTTATTTAAGCATTTTAGTAAGTTTAGTCTTATAAAATACTATATTAGAATGCTTACTAGGAAAGCTAGTGCCTAGCTAATATCTAAGTTAGATAAAGCTAGTTATAATTAATTTCTTAATCTTCCTATTAATAAATTTAGTTAAAAGCTTACTAAATAGTTTAAGTATTTTAATATAGAGATCCTAGAGAATCTTTATTAAACTTAATTTACTTTTAAGCTTATTCTTTATAGTATTATGCTTACTTAATAGGCTTAGTAAAAAGCCAGTCTAGCTAAGCAAGTTAAATATAATAAAGATTATACTATTATCTTTATACTATTTAACTAAATAGATATTAAGATCTTATATTTCCTTAAATATCCTAAGGAAACTATATTACTAATAGCATTTATTAAGCAGTATAAGTAATATTAAACTATAATTAAATACTTCTATTATTACTAGGATTAAGGTAATAGAGGCAAGCACTAATATAAGTCTAATTACTACTTAGGCAAAGATAAGGGTAGTTAATTTAATTAATGCCCTTATAATAAACACTTTAGCTCTAAGTAATAAGATAAATATAACTAATTAAGGTAAGATAACTAATACTATAGCAATTAACTATTACAGTTATATATAAAGGATAGGAAGAATAATAATAAACTAGGTAATTGTTATTACAGTAATAACTAAGATTGCTACTTTTACTTATATAATAATAATTACATTTATTATAATGTTAAGGAAGAGAAGAAAGTTTATTTTAAATGGAAATATCCTACCTTAGAAGATAAAGGGGATAAATTTAAGTTAGATAGAGCTAATACTAATAGCAATAGTAAGAGTATTTGCTCCTTTTAATTAATATCTTCTTAATAAGTATACTTTAACTATATAACAGGTAGTATAGTGCTAGTAGATATTATATAAGAGTTTCCCTATAGCATCTGCTATTAAGTCTTTTCTAGCTAGGCTATACTATAGGAACATAAAGCTATAAGATCTTATATTAGCTCTATACAGTTAATAAGCAAGCAGGCACCTGCTAAGTCTAAATATTATATCTATTATTATAGAGATTTTCTATCTTATAATAAGCTTTATAGATACTTAAAGTCTAGATATTCTAAGAAGTTAGCTATATAAGAGGTTGCTCTTTAGGTTAATAATATAATTGCATCTATAGAATATGTTTCTGTATATATTTACTATTAACTGCAGGTTTATAAGGTTAATAGCAACTATATATACCTTAAATTTAATGCTATAAGCTCTCTAGGAAGAGAGATAGCTTCTATCTATATTAATACTAGGTGCAGAAAACTAGTTATTTTCAGGGAATAGTTATAAACACTTTAGCATACTATTAAGGAAAAAATGCCTATCTTCATTTAAGGAGTTAATAATAAGGTAAAAAAGCTATATAGTAAGTAGATAATATTTACATTTTATATTAATAGTATCTATTATAATAAATTAGATGCTAGCTACATAGAGTTTACTTATAGAGCCTAGATTTAGGATAGAATGCTATCTTTATCTCTTAAGGCTTTACTTAGAAATAGATAGATAGCACTATATAGCATTAATATTATAATAACTAATAAACATTTATATTATACTAGTCTAGAGGAGTTCTTTATTCCTTTTACTATCTCTTAGCTCTCTTAGAAGGTTAATTAATAAGTAATAGTAGCTTAGCTAATAATAGTTCCTGCTAGATAGATACATCTTATACTAGTAACCTAGAAAGAAGTCCCTAAAGGAAGAACATTTATATTTAATAGCTATATTAATAAAGCCTCTAATGCCTTTATAAACTTAAGTACTGCTTTAGGAGTTATAATTATTAATAATACTAATAAAGATATTACTTATTAGAGAAAGCAGAAGCTAAGGAATATTAAAGAATATAAAGAAGAATAGATATACTTCTCTAGCTTATAGAAAGCTGCTAGTCTAGCCTTAATAGCAATAGCTAGACTGATAGCCTCTGGCGCGTTAGATGGAACTACTAGAAGCATAGAATAAGTTACAATCTCATCTAATATTAATCTTACTCCTAAAATCAGCACTATTGCTACTAGAGAACTTATTCCTTAAGCTATAAATAGCCCCTTAACATCTATCTTAGAGGCAACCCTTATAGGCGCTACTATAAACCTAATATAAGATGTAAGAAGCGCGATTCTAGAAGATATTAAAGACTCTAAGCTGCTATATAAATAGCAGAAAAGGAACAAAAAGAAGCAGCCCCTTTTAACAGTTAGGGAGCTTCTAGAGTTAGAATTATTAATCCTAGATAAGCTAGCTCTTACCTCCTCTATTAATAGAAAACCTAAGATAATTATCTATAAGTCAATTCTAGAATTGCCTTAAGTGCTATATTAAGTATATATTTAGAGATAACTAAATCTCTTTAAGATTAAGACTTAGAAGGGAATTTATATCTATAATAATAGCTCTAGATTTATAAAGCAGGCTTAAGATCTATATATTAAGTATACTACTTTATAGATAGACTTAAGTCTTATTTATATTTTAGAAAGCAAATTAATAACTATACCTCTAATTAATAATTAGTATAAGTAGAGAGTTACTTAGTAACTATATGCTTATAGGCTAAAAGATTAAAACCTTATTAATTAGATCTTTAATAAGCTATATAATTAGAAATAAATAAAGTAGGTAACTAAGCTAATGCTATTTGCAGCTCTAGTCTTTATTATCTAGAGAATAGTTAATAGAAAACCTAAGAGTTAAGCTATAATTAATCTAAAAGCCTTAAATAAAGTTATAATTCTTAATAGCTATCTATTACCTAGATAGGAGGATATTATCATGGCCCTGCAAGGCGTAACTTATATCTTAGCAATTAATGCATTTTCCTTCTTCTTTTAATTTAGAGTTATGCTAGAATATTAAGATAGGTTTATAATTATAAGTTATAGAAAACTAAAGAGATTTATAGTTACTCCTATAGGCTTTTATAACTCTTTTATATATACTTAATAGTATATAGATAGACTTTTATATTTATATTATAGCTTTTATTATACCTTTATTAATAATATTATAATCTTCTTTAAGTTTACTAAGAAGCATGCTTAGTATATAGATATGCTCTTTAGACTCTTTATCTTTAAGAACTTATCTATCTTTCTAATAAAGAGCTAGATAGGCTATCTAAGTGCCTAAGTGTTAGGATTTTGCATTAATGCTTTTAGATTATTAATAATAGCAGAGAGAGTTACTGCCTTTATTAAGCTAGAGTTTCTATAATAGCTTGCAGCTTTTAAATAATATATTAAAGCAATTAAATACATTTAACATCTTATTTTATACTATACTAAGATTATAGAGCTATTATAGAAGCATAAAGTTACCCTCTTAGCTAAGAGAAGAAAGAATAATAAGATTATTAATAGTAATAAAGGAAAAAGAAAGTTATATATAAAGATAATATATTATAATCCTATACTAGCAGAGAAGATTACCTTTTAAATCATATAAGAGCAAATTGCTTCTAGGAAGGGTTTAGTTTATCTTAATCTAAAGAAGCATCTCTTTCTTTAACTTAATGCTAGCATTTAGTAAGGCTTTAAAGCAGTTTTATATTATATAAAGGATAGATATATCTAGAAGGAGGGTGCTTATATTCCCTTTAATATTATTATACCTATCTATTTTATTAGTAAGATATTAATAGCAGCAAAGATAAGATATAGACTAATAGAGCTAGAAATAGTAGTGCTAGTCTAGGCAATAAAGAGACTAAAAGCATATATTAGATCCTCTAAAGGATCTCTTACTATATTTATAGATTACTTAGCAATAAAACAAATTATTAAGAAAATAACTTTAAATATAATAAGTACTAATTGTATTAATAGAAGACTTATTAATGCCTTAATTTATCTTTTAGAGTATAAGCTATATATTTTTTATATTCCTAGAAAGAAGAACTTTATTTCTAATGCTTTTAGTTGCTTAGAGGCTTTAGAGACTAATAGTAATGCTTATAGACTTTACCCTGATTATATTGCACTTAATAATATATATATAGGCATAAAGTTACTTATATTTAAAGAGATAAAGAATAGGTTTATCTAGAGGTATCTTAATAATATAAAGTATTTACCTATTCTTAAGATAATTCTTAAATTTAAAGGTAAAGCAGTTAATGCTAATTAATTAAATAGTAAGGATATAGTATCTGCTTTAAAGTGTAGTATGCCTTTTACTCTAAAGGATAGACTTCTATATTACAAATAAACTAATAGATATCTTTACTTATATATTCTATACTCTATAATTAATAAAATCCTAAAGATAGTATATAAGGACTAAAATTATCTTAAGACTAAAAGGATAATAAGGGAATTATTAGGACTCTTAATATATAATCTTACTGCAAGAATCTAAAAATACATTTACAGTTATAAGATATATTATCTAGAATAAATAGACTAATAATAAAGAATTAGCAACTATATGCTAATATATCCTCCTGTTACTCCTATATATACTATTACAATTAACTTTATTACTAATCTTCCCTCTATCTTATTAGTTAGAAGCCTATAGGCAATTAAAGGATTTAATCTCTTTAATTAGCTTATAATAGTAACTTATATAGCAAGTAAGCGTTATCTTCTAATCTCTAGATACTTAACATATAGTGCTAAAGACTAGGCTATTGCTTTAGCATAGATGCTATTAATAGCAGATTAGGGAATTCCTAAGGTTATTATCTTAAATCGCAATAGAAAGTTCACTTTACCATTCTAGCAAAAGCTATAGAGTAAATTTAGGTGTAGACTTACTATAACTATAGTATACTATCTAGAAGCTAATAGTCTATCTAAAAGAAGAAACTAGACTATTAAAATCACTTTATGCTTTTACTATATTAAGAATCCTTTAGCAGATTAGTTTTATATTCTTCTAATACTTTAATAGAATCTAAATAGAATATATAATGCTAGAACTAAGATAAGTATATATAAATTCTTTTATAGATTTAAGCTAATAAGCGCTTTTAATCTTATTACCTCTATAGAGAATATTATAAATCTTCTCTATCTCTAAGAAGTTATTTGCAAGGAAGCTTAACTAGCTATAGATTTTACTGCAATAAAAGGAAAACATTAGTATAATAATAAGCATTATCCTATTATATTAAAAGAAGGCAATTGTATCTATCTGTAACTTTATAAAGGCTACAATCTCCTAGAAAAGCTATTAAAGAAATAGTTATAGCAGCAAACTAGTCCCTTTTATATTAAATAAGTTATTAATAATCTAGCCTATAAATTAGAGCTTCTAGATTAATAGAAGATCTATCTAGTTATCTTAGTAAAGCATCTTCTTCTAGTATATACTAATAACCTTATTAATAAATAGCCTAGGCCTATAGAGGGAGAACCTATTAATAAGAATTACTATAAAGTTAACTTTATTATTAAGAGATAGATATAATACCTTAGAAGGAATGCTATTCCTTTTAAAGGATTTCTTATTTAATAGAAAGGATAGAGTCCTGAATATAATTAGTAGGTAAAGACTGCAGATATATTAAAAAAGCTTATAAAGTCCTTCTGCAAGAAGCATCCTAAGTAATTTGCTAATAAAGGACTATAAAGAAGCAGTTAGATAAAGAAGATCCTAAAGAAGATTAATTAGAGGAATTAATTAATATAGAATATATATATATTAGATGATAATGGAATAGTTAAGGATAACTGGAAGGTTTCTTTAGAGGCTGGCTGTATAATGCGTAAGAATTATAGCTCTCCTGAATAGCGGGTTATAGTTAATCCAGTCCTTGGTGTTTATCTTACAACACTAAGGCCCACTCTCAGAATTGACCCGATATACCCTTCTGAATACCTTCATTTTGCCTTACGAGCTGTGATTCGGTATTAATAGATTAATTAAAGCTTTATTATAATAGTAATTTAAATACTTTAAAGTATTACTTAATCTTATATAACTTAAGTAATTAAAAGTCTTAATAAAGTAAAGTTTAATTATTTAACTAGCTAGTAATAAGAGTAAAGAGCTTAAAGTATCTCTTATAGCTAAAACACTTTTATTAAAGTATAGTAAATAGTTTTAAAAAGCTTAAATAATAATATTATTATTAATATTTTTATCTTTATCTTTAACTTTATTATTATTATTAATAAAGATAATGCTATTAAGTCTTATTAAGCTATTATAAATTATATTAAAAGCTTTAAGATTTATTATATTAAGAAAGCTCCTTTTATTAAAAGTAAGTATATTTAAATTAAAATAAGAAATCTTAAAGATCTAAGAAAAAAGAATATAATAATTAAAAATAATAAAAAGAGTAAAATAAGCCTTAAAAAGCTTAAATATAACTAAAGTATAAGTCTTTATATAAATAATCTTTTATATAAATAATTAGCTTAAAGTAAATAGATAAAGAAAAATAAATAACTTATAAAATAAATACTATTAGTAATTATATTATAAAAGGTAATAATTAAAAGAAATAAATAATAGAAATTAAATAAGTTAATAATATATTTAAGAAGAAATATAAAAGCACTTATAAGCTAATATAACTCTTATAACTACTATAAGAGTAATAATAATAGTACTTTAAATTAGGCTTATCCTTTATAGTATAATAAGATAATAGACTTTTACTTAATAAAGTACCTTTAAAGTATTATATATATAGAAATATATACTTTTTATCTTTAAGAAACTTAAGCTTATACTTTAAAGTATATAAAGATTTAAAGGTCTTAAAAGTCTTAAGGGTTTTTACTAGAATAATTATAATAAGGGAATTCTTTCTTTTAGTAAAGTAAGAAATTTTAAGTATAGTATTATTATTAGAGGGAAGCTTAACCTTACTATTATAAGATATTATAGCATTAGTAAAGCTTTTAATTTTAATTAAAGTATAATTAAGCTTAAAGATATTATCTTTAAGTTTAAATTTAAGCTATATTACCTCTAATTAGTATATATAATAAATAAGAAATAAAAGTAAGACTTATAATAAAATCTTTACTTTTTAAGGAAAAAGAATAAGTATTAGATTTATATATAACCTAATAAGTATTAAGTTACTTATATAAATATATATTATTAAGGAAATAGCTATAATAAGATTAAAATAACTTATTAAATGGTAAGTAAGAAGATTAAGTATTAGGTATAATAGAGAGATTAATAGAGGGCTTATAAGTATAAGTTATAGCACTTAAATTAGAGGTATAAAGTAGTAAAGTAAAGTAGTTATATATAGGATAATTAATATAAAAAATAGTAGCTTAAAGGTAATTATTATACTTTTTATAAATAGCAGGGTTATTAAGAGTAAGAAGCTATATTAAATTATTAGTATATAAGTAAAATAAAGAGTATACTATTAAAAGGATAAATGCTTTAAAGTAAAAGAATAGTAAAATAATTATATATTATAATAAAAATTATAAAGCTTAAAGGAGAAAAAAAAGAAAAGATTATAAAGAAATAAGAGAAAGGCTTTTATAGTTAAAAAAGTAAAGATTTAAAGGCTATATAACACTTCTTTATTATAATTTACTATACTTATTATACTTATATTTATAAGATTAAAAGGGTATATACTTAAAGTAATAATAATATAATACTATTATAATTTCCTATTATCTATTTATTTCGTTTCTATTATAAAAGCATATTAAGTAAAATTAAAGCTATTTAGGATTTATTTAATTATATAAATAATATATAGTTAAATAGGAGGTATATTAAGCTATAAATAGTAAAATGCTCTCTAATTAGTTAGATTAAACCTACTGCGCGATTTCTATAGCTTAATAAGGTTAAACTGACCGCCACCTTCAATTGAAGAAAACAAGGCTCTTTCAATCAATGATGGAATGCTTATTGTGACTAATCTACGCTTTGTACAACAAGATCATTATCCAAAGCTGGAGTCGTATCAACAACAATGATGTCAGTCCCAAGCTCCGATTGGCCCCGAGCTCATGCGTAAGCCCGCCTAAACTCCGCGTATACGGTGGGGGGCACGTAGCTTAGCAGGCTTAGCTTACCTGCATAAGCAAAAGCTACCTTAATTAGTATGATGAGGTGGAACTGAATTTTTGATCTCAGCATTACGAGTGGTTTTTTCTCTCTCACTCAACCTCAAAAACCTCCCACTTCCTATCCTCAAGCTTCATTCTTACGGACTATCTTCAATCTGCATGTTATCATCACAAAATCTGAAGCGGATGGTCCCGTCTCGTCTGTCAGCATCGGGATAAACGCCACAAAGAGGGGCTCGAGATCCCTCATTCAGCCTAAGACGTCAGCATTCGAGGCTCAGCATCATTTCGCGCGTATATCACCAGAATACCCTCCCATATCAATCTCAACCAGTCAATTCAATTCTAAAGACTCATCAAAATGAGTCGTTTAGCGGGATGGTTCAGGTCCGGGACCGCGACGCCAGCTACTGAGGCCAACAGCGATGCTGGCTCAATCACCACCAAGGATACCATGGCCCGAGAGATGGAAGACATTGACGACGCCATGGCATCGTGCAGCCTCATCATGAACGACGATATCGACGGAGCATGGGAGAAGCTGCAGACGGGAGACTCGTCCTTTCACCAGCTAGGACTGGCAGTCACCATCTTCATGCGCTCCGTGCTGGGCTTTGAAAAAGCCGTCATGACCGAGACCACCACCAAGCTCGATGAGTGCGAAGCGAAAGCCTGGGCGGATTACAAAAAGGCTCAGAAGCATGGCAAAGCACGCGCGGGGAGTAAATTGTATCCGCCCGGTACAGAATTCGAGCTCGTTCGTGCGGAGACGCAGCTCATGGGCGCTGTGGTGGGTGTTTTGCATGAGAGTCTTATTGACGCGATGAAGAGTTTTCTTAAGCTTCGCAAGGCGTTTATGACGCTTGATGCGATTATTGAGGCTGAGGCGAAAACACTCAAGGATATGCCTCAGTCAACTTCGGAGGCATCGCTTTCTGCTAAGCCTGTTACCGAATTGAATAAGAGTATGGAGAAGCTTGAGATTGAATCGGCTTCTGGCACACGGACTCCCGCGAATGGAGACTCTTCGAGCTCGTCAACCACCGAAGATGAGAAGATTGATGAAGGTGCACCTCTGCGTGAGGCTCGATCGAAGCCTACCGAGTCCGACTCTGTTCTTCTTGAAAATCCTCTCGACATCTTTGTCCACTCTGGGGCCAACATGTGTTTCGGTATGATCCTTCTCATGTTGACCCTCGTACCTCCCGCTTTCACCCGTCTTCTTTCCGTCGTTGGCTTCCGTGGTGATCGCGAGCGTGGTGTTCGTATGCTCTGGCGCTCCACCGCTTACGCCAACGTCAACGGTGCCATAGCCGGCCTTGTCCTGCTATCTTACTACAACGCCCTCCTCGGCGCAGTCGACATCCTCCCCGATGCAAAAGACTTCGACGAGGGTGCTGAGATTGTCGGGCCTCCACGAGAAAAATGCGAGAAGCTCCTCGCATCGATGCGCTCTCGATACCCCGACTCGCGACTCTGGCTCATCGAAGAGGCGCGTCTGCATAGCAATGAGCGGGACCTCCCCAAAGCCGTTGAAGTCCTCACCACCGGCGGCGAGTCCAAGATGAAGCAGGTCACCGCCCTCAATAACTTCGAGCTCTCCCTCAATTCAATGGCAATTCAGGACTGGCCTCTTATGCGCGACTCCTTCATGCGATGCCTCGAGCTTAACGACTGGAGTCACGCACTGTACTACTACATGGCAGGCATCGCGTCCGTCGAACTCTACCGCGACGCCGTAGCCGCGGGAGACAAGGATGAGGCGCGGCGCCAAAAAGTCAAAGCGGAAGAATACCTGCGCAAGGCGCCAGGCGTAGCGGGTAAGAAGCGCTTCATGGCGCGCCAGCTACCATTCGAGGTGTTTGTTCAGCGCAAGATACAGAAGTGGGAGGACCGCGCTAAGAGCTTTGGCGTCGATCTCGCTGATGCGATTGGGCCCAGTCCCGCGTTGGAGATGAGTTACATGTGGAACACCATCAAGCGCATGGGACCCGCTGAACTAGAGAAAGCAGTTGAGGGGATGAGTTGGGACAGATGTACTGCTAAGACGGAGGTTGTGGATAAGATCAAGGCTGAGGTTGATGAGATGGGAGCCTGGGCGCTCATCAGCGCGTCATTGTTCCGCAATCAGAAGAAGTTTGTCGAGGCGAGGGAATTATTGGAGACACATGTCTTTAAGTTTGACCGGTAAGTTCAAGTGTCATGTTTCAACCGTATCATGTCTAACAAGGTCAGATTCGCATTTAAGGGCCCGACAAAAGATGACTACGTCCTCGCGGCAGCAGTGTACGAAAAAGGCGCCATCGCATGGTCAGAGTGCTGCAATCCTCCCGAGGGCACATCAGATGAGATCGCGGCGTACAGACGAGAAAAGTACGACGAGTGTGTGAAGCAAATGGATGTCGCCAAGGTATGGGAGACCTTTGTGCTGGACACTAGAATTGGCATGAGAGTACAGAGCGGCATTGAGACGCTCAGCTGGTTTGCGAAGAAGATGGGATATAAATAGATGGAACAAGCAATGGGACGGATGGGAGTTTGTACACTTAGATGGCTGCACGCTATTTGCTGGGAAACGACTTTAATGTCAATCAAAAATGGACCTCATTCAATTGTCGCGCTTTGCCCTCAATCGCGAACTCCTCCTCTTACCGCCATCATCTCCATTCGTCAATTTGTCAATCCCTCCCTGGAGAGCACTCACACCGCTATCCAACTTATCCGCGGACCTCTCCTTGACGTTATGTTTCTCCGCCTCAGCCCTCACATCATCGAGTACATCCCTCCCCCTTCCCGTATCATTCGCCCAGTCCAAAACTCCCCAGGCGCCGAAATTGCAATCGCCTCCGCTCGCGTAATGAATCGCTCTGCGACGCGTCATTCCACCCATGATAATGCCAGGGACGACACTGTACCCTGACGTGGTGATTGTCTCTTCCACCGTGCAGAGCGCAAGGAAGAGGAAGTACGTTACCATGTGAGGGCGCAGGGCGATGGCGGGTAGGTACATTGGGATGAAATGATGCAGAAGAAAGGGGATGGGGTGATCTGCAAATACGAGAAGACTGTACGGCACTGCTGATCGTGTGTGACTGAAGCGTCTGTGAAGCTTGCCAATTGCGCCGCGGGAGTGAAGAAGATTGCGATGAATGTAATAAGTCAACACCTCACGCCCCGTCATCATAAGTACCAAATGTTTCGCCAACTGCCACGGCAAAGGCAGCAACGCCGTCGGATTAAAATCATTTTCACCAACAAGATATCCAAACGCCAAATGCGACGCGCCCTCCAGCAACGTCACGCACAAAAGGTTCACCAACACGAGACCCAGCTGTCGCGTAAGCAAGCGCGCATCCCGCGGGGCAAGCGAAGCACGGCCGCCAAATTTGATCGACTCTGCGATGCTGGGCACGCCTGTGTCAAAGAGTAACGACACGAGCGAGGGGAAGAGAAAGAGGATTATGCGCGTTGCGAGGGAGCCGATGAGGCGCACGCGGAAGGGCGTGTGTGTTAGGACGAAGGTGGTCCACTGGACGTAGAAGAAGAAGATGTTCAGGGATGTGGACCATGATGCTGAGGCGGGGGAGAGGAGGTAGGATATTATTGGGAGGGAGAGAAGAACGTCCATCGTTTGTTAGTGAGGGAGGGAGTTAAGTTGTGGCGCAGATGTAGAGTTTTAGATTGAAAATGCCACGAGAATATCCACTATAACTATAATGCTATAGCGCTAATTCTGTTATCGATAAGAGATCTCTTGTATCCTTAAGTACCGACTAGGGACTCCCCTGCTAGCCCTCCTTAGCTTAACAGGGGGTCAGGACAGGACTTTTGGTAGGGACCTCCGTACCGTACCAACAAATGCAAGGGAGATAAAATAAGCACCAGGGCCAGAAAATAATGGCCATGGTTCCATGCTTGGCAATAAAAACAAACCCAATATCAACAATAATCTCTCCCATCTCTTTTCCCGGTAATTATACACTCAATTATACTCCGTGATATGTCACTCAGCGCAGCCTAACACATTGGATGAAATTGGTCTACTCTAACCCAGACAGCTCCAGTCTAAAACGAACATCCGCTGTGGAGCAGTGGAGTTTCCAGTTAATTGACCCGTCGCAGATCACAGAACTTCCAACTAACAACTGTATTCAGCAAAACTTCTAGATTTCCATCTAGCTTTTGCTAACGAGTTAAAGTTTAGATGTGAAACTGGCGTTCTAGATGGAGTCGTTGGAATGGTGATGCGATGGAATGTTAGATTCATTGTTGGCTTGGTGCAGGGTCTAAGCTAACGGGAATGGCATAAGCTCCAGGGGAAAACTTAACTTTCAGGGGTCCAGAGAGTGGACTCAGGGGTGCATTGTCACTGAAGAGAGCGCGAGCGCAAGAGAGAGGCACAGCGATAAACAAAACAGAATGAGATCTGATGAAAGTGTTTCTTCTGTCTTGTCTTTCTTGGTCTAAAGATTTGTCACGCTTGGTCATGCGCCCTTCCCATCCATCGGGACCCAAACTCCCGAGTTGGCGATAGCGTCGGAGGCACGTAAAGTAAGTGAGGTAACGTTCAGCCCCCTAAGGCATGGCATGTTGAAACCATTCCTCCCCCAGAATCTCGACTTGTCTCTTTTCCCATTTAATTTATTCTCGACTATAGTAGAGTCTAAAAACATAAACAACTTCAGCTGCAATATGAGTCCTAGGCTCTAAGGCTGATTGATTGGCTCCACGCTCCTTGTCTTAGCTTCTCTGTATCCCCCCCCTAGCTTAGCCTTGTCCCCTCACCCATTTTTGTCTTTTCGCTTCTCCTCGTCAACCAACTTCCATTTGCGCGACCACCAAATTATTACCCAACCCAACTTATCCTTGACGGCTGTTGATCTCTCTCTCTCCCTTTGTTATTTTTTTCCTTGCTCTGGCTGGCTTCTTTTCCTTCCTTTCTCCCTTCCCACGCGACAAATCGGAAGATAAACCCACTTGGCTCAATCTAATATTCCTAGTACAGCCACCGCGATCCACCATCACCACTTCCACCGAACGAGCTAATATCCCCAGAGACTGAATACTCCCTCGTCGTGACGCTTTTTTCTACTCATCCCTTATTCCAAGGGTGAGAAAGCCGCGCCACCCTTTGTCTGCGCGAGACACAGCATCGCGAACCGACTTGCCTCTCCCTTGACATCCACTTCTTTTCCGTGACTCGTTCTAGAGTCCGTCGCCCTAGCCATGGATTTTGACTCGGCTGATGTTCCCCCTATCCCTATACGCGCCCACAATCACCACGCTCATTCTCGACGACGCTCTCTCCAAGGCCCCTCCTCGTCAAAGCGCAACTCCGGTCTTCCTCCTGCCAGTCCGGAAGTCATCTCCAACCTCATCACCAGCCTCAGCGTCATCTCGAAGCCTGCGACGAACCATTTCGAAGCTTCGCCCACGAGCCTGTCACTACCCGCGAGTCCCGGGAACGGTAGCTTCGGTGTGGACTACGGAGCGTTTCATCAGCCTAGCCTCGACGACCTGAGACAAGACCCCGTGTCACTCGACGAACTCGCGGCGTTACCTCCTGTCATACGCACCTCGAAACCCCCCAGCGGTTATTCACCTTTGACAGCGACAAAGAGCCCCAGAAGTCCGAGAAGTCCAAGCCGCGAAGGTTCCGGTGGCCTGCGATCTTTTATCCGAAATAGTACATCCCGACCGTCGTCAAAAGGATCTTCAGCTGCGTCCAAGAACGATGATGCCCAGAGTATAGGGAACCTTTCGATCGAACGTCGCGGTGCCTCGACCCCCGAACTGAATCATAAACAATCACACGATAGCTGGGGTAGGAAAACATCAACAAGGAGTCAAAAGGGCCTCATGTACATGAGTTCCAAGGAGCGTCTGCGGGAGAAGGAAGCCGAGAGGAAGCGGGTTTCTGGCGGAGTCTCGGCTTCGTCGTCTGGTGCTCTTCCTGGCGAGAGTGTTCACAGCGGTGGGCGCAGCGATCCATTCTTTGCTGAGACTGCTATTCGCGAAGAGTCACATTACGAGCTGCCAATCGAACGCCCGATGGATGCACCTTGCGCTATTCCGGCTCGGAATTCGAGTCTTGCAAAGACGGGTCCGCAGAAGAGATCGAGCGCGAGGAGGTCAAGACGGGAGGACGGTACGACGAATGATGTGATTCCCGAAGGCGAGGAACACAGAACTCGAGATCGGGAGTCAACTCGAAGGAAACAGGGTCATCCTGGTCATGTCCAGTCAAGATCATCCACCCGATCGCCAGTTTATGGCCTCAAGGACGCATCTCCGTCAAAGAGCACCAGCGTGGCGGGCAGAAGTTTCCTCGATGTTAATGACGGCTTCAGCGACGAAGAAGATGAGGGCGCGCCATTTCCTGCTGTGGCTCAAGGTCGAAAGCGGGATCAGAGCAATGACCGAAATGATCGGAGACGATCTGGTCGACAGAGCCCAGCGCCAAATGAGGCTATCAAAGTCAAGCGCAGCAGTTCCCGCCTAAAGCGTTTGTCTGCACCACTGAATCACAAAGTCGACGAACGATCCCGTGATTCACCCAGTCCCCAACCAGTGCAGACCCATGCACCAGCTGGTTATGAGCGTCCTCAATCCGCCGACTCTGTCGACGACGCTGTCGAGTCTTATTTATGTTCACCACGGTTATCGCAGAAGATTCGCCATCCTCAAACAGGCCGCGTTATATCCTTCTCAGAAGTCGGCGACTCTGAAGGTTCTGCAGTCTTTTGCTGTGTTGGAATGGGATTGACGAGATACATCACCGCCTTTTATGATGAGCTGGCACTGACGTTGAAGCTACGGCTTATTACCCCGGATCGACCGGGCGTTGGCGATAGCGAGCCTTATTCTGATGGCACTGCTACGCCGCTGAGTTGGCCAGGTAAATTGATGTTCCTGCTTTGGAGAAGTACGCGCTAACTGTTGCAGATGATGTCTATGCTATTTGCCAGACCCTCAAGATCACCAAGTTCTCTATCCTCGCTCACTCCGCCGGTGCCATTTACGCTCTTGCTACAGCCCTTCGAATGCCTCAACATATCCGCGGTCGAATACACCTCCTCGCGCCCTGGATTCCTCCCTCCCAAATGAACGTCTTCGGTACCTCACAAACCCTTCCTCCAACCAACGCTATCCCCACCTCGCAACGAATTCTCAGAGCCTTACCAACGCCCATCCTGAAAGCTGCAAATAGTAGCTTCATGACGGCCACGAGTAGCTCAATCACTAGTTCATTACCCAAAACACCACGACGAGGAAAGCGAAAGAATAATGGCGGGCGAGACAGTACAGCTAGTTCGCGTAATGTTACGCCAAGCTTGGATAAAGAGAACGTGTATAACAGATCACCCGGTCACGGCGACACAGAATTGGAACCCCCCAATGCTTCCGAGAACATGGACAGAATGAGCATTCCCCAAGGTACAAGAGGTGACTCGGATATCATCGCAGCCGCAGCCGACGCCATGGCAGATAAGGAACGCCAAATGACCTACGATCTCCGGCTAACCCACGCCATCTGGGAACTCGCCACAACAGGCGCAAACCCAGCCGTCGACCTCCTCGTGTGCCTTGAGCGCCGTCACACAATCGGCTTCCGCTACGTCGACATCACAAGACCTGTCGTCATCCACCACGGCAGTAGAGATACTCGCGTCCCCGTCGATAACGTAAAATGGCTCGGCAAGACGATGCGGCGCTGTGAAGTTCGGGTTCTTGAGGGTGAAGGTCATGGTCTCATGGCTAGCGCGAGTGTCATGGGCTCTGTGCTCATGGAGATGAGTAAAGAGTGGGAGGATTGGATGAAGGTCACTGGGGCAGATGGGAGGAAAGATCGTGAGAGGGGACGACGAGGGACGCTCGTGCGATGAGAGTAATACTTTTAACATACTTGTCCGATTGAATGTTTCGGTCTTGATACCCAGAGAGACGGGCTTCATGCTTGGTTTGGTTGAGGGACCAAGGTTGGAGTATGATATCTCGTTTGTTTCATATATAACATTAATCTCGAGGACTGCCACGTCCCATGTAATGTCTTTTACATATCAACGCTTAATGATAGCTAGCTTCTCAATGATACCTCGACGCTTCTACTTTAATTAAATTTATCCCTCCGCGAGCATCCTCGCCCAATCAAACTTGCGCCATCCCTTCTTGAAGCCCTCCACTCTAGGATCGCCCCTCATCCAGCGCCCCTGCTTCTTCATAACATGCGGCTCCGCATCAACAATGCCCCCCAGGACTTCACGCGCGAAAAGATCGCCCTTTGGCCAACGCCCCGCATCTTCCACAACATGGCCCAATCCGCCATCTAGCGTAAACCACACGTGAAAATACGGCATCTCCTTCGCGATAGAGCGTCTAAATGCGGAACGGCCCATGCCGTCGCGTGCTTTTGCGCCTGTGTCGATGATCTTGCGATGCTGACTCCACTCTTCGTCGGATGACAGGAACGCCTCTTTGAAGTACGCGGGAGCCGTGGCGCCTTCTTCGTAGGGGATCGGGACGGCGACCATGGCTGCGTGCATGCGCCGATGGGGCTGCGCTGCGTTTTCGTAGAATACGACCTCGCGACCTTGTTCGTGATACATTCGTGTCAGGCTCTTCATGAAGTTTCGTATTTCCTCCCATTCATCATCGTCGCACTCTAAGAGATTCGCGCGGTGTGCGAGAGGGACGATGACGGCGCCACCAGGTGAGATCTCAGGTTCGGTCGCGAGAGTGAGGAAGGCGCGTGTTCCGAGGGCGATGACGGGTGCGAGGGGCGGTTGGTTCTTGTCTTCGTGGTGGCACAGGGGACAATTATCGAGAGCGCGTGACATTTTCTGGAACTCGGATACGGCCATGTTCTTGAGGTTGATGTCGGATTTGTGCAGGCGCTTTGCGAGCTTCTCGGCGTTTTCGTCCATGTAATCCAGATCGTTATCGAACTTGCCGTCTTTTGCGATACGTTCTGCTAGACGGAGACCCTCACCGCCAGCTTGGTTCTTTGTACGACGCTCTTCGCGGACCATGTCGTCAATTGTCATTTCTGTGTTCTCTTCGACGTTTCCGCGCTCGCAACCGCGTTTATTGGTGATGGCTTTGGCTTCGTTACGTGTACCGGCGAGTTGGCGATTGTCCATTACGCTGAGAACGACGGCTTCGGGGTTGGATTGAGCTGTGGCGAACATTGCTGCTGCCTTGTTGTACTCTTCTTCGAGCTGTGCAGCATTTGGGGCGCGACGGAGTTTTGCTTTCATCATTTGGGCGCGGAGACGGTTGAGCGCCGATTGATCCATCACGGGAGTTGATTGAGGACGTGTGTCGGGAATAATTGTTCCTTGTTCAGGCTCAGGAGGTGGTGAATCTTTGCGCTGGTTCTTGATCCTCTCACGGTAGAGGTCGCCGGTTGGCTTGTCGTGACCTTTGTAGTCTTTACCGTAGATCTTGCGTCGCTCCATCTCTTCCTTTTCTTCCCGCGCGTCATCGAAATATCGCAGGTCGCCAAAACGTTCCATGGCTACATCTTCAATTGGACGACCGCTTTCTTCAGCTGCTGTGTATGCAGCTTTGAGCTTTGTCATTCGCCATGAAGAGCCAGCGTCGCCGAAAGTGTAATTTACAGTTGGTTCGGTTGGAATGTCAAGTTCGTCGATGGACTTGCCCTCGTTGATGTCGTTGATGTGAGTGTTGATCTCGCGCTTGGACACGACACGCTTTGGCTCGGGTTTTGGAGGTGGTGATTTGTTCTTGTCGGGTCGGTGGATATAGTCGACCTCGATGGAGGAGGGGGCTGTCATCCAAGAGTCTCGCTGGAGGGATTTCGATCGGTCGACTGGGTCTTGGCTGGCTGGCTTCTCTTCATCGGGAATGGGGAGATCTTCTTTGGGGTCTGTCGTCTTACGATGTCGGTCGTCGCCGTGTCGTCGCGATCGGTGGCCATCTTCGTCGTCGCGCGAATGGCGTGAGCGCTTACTTCGGTGACCATCGTCTTCGTCGTCATGTCTCCGACGATGGCGATGTCTATGTCCTTCGCCATCTCTGTCTCTGTCTCTTTCGCGTTCCGAGTCGTGTCGGTGATGATGCCTATGCTTGCGATGTCGCTTTTCGTCTTGGTCGCGTTCTGTGCGCTCCCTCTCGGCCTTCTCAGCGGCCAGCGACTTTTCAAATTCGTCTAGGCCGTCCATTTTGAAGGTATGAGGTCGTGGATGCAGCACAATTGAATTGTGATGGAGAAGTATTGGTTGGATGGACTGGGCTGTTACATCAGGAGCGAAAAGCTGATCCAGCTCAAAGTGGGGCCATCACAGAGCTTAAGTTATGACGGAAGCTTCAGAAGTCAGACACCCTAGAGCACCTTCAACCAGGAGATTTTATTTATATCCTGTGCTGGTTGTTCATCTTTGGCTCAACCATCAAAAAATAAATGTGAGATTGTATTTGTAATACACTTCTTTCTTCCTATTTTGCTTCAAGGTCAGGATTGTTATAGTCTGTAATGGCACTCTGAGGGCCTCGATGAGAACATGAGCCTAAAAGCTCGGAGTCACTTCACGTGCAACAAACCGATTTTGTCAGTAAGAATCTACCAAACTCAAAAGGATATAGAGATTAACATAAGCAAAAGGGTATTAATTATATAAAATACTAGCTACGCACAGAGCTATTGCTAAACAAAATATGTATCCAGTCGCCTTACTGCCTTGTCTTCTGAGCTAGCCATGACTTGTAATGATCATCCAACGTCTCGCTCAGAGGCCGGTACACTATCCCAAGTTCCTTAATCCCACGCTCATTACCAACCACAAACCGAACTCCAAGATTCGCCCGCATCCACTTCTGCGACAGCCCGAACAGAGGCCCGACGAGCCGAATCAGGAAATTCGGCAGTTTATGGCGAGGAAGAGCCCAGCGGCGCTTAGCCTGAGGACGTATCTGTTTCGAGATATCAACGAACCTCGCCATCTCTCTATCACAAACAATGTATCGCCCCTGCGCAGACTCAATCTCAGCTGCCCTGATATGCGCTGTAGCGACCTCCCGCACATCAACGGTGCAGAAACTCAGATCGGGCACGCCAAACCAAAGCTGTCCGCTGAATAACTCGTCAACCAAGAAAAGACTTCCAGAGTCGGATCCTGCTGTGAGGGAGGGACCGAGGACTAGTCCGGGGCAGATGACTACCATGCCCCAGCGTGACTGGGCCTTTTGAATTTTCCAGGCTTCTTTCTCGGCGACGACTTTGGAATAGTGATATGGATTGTGGGTAACGGAGCTTGATTCGTTGAAGTAGCTCTCACTGAGGATGTTGTCCTTCATGCTCATCACATCGATATAGTCTCCGAAGATAGCGCCAACTGAAGCATGTTAATGACTGTAGGTTGGCACAGACTGAGCTCTTACTAGTTGATGTCAAAACCACCCGTTTAACACTCTCAGTGCCGTTCACGCTGTTCAAAACGTTTCGCGTTCCTTGCAACGCAGGATCTACCATATCCTTCTGTCCATCCTTGATCTTCTCAGCCATCAAAAATGGAGACGCAACATGATGAACTACCGAGCAGTCTTTCATAGCAGATTCAAATGAACCCGGCTTGAGAAGATCTGCTTCAAAGAGATCTAGCTTTCCAGGGTATTTCTCTTGCAAGTTTCGTAGGGGCTGGACTTTTCGCGTGTTGGTCAAGTCGCGTACAGTAGTGTGCACGTTATATCCTGCTTGTAGGAGCTGATTGACGAGATGGATGGCGATAAAGCCACTGCCGCCGGTGACCATGTGGGTATCTGATGCCATAGTTGCGAATTATGAGTGCTAAGAATTCTCAAGAGATGTGTATTGCTTCCTTTTCTCTTTGATGTGGATCGGTGAAGGTTTATAAACAGCTTTGAACCTGGGGGTTTTCGGCTTCCGCGGGCGTCGGTGGATACGTCGGCATTCTTATCCTGAATTTAGGTGGTATCGATGAGTTGACCAGGCACTATAAAGAGTCTACCCCGCAACTTTAAAGTAGATCTGATGGCGAGTTGAATCAAATTAACGTCAAGAACGGTGCCCGCGGGCCGAAAGATAGTCCTTCTCGGTCTCTAGTTACAGAGAATGGTTCCTACCGTTAACTTCATGATTCTTGCTGCAGTTTTAGCAGAATGGTAAGCTCTCGGTGATGGTAACTAACTTCAATGTCGTAGTCATAGATGCTCAACCTGCATAGAAGAATGCTTCATAAGATATATCAGTGAGATGCTGTTGTAAAAATCGAATACCTTTGATGGGTTTGATGAGCTGCAACCAACCTTTGCCCAATGACAGGCTCGAATATCAGTATCATGACCTACAGCCTAACTAAACCGCATCAAGTAATCCGACCTTATCACCCCATATCTCCTCCCAAGACCGCCAAGCTCTCAATCGCATCCTCCTCAATTCAATGTCTTATCCTCTTCACGTGTCCAGCGAGTAAAAGTCTAGAACCGACCCGCAACTCCAGTTCGCCCCCCCGAGCTATCTCTCTTTAAGGGTTGATCCCGCAAGGATAATGCTCCAATCATCCCCGCAGACCTCGGCCTACTCCGTATGGGGTGAAGGCACAAAAAAAATAAGTTACACAAGGGGGGACGAGGCAGGGAAATAAAAAACCTCGGCTGCAGTATTTTCGCTAATTTGTCCTTTTTAACCCGGTTCTCTCAAAAGTATCATTTCTCATTTTGGCTGTGAGCACGCGACATCAGCTGAGATGGCTGCTATTCCCGATCCCGAAAAGGAGTCTAAATCCGAAGCGCCTCAGCTCACCACTGAGGATCAGCTTGGAGTTCGGACTGTCTATGGCGATGAAACGCATAGAAGGCTCAAGGGTCGGCATATCCAACTTATTGGCATTGGAGGAACTATTGGCACTGTTCTTTTTGTATGTTGTCTTCAACTCTACGACTGAGCCAGCAACGCAACAATGGCTAACATCATCCTCAGGTCCAAATCGGCAAAGGTCTAATGCAAGGCGGTCCAGGAAGTCTTTTCATCGCCTTCTCCTTCTGGTGTATAATCGTCCTCACAATCACAATGTGCATCGCCGAAATGGTCTCTTACACACCAATCTCTTCTCCGTTCGTCCGATTTGCCGGTATCTACGTCGACGAAGCTCTCGGTTTTGCTTCTGGCTGGAATTTCTTCATCTTTGAAGCTGCGCTTGTCCCCTTCGAAGTCACAGCTTGCCATTTCATTCTTCAATTTTGGACCGATGCGATTCCTGTTGGGGCTACTATCGCTGTGATTATCGTGCTGTATGCACTCATCAATCTCATGGCGATTCAGTATTTTGGTGAGACTGAGTTTTGGGCTGCTGTTGGGAAAGTCATTTTGATCGTTGGCCTCATCTTCTTTACGTTCATCGTCATGGTTGGTGGGAATCCGCAGAAAGATGCGTTCGGATTTACCTACTGGAAAAGTCCTGGCGCATTCGCGGAACTTTACTACGACGGTGCCTTGGGGAAATTCGTAGGCTTTTTGGCTTGTCTCATCCAAGCAGCCTTTTCCATCGCTGGTCCCGATTATGTTGCCATGGCAGCTGGAGAAGCCGAAAACCCTCGCAAGATTCTGCCCCGGGCTTTCAAGACGGTGTTCTACCGACTGACCTTCTTCTTCGTCCTTGGATCCCTCTGCGTGGGCATTCTCGTGCCTTACGACGACCCAAACATGATCGCTGCTTTCAGGGATGGCAAGTCCGGAGCCGCTGCTTCGCCATACGTTATCGCCATGGACCGTCTTGGGATCCGGGTTCTGCCGCATATCGTCAACGCCATGATTCTGGTGTCGGCGTTTTCCGCCGGCAACTCCTACGTGTTTTGTGCGACGAGATCTTTGTATGGCCTTGCGCTTGAAGGGAAAGCACCGAGGTTTTTGAAAATCTGTACTAGGACCGGTGTTCCCATTTACTGCGTCCTTGTCGTGCTGCTCATCGCCCTGCTGTCTTTCCTCCAGCTCTCGAATAGCTCCGCTGTTGTTCTGAGTTGGTTTGTGTCCTTGGTCACAGCCTCTCAGCTGATCAACTTCTCCGTCATCTGTCTTACATACCTTTGCTTTTATCGTGCAACAAAGGTGCAAGGTTTCGACCGCTCTACACTGCCTTATCGCGCGTGGTTCATGCCATATGCTGCGTACGTCGGACTAGTTGCGACTTTTATCATGGTATTCGTTGGAGGGTATACTGTTTTTCTGCCAGGAATGTGGGATATTCCCAGCTTCTTGTTCTCGTAAGTGTGTCTCTGCTGAACTAACAATGACACAATTGACCACCACAGATACACATCGGTTGGACTGTTCCCAGTGTTTTATGTCGGATGGAAGATTGCCCACAAAACAAAGATTATCAAGCCAACCGAGATTGATCTACGACATCACTTGGCCCCGATTGAAGAGTATGAGAGAAACTATGTGTCTAAACCGCCAGCGTACGTATCCTTGCCTTGTTCAAGGAAGGCGAAAAGCTAACAAACGCACAGAAATTGGTTCGAGAAGGTTTTGCACTTTTTATTTGGTTGAGAGCATGACTTTGCAAGACGATTTACAAGTCTAAATAGTAGGAAGTAAGAAACTGGGGATAAAATATCAATATGGTTCGGCGACATGACTGAGCATTTCTGTACATCTACTGGCGAAATTACTAGACGGCATCTGGGGCGGTTAGATAAAAGGGCAACTAGCATACGATACCCAAGTTCAATCGCAAAGCTATCTATCTTTGAAACGCACATGAGAAAACAGAATATCTTTTACAATGACTGAAACAGTCCTTCCGGACGCTTGGGAGTCTATTTCTCAACATGAGGTGCCAACGTCTCAGCAGATCTCCTCAAAAGTTCAGTGTAATAAGTCTCAGACAATAACCCGGATCCATGATCGATAATAAACTGTAATTGATCAGGCGTAACATCCACGTCTCCCGTCTCCAACTGAGCCTTGCCATAATCCCCAACAGGCGTCCGATCAATAGCTGGCATAAACTCAACGGCCAACCCGCCATCATAGCCAGCTTCAGCAAGAGCTTCCATGATCTTGGGCCAGTCAAAAGATCCATCTCCTGGTGCGAGCCGGTTATTATCGCCGACGTGAAAATCAACGATACGCGATTTGCATGCGTGGATAGCTGCGATAAGATCCTTCTCCTCGAGTGCAAGGTGGAATGGATCAAAGGAGATACCCACGCCGTATCCAACCTCATCAGCGAGAGCAAGAGCTTGGTTTGATCGATTGAGGAAGTAAGTCTCAAACCTGTTCAATGGTTCAAGACCAATCTTGATATCCTTCTGCTGGGCAAACGCAGCAACTTCACGGAGGCCTTCTACAGCCCACCTCCACTCATTCTCCGGAGTGGAAGAAGGAACAATAGTGCCAACTGTTCCAGGAACGACGGTGGTGATTTGGCCGCCGAGCTCAGCGGACATGTTGACGACTTGCTTCATGTACTCGATGGTATCTCGTCGTTGTTGAGGGTCAGAGGCGAGGAGGTTTCGCTTGCCGTGCATGACTGTCACGGTCCCCCAGCATTTTATGCTGTATTTTTGAAGAAGGTCGCGGGTCGAGGCGATGGGTAATTGATCGGGTTCGCCGGCTAGTTCAATGCTGGTGTAACCGAGACGGATGAGCCTTTGGAGAGTCTGTTCGAGAGGCTCGGGCCGCATCCAGGTATGAGAAGAGAGATGCATCTTGGACTGAGTATTAAGGCAATTATTTGAAAACCTTTAGTGTCTGAGAGCTAATTGAAATTTTAAAAATATGTTGTTTCTTCTTTATCTTTACTTGATGTCAGCTTCATGCTAGCTGTTCAATTGATGTGAGTGTGCGGATGATTGTCTTCCGTTAAAGTGGAGTATGATGACTAGAGACGGAGCATCAGCTTCCGCCTTATTAATTGAATTGTTGAGACTTCGGATTTCCCATTACTAACGAGCCATGCAAGTGGATGTCAATGAAAGTCGTGAGACCTTACTCTAAGGGACACAAGATTCCGCTTCGAAATCTTCAAGTCAACGTCAGTTTGGACGAACTATATATATCGGATCATTTCTCACACAATGGGAACAAACCAACTCACAAGCCTTCAACCAGCTCTCTCCTTCTACATTGAACTAAAACCCTGATTACTATACTATCAAGCATCATGTCTATCCCTTGGAACGACGACTCAGTCTTTGAGTCTTACAACATCATTGAAGAGACGTGAGTATTAAATCATGGACCGACCTGATCAATAGCTAACATCGCCAAGATTCAAAACTGTCTCATCTCATGATATCAAAACAGCCATTCTGATTCCCAAGAACCTCAAACCAGGTCACCACCCAATCATCTATCACATCCACGGTGGCTTTCTCGTCATGGGAAGTGGTTTGTTTGCCCCTTTCTTCCCAAAGTGGGTTGATAAACTTGCGCTTCAAAATTCAGCCATCATTGTCTCCCCTGACTACAGACTCTTGCCTTCTGCGAATGGCCTGGATGATGTGCTTGAGGATGTCGAAGATAGTTGGCAGTGGACCAAGAATAACCTGCCCAACATCTTGAAGGAGAAGGCTCCTGGCTACTCTATTGACTTTTCTCATGTCCTTCTTGCTGGTGGATCAGCTGGGTAAGTCATCTCGCAAAAACGTCAAAGCTTATCTCTAATGCTCTTACCAGTGGATATTGTTCTACTCGGCTTGCGCTTTCTCATCCCGACGACTTTCAATCTCTTGCTGTCGTTTACCCTCTGTTGGACACCAAAGATAGACTATACCTTCAAGGTGCCCTCCCTGACGAACCAACGGTTTTACGCATGCCATTAGAAGAAATCCCATCCATGGAGGATACCCTAGCCTGGATCGAAAAGACGCGCAAAGATCCCGAATCAAGAGCTGGTTTCGCCAGCGGGGTATTTTCTCATCTCACGTGCTGGACAACAAGGGTCTTGACAAATCAGACTTCCATCCTCTCGAGAGAGTTGAAGCGGGTGCTAAATTACCCAAGCATATGTAAGTCACCTTGAACGATATGGAAATGATGATGAAATTGACCATGTGTAGGTGGATCATGCATGGAGACGATGACTCGACGGTGCCCATCCGCGGCTCTCAGAAGTTTGTTGATCTCGTGGCTGAGAAACTACCAGAGACTGTTGTGCGGTATGATCCCGTTGCTGGAGAGGATCATGGCTTTGAATTTGATGAAAAGAGATGGGAGTCTTTTGCTGATGAGGCACTTGCCTTTGTGAGAGATGCTTGGTTAGCTTAGAGCCTTGGTCTAGAACTGCGACATCTGGGAGTATATTCGGCGATAAACTGGACCAAAAGGTTAATATGACTACATTCATCTCGGGCTTCGAGGAGTCGTTCATGAGATGGGTTCCTTGGGCCATTGTCATAGCTCACTCGCCATCGACCCACGGCATACTGGGTAAAGTCAGCCAATTCCAGTAATGGCCAAGATGCAAGAGACCGGTTTGAAGATCTCATACTTCGCCACCTGATTTATGAAATCGTTATCTCAACAGCAAGGTCCTTTTGTTCCGAGCAAATGCAGACATCCATGGTTCGAGGTACAAGTATCTTGGGTAACAGAACACTGCAGATTCTACCAACCCCCTCCGAACAGAAAGAGGTTATCATATCTGACCCCGCGACCACCATATTAGCCTATCATATTGCATCTCTTGGGTAACATCCACCACTGCAACTATTACGATGTCCAATAAATTCCCCCGCCTGATGTCCTGTGCCCCATCTCACATATCTCACCTCCAAAAAACCGTTATCATTCTAGCCACAACAAACCGCTGTGAGACAACCCCATCTCAAAAAGTTCCCCAACGCCGGAGTTTTAACTGGATAGACTTATTTTTTGGGTTACAGCTAGAGTGGGCAGCCGGCAGATCTGATAAGGCTATTGTACAACTGATCGTCAGCCCAATGAAAAGCTCTCGTGATGCCACTTGCCGAGTCACGATGTCGGACGATAGTGACTCTCGGGACGGGGGAAAAGTGGACTCGTCTCCGCAAGTGGGGATCTCCGACGCCGATCGACCTAGCACCAACACGGACTGTTCACGACTGCGTGGCTTGAGGGGAACCAAGCATTGGCTCGTTTCGAAACTTGGCATGGTCATTCCCTCTCTTTTTCCCATGCATCTATATCGATATTGATGTTCGCCTTTTGCTATTGTTGAGACCTTTTTGAACCTCTATAAAGCCCTTCGTGAATACCCTGCTTTTTCTGTCTCTACTCGTGAGGATAACGCCGCTTTTGTCTTCTTATCCACTAGTGCTGTGCCGCGTGCGTAAGCGAGCTTCACACCTTTTTTCCCGCCCATTTCTCACCACGAGAGAATTTTCAAACGGTCATCCCTTTGACCATGAGATTCCAATCCCCTCTTATCGCAGTGGCCTCAGCCCTGTGGCTGCTCTGCCCAACAGTCCTAGCCCAAGAACCCGCGGATGCATCGGGTTCTTTATCCCTCAACACCGACAAGCCATTGTGGACATTTGAGTACGAAACTTCAACCCCCAACCTCGCCAACTGGATTGGTCTGTACTACAGCGCCGGCGGCGGGCCCGTGGACCAGAAGAAGGGCTCGTCCAATTCCATCAAGTGGAAGTGGGCGCCTCATGACAAGGGCGACTTGCAGCTTGACTTTGGAAGCCTTGAGCCTGGAAACTACACTGCGTTCTTCCTGTCGAATGGCGGTTATACGTGGCTTGCTCCACCTCTTCAGATCATCAAGGGTCGTGAGCTTGATGGTGATGTGAAGTTTATTGTTTCTGATATTTCTCTGCCTAATGCTCGTGTTGGTGATGGTTACTCGCATAGCATTAGGGGTCTTGTCCGTGGTGGAGGCGGCACCATGAAATTCTCCAGCGAGGGCTCTAATGTTGACTGGATCAAGATCAGTTCTGATGGTATCATCTCTGGAACGCCTACTTCCAGCGCTGATAAAGCTGTCTTCACCGTCCGTGCCACTGGAAGGGATTCCGCCTCTTCCGGTGTCTTCACCATCAACGTCGCTGGCTCTGGCAAGGCTTTTCTAAGCCAGCTCAAGGTTATGACTCTCAACATGTGGAACGGCGGTACCGGCGTTACCAGCTACCACGACAAGCAGGTCAAGTTCCTTGCCTCTTCCGGCGCCGACGTCGTTGGCATTCAGGAAGACCAGCAGGGTCGCCATGTTCCTCGTCTCGCTGACGCTCTGGGCTGGTATCACTGGTCCAGCGGTGGTGATGTCGGTGTTCTTAGCAAGTATCCCATCGTCGAGGACTACGGTGTCATCAGTGGTCCTGCTCGCTCCGGTGGTGTCAAGATTGCTCTCGATGGCAAGGACCAGCAGATCAACTTCTTCGTTGCTCATCTGGGCTATACTCCCTATGGTCCTTACGACACATGCTATGATCATCTGCCTGTCGATAAGATCATTCAGCGAGAAGCCCAGTCCGGTCGCACTCCTCAAATGAAGGCTACCCTTGAGGGAATGAAGAGCCAGCTTGACAACGCCGACGATATTCCTGTATTCTTCGTCGGCGACTTCAACGCCCCCTCTCATCTCGACTATGTCGATGGTTTGAAGGAGAAGAATTGCGGATACACCGATATCCAGTGGCCAACCTCCACTCTTCCTAAGGAGAAGGGTCTCATCGACTCATTCCGCGTCGCTCATCCCGACCCCGTTAAGGAGCAGGGCATCACCTGGTCTCCCATCTACATCTGGAACGGTGGCTACCGAAAGCCCGAGCCCCTTGACCGAATTGACTTTATTCTTCACAAGGGTAAGGGCCTCAAGGTCACTGACTCTCATACCGTGGTCGTTGGCGAGCCTAAGCCTGAGCCTAACCATAAGGAGAATGAGTGGTTCTCTGACCACGCGGCTGTCTTGACGACTTATGAGCTTTAGGTCTGGAACCAAGCTACGAAATCAACTTTGGTGTCACGGCTTATTTATATGACATGATGATAAATAAGAATGAATAAAAATTTCTTCAACAGAATGTATTAAACAGAGGGTTCTCCACTGCGAATAAACGCGTAAGTGAGTGATATGTGGCCGCTGTCGCGTGATCAATTTCTATAAATATGCTAGACTCGGCAATCAATCAACCATGTGAAATTCCACATCCAATTCCCATCTACAAACAATTACTTGATTGCCGTCTCAAAATGGGGGTCCTTTTGTTTTGCCCTTCTGCAACCCATCGCGTTTCAGGAATCTAGCGAAAGCGGGTGAAACAAACCCCCCGAAACCACAACATCTCCATTCTCCACAGATCAGATCATCAAGCGATTTTGTTTCCGCCAAGGTGATCTATCTCTCCGCAAGAACCCATCGACTGCCGTACTTGTCATCCACAGGCTTCCAATCCTCGTAGTACTCCTTCTCGGGGCCCTTAGAGAGGTTCTCATAGTCCCAGATCGCGGGGTAGCGATAGAAGTAGACGTGGCGAAGACTGAGGGTAGATGATCTTGAGCCGTAGCTGAGGAACGTCCGCATCATATCTCGGATTGCTGTTTCGGTGAAGATATCTCGGAAAGTGGGGTAGTCATTCATTATTTCGTCTTTGATGGTAAGAGAGATTAGATTTGGCGGCAAGAGATCGGCCAATGGTTGCCAATTCTCTGATGCTGCATGGCCATGAAGAAAAGTGAGAGGAATTTCAAGATCTGTTAGTGACAGAAACCCTCGAAGATCTTCAATACAGCCGTGAGTCAGCGGCCATTCATGATCGGAGAAGTCAATAAGCCCTCTCTGCATAATAGTCAAGTTGAGCGTTAATTTGGTCAAGGAATGACGAACATGCTCCAATCCTCTTCTCAGCTCATCGACATCAAATTCACATTCAAAAGAGGGAAGATAACACGCATAGTACAAATTCTTGAGATTTGGCGTTTGTGCAAGCATTGCCGTGATGTTATGTGTGTTAGACGAGCAGTGATCCAGATGAAGCGTAGTGAGGAACATGGCTTGCGGCGCAGGTGAAAGAGGCCAGAAGGGAGTCGTATCAGCCAATGCACTGTTCTCCCCTTTGCGATGACTGGCGAAACTTTCGAGGGAGAGAGTTCTTGCGTTTGGAAGATAGAATGATAATGGGTGGATTCCTCTTGGAAGTTGCTGGTAACCTAACCAACCTCGCGGATTGGCGATTTCGAAGTGCGTGATATTCTGAAGCTTGTTTGATTTGCTTTGGGGCGAAAGTGAACTCTTGAATAGCGCGAGGAGCCATTTGTGGCTGTATAGGAAGTATCCGAGGTCGATGGTAAGACTCTGGACTTCGGTGCATGCAGCGATGATGAGCGATAAGATAAGATCAAAGTCGCGTTCCCTAAACGCCCCATTCATCGTCTCCGTTTCAGAAAAGCTCAATTCATCAATCCCATCAAGAATAATCCGTCGAGCCTCCTCATTCTCCACCGGGTGAAAAGTCAAAGGCTTCAATTTCCCAGTATCACGAAAATGCTCATCATGAACATAATTCTCAATCCGAAATCTCAAGCTCTTAACATGAGTCCTGAGTGCAGGTCGACTCAATATGGCAAAAAGAAAGCCAACGCCCCAGGGTAGACGCTTTCTGCGAGCCGCGCGTATTCTCTGGAGCCGTCTCAACTCTTTGGGTTCAAGTGGCGGGGAATCTGGCGCTTCGACGTCGTGCGTTATGGTGATGTCGCGGTAGAGAACTGAAACAGTTGCGGTGTGGAGATTTTTGCTTGTTTGACAAAGATGGAGTTGATCGCGAATGGATAACCGAGGGATGATCTCGAATCTCAAGATGTTGATTGTTTCAACGAAAGTGGCCATGTTTGGAGTCGTTCAGAGGACAATGAAAATATGAAAACAAAGGGAGGAATTACAGAAGATCTCTTCGTATTCGAGATTATATAGACTCAATTTTACTGAAGCTATACGCCTTTTGCTCTAGATTCGGTGACTTGCTCATCTGGCTAGGGTCACTTCAGGACCCATCGTGAAGAGAGAAACTGTGGATCGTCAACGCTGAGACCCGTGCTCCCCGTCGGTACAAGCCGAAACCAGACCGAGCCATTACAGAGTCGCAATCTCTCTCTGTATACGACTCTGCAAGTCAATTGATACAATGGATCTTCTCAGCAGACGCTATCTGATACAATTGATAAGCGAGTTAATCTCCTCTGAACAAAAAGGGCCTCAAGAAGAGGAAACGATTCTTTTCCGCTGACTAATTCGCCAAGAATCTGAGCGCAGACTAGTCAAACTTAAAAGGCTGGAGTATAGAAACTTATCAGATCAATCAGCGTCTGCCCCAAGATAAGACGTTGGTAGAAACCAACAATATTCTTTAATTGGAATACCAAGCTTTCTCTCCTCTATTTCTAGATAGCCAAGAAGAGCTTCAGTCTGCGGGGGCGAATGGGACGCGTTGGCAGTGACACACTGCCAAGAGCATTATACCCAGGTCATGATACACTATATCAGCGGGGTTCTCTCGTTCAAAAGTGCCGATATTCTCAGTATAAACGACGCGTTCCCCAGATGATCACCACAGACACTGAGACGGCCAAGAAATAAGGGGACCGCCGGAAACTAGACGTTCCGCCCCCTGCGGTGGAGTATATCTGCCATTACCACGTCGTAGAATTTCACAACCTGCGACACCAGATCTGCCCTGGCTCCCGTAACATGCTTAACTATAGCGTGCAGATCTCCGCGACGCGACGCCATACCAAAACGGTCTCGGCTACATGGTATTCCCGCCCAGACATGGGGAAGAGAAGAAAGTACCGTAGCTGAGTGAAACAGTGACGCTTGAAACTGTGCCGTGACACGATGCTCGTTTCGCATCAAAAGTCGCCTCAATTTTGTATTTCATCAACTTAAAATAGTTTATTATAACGTCACCAAGAAGTCTATAAAGATAAACCCGAACCCGCCAAGCTGGGGTTTTTTTCCTTTCTTTCGTTATCCTGCACTCTCTGTTCTAGGCTGGTACCTGGGCGACATACATTTCCTTTGTACGTTTCCTTGTGTTCACTGAGTTTTTTTCTCTCTCTCTTTCCCTGGAATTTTGTTTCTATTATTCCTTGGTTTGTTTCAAGCATCTTTTTCTATATTTCGATTCGAATGGGAACTGGTTTCTCTTCTTTTTGGTAATACAACTTCATACGATCCTTACGGAACGGTTCTTTTCCTTTCGATCTCTATTAAATATGGATTCTGCAAAGCCTCAATGTGGTGGATCGGGGACGGGTGAGGATTATCCTCTTGGCTTGCATGTCGGAGGTCTCTGTAAGTGCTCCACGCGCTGAAAGCTTGTCGTGGACTACTCCACCGTGATAAGCGACGTGTTTGCTTGGCAACCTAACAGTTCAACAGTCGCCGTATTTACTGTCTCTGCTTTCGGTAGGTCAAGTCTTTCGTGAGATAGCATCTCAATCGCTAATGATTCTCAGGCGCTGGTTTCCCCGTCGCCGCCAAGAGGATAAAGTGGCTCAAGATGCCTCCCAAGGTCTTCTTTGCTTGCAAGCATTTCGGTACTGGAGTTTTGATTGCTACTGCTTTCGTTCATGTGAGTACCCACGAGCTACAGGTCAAAACTCACCTAACAATCATCTACAGTTGCTCCCTACAGCATTCGGCAGTCTCACTGATCCTTGTCTCCCCGACCTCTTCACCGAAATCTACCCCGCCATGCCCGGTGTCATCATGATGGCCGCCATGTTCCTCCTCTTCATGGTTGAGCTCTACCTCAACGCAAAGACAGGCGGCCACTCTCATGGTGGTCCAACCGGCACTACAGTCACCGTCGTCCAGCGTCCTCCTCGACCTCAGCGCCCGTTCCCCGAGACAGCCAACTTCAACCATTCTCACACTCGCAACGACTCCAACGTTTCTGACGACTACGACGATGTTGACTACGAGAAGGCCATGGCGCGTGAACTGTACGAGAAGGAGAACAAGCCTCATGCCTACTCTTACGAGCAGGACAGCAACTCTTCCATGCCCGCTTGGTTCGTCGTCTTCTACGAGCAATACATTCGTCAGCGCTCTGAGATGATGGATATGATCAAGTCAACTCAGTACTCCAACCAAGCCATCATCGATGACAAGCCTAGTCCCGAAGTCAGCCAGTCCTCATTTGATGAGGAAGGCCAGACAATTGATCAGGCTACCTACAAGCGAATGTCGATGAACATCACCCTCCTCGAGGGAGGTATCCTCTTCCACTCTGTCTTCGTCGGAATGACAATCGCCATGACGACCGACGGCCTCGTTGTCCTTCTCACTGCCATCATGTTCCATCAGATGTTTGAGGGCCTCGGTCTCGGAGCTCGTATCGCTGCTGTGCCTTATCCCCGCGGAAGTTTCCGACCCTGGCTTCTCGTTCTGGCTTTCGGTTCTACCGCACCTATCGGCCAGGCCATCGGAATCGCTAGCCGAAATTCTTACGACCCCGAGAGTGCACTCGGTCTAATCATGGTTGGAGTCTTCAACTCTATGTAAGTTTCCCTCACACCACTTCTCTCAATCATCTCTAACATTTCCCAGCTCTTCTGGTCTTCTCATCTACGCTGCTCTGGTCAACCTCCTGGTTGAGGACTTCCTTTCCGAAGAAGCCCAGCACCTCATGAAGAAGAAGGACAAGATCGCCGCTCTCTGCTGGATCGGCCTCGGCGGTAAGTCTCTCCCCCATCTCATCGTCCGTGCCCTCACTAACTCTGCCAAGCCTTTGGAATGTCTGTTGTCGGTGCTTTCGCTTAGACTTCAGAAGTGTTTGAAAACAATAGACATGAAACCACGCGACGGAAAAGACGCGACTCAGGATATGTTATCCTCATAACGGCTCTCTTTATTTACTTGTACTATACTGGGGAAGGGATGGTGATGATGTTCGTCGGACTTTCATTCATTACGGAACGAACATTGGGATGGTGTTAAAATTTACGAATATATTGATGTGCATGGATCAACAAATGCGAGCGGTACATAATGATTATGATGATATACTGGGACTCTGAAAGTACTGCTGCTACGATAGAAAGAAAGAATAGAATCTTATCTCACTCCGGATACTGAAGTTCCGCTTGTTGATGTTTGAGTTGCGCATTGATCTTCTGCTGCTGAGTGCATTGACAGTAACTTGCTGAGCCAATAGGAAAGTTCTTGGCCGGTTTCATCATCGAGTTCCAGGATACGGTCTTGGCAGCTTGTAAATGTTTGATCAGCCCTTGTATTATAACTCTATTATCAACGTTATTTATTTATAGCTAAATAATACGATTGGCTCATCTACTTGTAGATGTCGCAATCATCCATCGCGATGCGACAGCTCTGCATCACCGTCGACGAACTCCACGTCAGGCAAATGGACAATAGGCAAGCCTCACCAACTCGAAGCTTCTAATAAATGGCAAGTGTCCTAAAGTCGATATTTACTTGAGCTTCTCACGTTGCCGTTGACATAACGCTCAATAATCTGGTAGATCATCCTTGCTTGATTAACTTCATATATTCTGACTGGAGATGCCGGGAACGAAAAACAAGTGTATGCCCCAGTCTGACTTTTACACTCTTGGATTCCAAGGTGTCATGATGCTGGAGGAATTCTTTTCATGCCGGTCTTGGAACGGCATATATGCCCCAAGGGTCCATTTTACATCAAATAGGGACCTTAGGTGTAAGGAAAGTAAAGAAAGAACAGGATAAAGCTCAACATCATTTTTTAGGGCTTGTTAGATGGGAAGAAAGATGCTGAAAGTGATGCCAATGGAGATTCGGCGAAAAAAATGCTACCAATAAGCCCGTATAGTAATAACTCAATGCGTTGGTGCCCGTTTAAACCTGATGAAAGCTCAACGCTGCCAGTTCAGTAGGCAATTCAAGGTTCATCCACTCAAGTCTCTTCAAAAACCCAGAATGTTTCCAGCCTCATTGACTGACTCTCCAACTCTAATTGGATCGAGCGTTTCAACGTTTTTAACCAGTTCCGCTTCGGTCCAATCAAATTTCACCTGATTTCCCAATTCGGCAACGTCCCACTACTTCCCATAAGGGCCTCTTGGTGATTTAATGTATAAAATATCGTGTTGCTCCCCGGACTGTTTCTGTTTATGATTCACGGTCAACCTTTCAAGGCTACTGTATTCGGAACCATGTCCTATCATCCCCATCGCATTTCCGCATCAAAGGACCAGCATCACTATTTCATGTATGATCTAATACTGTTCCAGCTAACACAGTGATACTACAGCATCTGCCATTGCATGAATCTAACTCTCATCTTAGGCAACATACATGCACATTCTCAGACTCCCACTCAACGAGCGACTAAAATAGTCGAGCTTGTAACCGCAACACGCTGCACAGCCTGTGGACTAGGTCTTGTCCCATCAGACCCGGCCTACCATTGTTCAAACGCCTTCTGCACAACCTGTCCGCGCCCAACAGATTCATCCCAAGTCACTCTAGTCACCGGTAAAGCCCTCGGTATTGAGTGGCTGCTCGGCATGCTGGAAGGACTTCAAGAAAGGTCAGATGATATGGCGCTGCAAGAAATGCTGGGACAAAACGCTATGTGAAAAGTGCTGGAAGTAGACGAAGAGCCATTGCAAGCATGTTTCTATTGGAGAGGTCATCATGATGAGGGCTGTGGATGGGGATGATGATGACAGTGATGACAACGACGATGATGGGTTGGAGGATGTTATTGATGCAATTGTTAGTATTGTCATTTGACACATTGTCGCTATCTCCGTAGAATTAGTTGATGGAGGACAAAACCCTTCTTTGCGACATAGGGATGTTCGTTGTTATTACTAGTCGCGCCAGGTATCAGAACAGGATGAGTACACATCTGATCCAGCACCCAATAGCAAATTTCTTCGTGATGCAACGTGTCATCCTCAGGGTGACAGCGTCTCTCATGATGATTGTCTCGTGTTCTGCATAGACGACAAGGCGAAGTCTCATAGGGATCATTTACTTCAACGCCCATCCCACAGCAATAACCTTCCATATTCTCCCATAACACAAGGGAAAACACTGATCAATACCACAGAAAACCACCGTTCTTTCTCCACAATCCATCCGGGTCATATCGCCTCTGCACACGCTTCAAGAACTTCTCATTCTTCTTACCATAACTAGACTGCACAGGCTGGACTAGGAGTGCATAATTCATGTACCGTGGATTAGTCCGGTAAAACTCTGCCTCCTTGGCTGTCACAGCACCCGGAATGGCGTTTGTGCCGGGTACTCCAGGCGCAAAGGTCGTCGCCAATTCATCTCCGACCTTGCTGATGCGCTCGGTGAAGTCGATCATCTTATTGTCGTCCTTTACATCCAGCCAGGCAAGCGTGTAATCAATCCATACTGCATCGCCGGCACCAGGTTCAAGACCAAGCACGTTCTTCACGCCTGTGACGTTCTCACCGGCTCGCATCGCAAGTTCTGGTACTGGCACCAACACCATGGAAAAGAGGAGGTCCTGATCACCGGCTGCTGTGGCGTTTGCCATGTCTCGAAAGGCCTGCCATTGCTTCAGGTACAGATCAGCGCCGTACGGTCCTGCCAGGTTAGGGAATGTGTGGCCACCGATTAACCAACGTTTCTGGGGCGTGTTCCCATTGTTGTTCGACGTTATCAGGGTTGAGTAGTTCTGAGTTGAGGTTGTGTCTGCAATTGGCTCGGCTGCGTAAAAGGCTGCAAAAGGATTGGCGTCGCCGGTCGGTGGTGAAGAAGCATTGTAAAAGACATAGACGTTTATAAAGGACAGTTGCGGATTGGAGCCACCCCCCATACTGAGGTACATGTGCGATAGAGGATCGTACGCATCGATGAAAGCCTGGGTGGCGTTGAAAATCTGGCTGGTTTGTCGATAGAGAATGTCAAGATGCCGGCCCAAACCTGCGTCGTTTGTCGATAAGTCTTAAGACTAAACCGCGTTACGATGCCAAACTGGTTGCCCCCGCCCTTGAGTGCACGGAAGAGGTCCGGCTTGGATGTTTGGTTGACGTTTGCGATGGTCCCATCCGCAAGAACAACTTCGTAGTTGAGAACATTGTCACAGGCCATGCCGTGCAACCCATTGAAGTAGCTGATGCCTCCTCCAACGGCCAGCCCCCCAACGCCAATTGATGCGAATCGGCCTCCAACGACAGTCACCCCGTGAGGCTCTAGCGCTTTGTATACATCGACCCATCGCGCGCCAGACCCTACGACAGCATAGCCCTTGTCAGCCACATTTTGGACTCCTTCGATCAAGTCCATCGAGAGGAGAACTCCGCCCTCGGTACTGGACCAGCCCGGCCACGATCCATGGCCCCCGCTCTTAACGGCAAACCGGACGTCACTACCGCAGGAGGAGAGTACCTTCACAATGGAGGCCACCTGCTCGGTGTTTCCGGGCCGTGTGATGCAAGCCGGGCTTAAATCACCCGCCGTTTCACTCCAGTAGCTGTTCCCAACTGTCTGATAGCCCGTCGAGTTTGGTGCAACGAACGATTCAGCGGGTAATGTCGAAGCGAGAATGGAACATGCCTGAGGTGCTGTTGAGCAGAGGCAACTTGCCACTGCGGGGGTAGCCAATGCAAGTAGGCCTCGTAAGAGTGTCGCCCGTAGCCTTTGCACTGAGCTGCTCTGCATAGTTACCAGACGTTCCTTTAGAGGCAACTATGAGATGAAAGAATTAGATGAGGATACAAAAGACATCATAGTTGTTCTGAACAATTATTTATCATCATCTTCTTCGGTCTCACCGGGCTCGAGTGAGACATTCCCCGCCTTTGGGCCTCTCGAATTGGCCCCCACAGATGCATGAGGTAGCTCATACATCCAATTGACGTGTCTCGCTCACCCCCTACCCGAATACATATGCGTTTGCATATGCCTAACCCCTCCTCGGGGGGCAAGAAAACGGCGGTTCTTAATGTGGGTGTCAAAATAAACTCATCAAAATTTATCCTAAGCTTAGACTATATTACCTAAGTCTTTTGTCATTTAGGATCGAGGTTCTGTGTTTCCTTTCCTCCCCTAGCCCCTCTCCGGTTACCTCCTACCTTGGCATGCGTGAACTGAAGCCAGGTGAACGGACATGACTTGTTGATTGCCATATTCTTCACTGCATTCTGAAGACTCTTTTATTGTGAATTCTTTGATACCTTTGCCCTGTCCAGACCTATCTGGGACGAGGAGTGATTCACAATACTTGACTATTCAACTACTGAAAGTGAGCACCTCGAGAATCTGTACGCAACTCAACTTCTCGTTCAATATCAATGTCGACGTCAATCTCCTCAATCGATCCCATCTACCTTTTCTGTATGCCAAATTGCTGGCGAGTGTTCATTGTCAGCTTCATCGATTCGCTTGCCTCTTCTCGTCTTGCTCTCGCTGCCTCCTTTCATTGTCTTCACTTGGGCTTCTAAACACCATGTGCTTCAAGTAGAACTCTCCCTCCACTCCGCATCACGACGCTTGTGGACATGGAAGATCCTGATTTTACCACAAGTCTTGGTGAAGATATGCAAGACTACGCAGACGACGAGAGATGTGCACGTGAAGCCGAGGCCATCGATCGTCAACCTTGTCACGACCAGGAGATTGTGCTAGAAACAATGCACCTTTTTAGCGCCAATGTCAAAATCTGTGGACATCGTGTCAAAGTCCTCTTTGACGAGATCCTCCAGCGAGACTCAGGAAACCCTTTCCGTCGCCATGAAAAGTGTTGAAGATGCTCAGGAACTCATTCCCAAGGCCCAGGATGCTGTTCTCCAGATCCAGGGTATCTTATTCACCGCGCTGGATGAGCATTCGGGTCCTCTCCGTGTCCTTTCGGGCGTTCAGAGGGGCTTCTCTTGTGAGAACGATCAGCAGGGTCATTCTCAGGAACGAATCCGCGGCGTGGGCTTCTATGTTCATTCTTCCATTCGAACTGATCAGTGGAGAGTCCGGTCGTATCCCGGTGATAATGAGGACATATTTGCCACTCTTGAGCTGAAGACCCCGTCGGGGCTCCTTGCCATTCACAACGCCTACAACCACGACAATCGACTGGACGTCCCGGCATTGCTTCAGTATCTGGCATCTTACAAGAACAAGAAGTGCGACATGGTCTTACTTGGCGACTTCAACTATCACCACGGGTCTTGGAGCATCAAGGTGAATGGCGTCATTACTCAGAAGATTACGTCGGAGTCCAAGATGTTTGCCGCTGGTGTTAAAGGACTTGGCTTCGCACTACAAACGACACCTGGGGAAATCACTTTCTCACGCTCTCAGAACACTGATCAACAAAGCTCCACAATCGATCTGACGTTTGCGAGCCGAAAGCTCGTTCCATCGGTACTCTCTTGCAAGGCTTTGCAGGTTCCTGGATTCGTGAGCGATCACCGGGTCATCGAAACTGTTCTCCGACGACGCGTCAGCACTCACATCAGAGTCGTACCTCAATGGCAAAAAGTTGATCCCAAAGTCTTTCAGAGGAGTTTGGAACCGTCACTACCCCCACTCGATGCCCCTCTCAACAACGACGAGCAGATCGATAAATACATGACTGACATCATGTTTGGTCTGTGCGAAGCAATCCACACCACCGTTCCCTTGAGCATTCGAGATTCCCAGCCACGGCGACTGACTTACTTGGCCAAGCGTATGCAGAAACACACGGCCAAGCTGGATGCTCTCAAGGCAGGTCCTCAGAACACTCGGTCACTAGCCAGTATACGCAGGATCCAACGTCAGATGAACAAACACAATCAAGAGCTGTGGGAGATGTTCACTGAGGACAAGTCTGCGACCACGAAGGGTGCTTACGAGCTTGCCGACATTGCGAAGAAGATTCGCGAGCCGAACCAGATATCACAGACACCAACCCTCAGGCTTGGCGACGAGGTCGCCGAATCAGACAGCGAGAAGATCGAGATGGTCAAGAAGGAAAAGTTCCCCGACAATGACAAGCCATACTCCAGGAGCACACCCACCGAGCCCCGCCCCCGACCAAAGGACGTGGTGAAGTCCTGCGATCTCGACTCCTCCGACTATGCCGCTCGTGCCTACTTCACTCTCACTACCCCTCGCCTTTAAGAGACTCGATTCTAGTCATGGTGCGCAAAACTGGCAGGCCGCTTGCTGATCCCAAGTCTTGGCGGCCTATCGCTCTACTATCTTCTTTCGGCAAGATTCTCGACAGGATCTTTGGGGATAAGAGGCTTAAGGTACTGAGGGACCACCCGGAACTTCTATCAAGTCGTCAGTTTGACGGTAGATCTACTACAGAAGCGATCCAGTACTTGCTCAATATCATCTACAATACCTGGACCTTTCACCCTGGAGATGTCGTTACTATCTTCAGCCTTGACATGAGCTCCTACTGAATTTAGTCAACAAGGGCTGTCCTCCATGGTACGTGACCATTGTCCGTAGCATGCTCTCTGACCGAACCGCCACAATGCACATGTCTGGAATTGTTTCCGGTTCCTTCCATTACAACAGTGGGATCCCTCAAGGCTCACCATCATCGTCCCTTATATTCAGCATTTTTTCTAACACTCTACTGGAGGAGACGTGCACTGGTCTCCAGAAAGTGAAGGCTAATGGCCAATCCCACTGCGTATACCTATACGCATTCGCTTTTATCGACGATATGTACCTTATTGCAGTTTCTAAGAGCTACGATATCAACTACAAAGGGATTGAGATGCTTCATAGCTCTGCAGAGGCTGTTGCTGCGGGGCTGAAGGTCGTCTTTGGGCCTCACAAGTACAACCTTATGCATATCATTGGGCCTCAATGGGATCAACCTGATACTAATTTCAGACCCCAGACCCCCGGGTTTGATGGGAGACCCGAACCAGAGCTGCGTATCCTCGGTGTCATGGTTGATCAGAAGCTGAATTGGCAATGCCATATCAATGACATCGTGGGGAAGGTCAAGAAGCGGCTTGGCTATCTGTCGATCATCTTAAAACGAACGACAGGGCCGGCATTGTAGACCATGCGACTCTACTGTCTGATCATGATCCGGCCTGCGATCACCTACGCCTGTGGCGCATGGTTCCTCCGGCAGCTGAGTTCTGTCTGCTGATTTAAGCTCTCAGCCACGAGCCTCAACTGCAAATAACATATCTAGCTAATAGCTTAGATATCATACAACAATGACTGACTAATTACTACAGCTAAAGGCTAATAATATAAAAACCTAAGATGACTCCTTGGCCGGCCTTAGAGGTATATGATTTGGTGCCTCTAATTCGTTGGCCAAGAAAGGTTAACTTAATACCACAAGGTGGCAGAGTTAAGTTTAGGAGTCAGTCATAAGGTTCGAAAATACACTTCGGGTTCAACACAATGGATGGGGAGATTACAAGAGGCGGAGCGAGATCATCAAGGCCTGGGTCAAGAAGATTGGCACTGAAGAATGTGAGGTCAGATGGAAGGCGTACGTTCAGCAACGGAAAGACAAGATGGTATCTGGTGGTAGGAATCCCAAGGACCTGAGACTACCAGTAGCCTTGAACGAGGACTGGGGGAGGAAGAGCCTTGAGTACTACTCTAGCATGACTCGCACCAAAATCACGATGTTATTCGCATGCAGGACTGAGCGCATCGGTCTCCGGAAGTATCTTCATGATTGCCGCATTCCTGGCTTCGAGTTCCCGTGGTGTCCCTGCGGACGTTCTCAAGACTCAGTGTTCCAGCTCCTTGTCGGGTGCCCAAGGACTGTGAGGCCAGAATAGACCTTTTTCAGGGGCTAGGCCACAACGATTTCACAAAACTTCACACCGAAGAGGCCAAAGTCGTCGCGGAATGAGCCATCTCTGACTTCGATATCACGATGTTTGACTCTGTCAGAGAAAGGTCCCCCTATTCCCAGTGTTTCTGTATCTGAATTCCCCCTGCCTGGAGGACTTTCTCTATACTCTCTCTGCTTTGCTTATAGTAAAACGCCAAACACGTACCTCACGTACTACCTCCAACAATCTACGCCGTCGCTCTGCACCACGCGCGTTACAGGCGACGACTTCGACATCTCCTCAAACGCCTCAGGCGACGGCGCCCTCTCCGCCGCCCAGGCGAAACCCGACGTGCTCAGCCCGCATCACGATCTCTTACGAGTTGGAGCCGGAGGGAAGTGGACGTGAGCTTTCAGCGGGTAAATAGCGTGCCCACACCCGAGATACCTAGGTACCTTCCTTGATGTGAAGGTACCTTCCGTTTTGTCATAGTTTGGTGTCCTTCTAAAATAACAAGCGTCACAACACAGCCTCCACAACTAAACCTTCACATCAAACTTTTGCGGACATCGCAAACCTGGAGTTTAATTATTTGCCACTTTACTTATAAATATCAGCCATCATGTCGGGCTCTCCGCCGGACTCATGGATGTACTTTGCTGTGCCGGAGGACGCACCCGATTTTCTATCCATTTCGACGCACTCCGAGACACTCAACACTGAAGAAGAAGCGGATGCTAAGCCCAGTTCTACCATGGCCGAGACACACATCACCGAAGAAGAAGCGAAAGGATACTACGCCGGGCTTTCCAGCTGTCCCAGACTTGCCGCTAGATCTAACACAAATCAGCCCTGGAGTCGTTTCTATGATAGTGGCTGGGAGGTGGGCAAGACGCTTGATCCGATTGGGGAACACGCAATTGTTTCTCTATGGGACCAGGCGAATAGCGAACTGCGATCGGCTGTCATAAATGCACTGAAAGATATCAACTGGACAGCGATCGACATCCTCAGACTCGGATACTGTCGACGCCCTCAAACCCTAAGTGAGCCAGGCGAAATGTTCCCAAAGCTTCTTATCTCTGTCCAGCCAGATTCTGTTGATGGAGTGTTAGGATCTAAGGTTACACTGGACTGCCGAAAGATTCTTCAGGGTTACGGTATCAATGATATGGAAGTCGAAATAATGGAGGCTTATGTTTCCATGTTTAACTCTCCTAAGTTAACGTCCCGGCCCATCACAGATGATACCCAAATGGACGCACAGCTTTCCGAGTTTGTTGGAGCTTGCATTGCGAATGAGACGACTCCTTTTCGCGAAGGCACCAAAGGGTTTTATATTCGCATCAAGGACACAGACAAACTTCTTTTTGTCACCTGCCGCCATGTACTATTCAATGACAGCTTTCCGAATGTCGATTACGACCATAACGGCAATGCTCCAAACATGGTCATTCAGCCGGGACAAGAAACCTACGAACATCTCGTTCGTGAACTCTCAGAGTATACTACCTTGCTCCAGGACCTTGGAGACAAAGCTACGCCAGCTGAGAGGGAGGATTTGGACAGGGCCAAAGAATTGAAGGAAAAATTCGAAGAGCTTCACGAAAAGAAATCGCGTATCATTGGACACGTCTTATACTCTCCCAAGTACAGTGTTAGTACTCCAGAGACAGGCGTCTCCCGTCTAAGAGATTGGGCCTTGGTTGAACTACACCAAGATAAGCATGAGACTGTCTTCGGCGAAATGAGAAACATGGTCGTGGCAGGTCCCCGCGCAGGTCGAGAACTGTGGAGAGTCCTCTATGAAGAGCTTAACGATGAAGACCGAAGACGCGTTGAGAAACAGCTTCCATTTCATCACACAAACACCTACGATCTCACTAGAACTGTACATGAGTTTGAAATGCGATTGCCGAATGAAGCTTCCCGAAGTCTGGAGAATGAGCGCGCTATGGTGGTGGCAAAGTTTGGTCGAAGTACAGGCCTCACCTTTGGCGTTGCGAACCAGGTCAAGTCAGTAACTCGAATGCCAGTACTAGGGCAAGAGTATATCTCTGACGAATGGTGTATTCTTGGGCATAAGAAGAGAGGCCAATGCCGTCAACCCTTCTCTACTGATGGAGATTCTGGATCGTGTATCCTGGACATGTACGGTCGGGTTGGTGGAATGTTGACAGGTGGAAAATCAGCACAACTGGCACAACAGGACGATGCGGATGTTTCCTATGCTACTCCGATTGACTGGTTGCTGAAGGACATCAATAAGAAGTTGAAGGAGAAAGGGTTTCAAGTTAAGCTGGCTTAATAGAGTTGATTAGTCTATCTTATCATTGGCCACGAGAGCCTCAACTACCTTATTATTATTTTGCCGTTTTGTTTGTTGAGCTGTGTTGTACTGGTGTGTGTGCAGAGATGCAAAGTCGAGGTAGGCCGTCAACTTCACTGTATACTTTGATGAAATACAAACTCTGTCTTTACAGGTTATATCCCTTTTTATACCTCTTGGCCTCTTCCCTTTGCAATGCCCTAGGGCTTGCAGTAAGATTTATTGGTCATCGTGAAAGCTTCTGGGTAAAAGCTTATGTCGGGGAAAGGAATATCGTGTTGTCATTCATTACCTGTGTTCGCAGCCTAAAGCTTAACCTTATAGGCCGCCGCCATCCCATAGTTGAATGTTACCCAAGTGAGTAGATTAGCATCATAAGTGGTCCCTGATTCGTGTGACTGTTCATCATTCCTTCCTCTTGACTTCGTGGCGTGCGATTGCCATTTAAAGTTTTGTGATCGTGCACCACAGGGTTGGCAATTACTTAGTAAATAGTAATTACTAATTACTATTTAGTAATTTTTTTTTTACTAATAGTAATTACTAATAGTAATAGTAATAGTAATTAGTAATTACTATTTACTAATTTTAGTAAAATCTTTTAAAAAAAAGAATTAAATTTAAATTTAAAACTAATTAATTTTAATTAATTTTAATTTAATTATATATATAATAATATATATAATTTAATTAAAATATAATAAAAGTAATATTATATAATTATTATATTAATAATTAATATAACTTTAATTATAAAAAACTTTAATATATTTTAAAAAGAATTTTTTAAAATTATAAAAAAATTATTATAATATTTTTGGAATTTTAAGGAATTTTATAATATATTTTTCTTAACTATATAAGCTAACCCTTATTCGGAATCCTAATGCCTGCTCTTTTATAGAAAATGTTTTAAGTTTAAAATTTAAAATTTCTTTTTTTTTAACTTTCTTTTATTATTTAATTATATAAAATATCTTTAAAAATCTAAAATAAATAATTTAAGTAAAAGACCTACTTTTTATATTTTAACTATATAACTAACTCTAGGAAATATAAAGAAAGAAATATAATAAAACTAAAAGAAAAATAAAAGGAAAAATAGAAAAAAAATAATAAAAAAAAATAAAAAAAACCTTAAACTCTATATTTTCCTAAGTAATTGCCTTTTCCTCAGCAGTATAACTTAAATTATACTTATTAATTTCCCTTATAAATTCTAAATCATTTAAAATAAATTTAGCAATCCAAGCTCTTTTATTATAAATAAAATCATCCTTAATTCTATTAATAAGATCCTTATATATAACTCCCTTATAAAGAAAGCTATTAATAAGATTTAAAATAATTTTTAATTAGTAAAATATATATATATTAAAAAGTCAAAATGTCTCTGCAGCAATATGCAAGGTATAGCTAATAAGGTCTTATATAATAAGATAATACAATATAATGCTTATTTTTAGCATATTACAATACAAGGCATTATACACTACGCTAAAAAACATAATAACCTTAAAATTAAGTCTTAAGGTTATATAGCTGCTACCTTGAACCTTACAATCTAACTAAATAAGTAGCCTTAATCTATAAGCATAAAAAAGATATTTCCCCTAGCCTGCTAAGGCTAAATGCCTTCTCTATTATTACCTAGTTAAGGCAATTATTACTAAGGCTTTAACCTAAATAGACTATCTTAAAACAGGCTAAAAACCTTAAAATCTATTACAAGATATACTGCTATGCAATTAATATTAATAACAGCTAACCTAGCTATAACTAACTAGGTATAGCAGCTAATAGCTATATAACTAGTTTTCTAATTAATATTAATAATCTTAATATTAATAATATTTCTAATTTATATGCCTTCCTTTAGCATTAAAATATTATAAGTAAAGACTTGCTATATATTAATAAATTACTGCTAATATAGTAAGTTAATCTTATAATCTTTAATTGCAGAGTAAGGCTCTATAATATACCCCTAAATGCATCTATTATTATATATATTATAAGCTAAATAAGGGCCTTAAAAGACCTAGCTAATTGCCTAGAGCAGGATCAAGACCTATTAACAGAGTAATAGGCCTTTATTACTAGAATCGCATTAGGTAGCAGCAATAGCCTATACTAGGAGTAGTTTATAGAGTTAAAATGCACAGTTATATTAGTTAAATTAATAGTATAAATATTATATTATAGGAATTGAGGGCTATTATAGCGTAAAGGAGGGGAAGTAAGAGGGAAAGGAAAGGGAAGAAAGTAAATTAGAAAATAAAGGTTTTAGCATTAAGAGAAAAACTGTAAATGTTAGTAGACTGAAGCTGGCTTAGTAGGTTAGTAATAGATTAGATTAGATTATAAGGCAATGTAGTGCAGTATAAGGAATATAAATTAAGGGTAAATACAGCTAATTAACACTTGGGAATATATATATATATATATATAGAAAATTAAATACTTACTAAAATCTTTAAAAGAAATAGATAAAGTTAAGATATAAAAGTTTAACTGCTGGATTTTCTAATAGATAAAAGGGTTTAAATCCATAGCTATATCTTTATAATTTAAATTAATTTTATTTTTAAATATAATTCCTATAAGTAATTAGTAAAAAAGAATATATATATATATATATATATATATAAAACTTACTTTTCTGAAAGTTAAATTGCTGTATATTATAGTATTTTAATTGGTTTAAATAGTATATAATGCGAAGTTAGTTGAGATAAGTAACTATATTAACTGATATAATATTAGTTTTTTTTTATAGTTATTAATAATAGCTTTTAAAATATTATTAAGCTTAGTATGAGATATATAAGTATTAGGATTAATAAAAGAAATAATAAAATCTATATTATTTATCATTTTAAATAATAAATAATATAAATAATATATAAAAAAGTAGTTATAATATAAATATAATAAAAAGTAGTTATTGGTTGGTTGGTTGGTTAGTTGGTTGGTTAACTGGTTGAATTATTAGTAAAGAAAGAAAGAGAAAAAATTAAAGGAAAATTATTTCTATATATAAAAATAAATTCTTTATTACTAATCTAAGTATTAAGTATCTTTTAATTACTAATAAGCTTAGAAATTACTAATTTCTAATTTATATTATTAATAATAAGCTTAGAAATCATTAGTAAAGCTTAATAATATAAATTTCTAAGCTAGATTTTAGATTTCTAAGCTTATAAATTATTAGTAATTATATTAGTAATAATTATTAAGCTTAGAAATTATAGATTTATAATACAAAACCTAGATTTTTAAGCTTTACTAATAATTTATAATATAAAAGATTAATAATCTAGCTTATAAATCTATATTTATAAGCTTTACTAATAATTTCTAAGCTTATTAGTAATAAAAAGATACTTAATACTTAGATTAATAATAAAGGATTTAATTTTATATATAGAAGGATATTTTCTTTATTTTTTTTCTCTTTCTTTACTAACAGTTTAACCAGTTAACTAACTAACCAACTAACCAACCAACCAACCAATTTGCTCTTTTTTATACTCTTTTTATTATAAAATATTTAAAAAAAAATTCTATTTAAAAAAAACTCTTAAAAGTAAGTAAATCTTTATATATATAATTTTATTATATTTATTAACTTATTTATTTAACTATTTACAAATCTATTTTACTTACTTTACTTTACTACTTATATAAAAACTCTTTTTAAAAAAAGTAAGTAAACTTTTATTTATTATATATTTTCTATTATATATTTACTAACTTATATATTTATTTATTTAGAAATCTATTTTACTTACTTTACTTTATTACTTATTTATATTATAAAAAATACTATTTAAATATTATAAAAAATGCCTATTAATTATAATTCTAAGGATTTTAAGCTTCCTGCTTTAGAAAAAGCAGCTGATATTTTTAAAAATAGAGTATTTATAAGAGAATTATTAGAAATAAAAGAAAATACACCTAGAAAAATAAAATTAACTTATACTATATGTAAAGAAGAATTTATACAGAAATATCCACCTAATACTTTTCTAATTTAAAATTACATATATATAATAAACATAAAGAAATATTTAATAAAATAGATTTAAAAAAAAAAAAAAAAATAATATAATATATTTTTATAGCCTTAACCCAGTAACAACTAATAAATAGGACCTGGGTATTCTAATAACAGCTATAAAAGTATTAACTATAAAGTCTCTGGCTAGACTGAAATCTTAATAAACTTAATTAATAAGGTTACCTTTAGGCTGTAGCATCTCAAGCAACTCTAATTATAATAAATACATTACCTAACTAGCTAAAGAGCTATAAAAAGCTCAACTAACAGGGTCTGCGACTCCCCTACGACTTTGACCTTTCCTAATCCATCCTCAAAGTCGTCTCGATAAATATAATATAATATATACTGAAGATACTGAAGATACTAAAGATAGTATAAATATTAGTAGTTCTTTTAATATAAATTTTTTAAGTCTTACTATAAGAAAAAGGCCAAGTTATACTTTTTTTAATAAAGAAATATATAAAGATTTATTAATAAATTTTATAATAGCTAATAATTTACCTTTTTCTATACTTAATAGTTAATCTTTTAATAATTTAATAAAGTATTTAAAGGATAATATCCCTAAAATCTCTAGAAAGACTATAAAATCCTATTTAAATAATATATATAATATAGAATTTAATAAATTAAAAATAGAATTAAGTAAAAATAAAAGTAAATTCTCTTTTACTTTAGATAAATAGAAGTCTAGTAATAATATAGATTTTTTAGAAATAACTATATATTTTTATAATAATAAATTTATGTTAAAAAGCTATTTAATAGGCTTTAAATATATAAATAATAAAGTAGTATATAATGGAGCTAATTTATATAAATATTTAGATAAGGTTTTAAGATCTTATAATATAAGAAATAATATTTTATCTATTACAAGAGATAATGCAGGGCCTATAAATATATTAATAGATATAATTCAAGAGAAATATAATAATAAATATAATATTAATATTATTAATACAAGATATACAGCTTATGTTTTAAATTTAATTTCTAATAGTTTTTTAACTTATACCTTTTTTAATACTAGTAATACTATTAAATTTAATAATATTATAAATAATATATTAAAAGAAAATCCAGAAAAAGAGGAATTATATAATATTTATAAGATATTACCTACTACTATAAGAAATACTATAACATCTATAACTAATATTTACTATTTAAAAAATAATTTTAAAGCTTTAGTTAATAAATCTAAAAATAATAATAATAATTTAAGTCCTGAAAAGCTAATAAAAGATAATAATACAAAATAGCTTTCTACTTATAATATACTAGAAAGATTTATAGTTTTTAAAGAAGAAATAAATATAGTATTAAATATAGCTTAAACTAAAAATAATTTAAATTTAGATTCTTATAATATTAGTAAAATAGAATGGGATTATTTAATTATTATAAGAGATATATTAGATATTTTTAGAAAGCCAACTATTAAATTCTAAGCTTATAATTATACTACTATTTTCTATGTTATTCCTTATATGTATAAATTATTAAAATAAATAAGAAGTTATAAAAATAATTATATAAATAATCCTTATATTATTGCTGGCTTAACTGAAGCTGAAAATAAATTATTAGAATATTATCCTTTAGAAGAAAATAATATAAATAATTTAAAAGATTTATATTTAATTACTATTTTAAACCTACAATTTAAAACAGGGATTTTAATAGATTTAGGATTTTCTTCTTATATAATAGAATTAATTATTTTATAGCTTTAACCCAGTAACAACTAATAAATAGGACCTAGGTATTCTAATAAGCTATAGAAGTATTAATAATAAAGTCTCTAGCTAGACTGAAGTCTTAATAAACTTAATTAATAAGGTTACCTTTAGGCTATAGCATTTTAAGCAACTCTAATTATAATAAACATATTACCTAACTAGCTAAAGAGCTTTAAAAAGCCTAACTGATAGGGTCTATAACTCCCCTATGACTTTAACCTTTCCTAATCTATCTATCCTTAAAGATACTCATCTTGACAATTATGGAACTGTCAAGAAACCAACCAAGCTCAGATGCAAGTTCTCCACCCTGACATAAGATCAACAACGCTAACCTCAATCGTAGTCAAGATGTTGAACTCGCTCAATGCGCAACCGGTAGGCGTCAATCAACTATGCCTGCAGCCTATCCTGACTGGCTACAACTACCCCTAAAACGTCTATAATAGCAATATCATTGCCTTATAGATAAATATATGCTAAAGGGTAAGAATTAAGGTAAAAAGGGAAGCCAGTTAGTTATTAGCAATTAGCTATAATTAGCAGATAGATAACTAGTTATAAAAGCTAGTTATCTTTAAGTATAAGCTCCTCTACTGCTTAACTGGAAGCTTCTGCTATAGAAGGTAGCTTAATAGGGAGGTATAGAGGCTAAGTACCCTAGATACAATAGATCTATACCTTAGCAGGCTAAAGACTAAGTATAGCCTCTAGATCTCTAGCATTATTACGCTTATAGGTATAGTTACTGCTAATCTATAAGTAGGCTTCTATATTATAGGTAGCATTTAGAGTTTATATATAATAGAATTACCTAGAAAATTCTATAAAGTTAATTATATAGGATAAAAAAAATTCTATGTATAAGAAAGAGTTTACGCTTAAAAGTTAAAGAGTCCTTTAGCAGGCAAAATGAAGCTATAGTTAATTAAATAGAATTTACCTAACTAAGCATATTTGCCCTATAAAATGATAACTAATGCTAAGGCAATAAACAGTAGTATTAACAGTAATTTAACAAAGATAGAATTAATTATAATTTACTTTAAAGAGATTTTTAATATATATAAAAATAAATATAATTTTAATTTAAAAAGTAAAGATTTTATAAATACTTCTACTAGTTTTAATAGTAATATAAAAGAGGATTTATATACTAGTAATAAGGAATTTTATATTAATAATAAAAGAAATAATAATATTAATGAAATAGATTTATATTTAAAAGAAAATAGAATATATAAAGATATAAATATTTTAAATTATTATAAAGGAAATAAAGATAAATTTCCTATATTATATAATATTATTAAAGACTATTTTGCTATTCCTCTAAGCTCTAGTCCTTCTAAATTACAATTTAGTATAGCTAGAAATATTATTAATAAAAATAGAAATAGATTATTACCTTCTACTATAAAAAAATCTATATTATTAAAAAGCTAGGGTATTTTAAAACAAGAAGAGGATTTATTAGATGATAATAAGGAGGAATTTAAGACTTATAATTCTAATTTAGAAGAGAATTTTTCTAGCTCTTAAAGGAATGTAATTAGCAATTTATTTTATTTATTTATTTATTTATATTTCTTTTTTTATGTAATTTTTTAAGGATTTATTCTTTTTTATTTTAAATATTTAATTTAAACTTACTTCTATTTTAAAAGATAAAATCTTTTTATATTATTTTAAACTTAAAGTATAACTAGTAAGTATTACTAGTATTACTTTATATAAAAAAAAAGAATTTTACTTTTATAATACTTTATAATGCTACTATATAGTAGAATTTTATTAGATTTTTTTAAAAAATATTTAAAAAATAAATACTTTTTATATTATTTTAAGCTTAAAGTATAACTAGTAAATATTATTAGTATTACTTTATATATAAAAAAAGATTTTTACTTTTATAATACCCTATAGTGCTACTATATAGTAAAATTTCATTAGATTTTTTTAAAAAATATTAAAAAAAAAAAAAATTTTAATTTATAAAATTAATTATAACTTTATAAATATTATATATAAAAATTTTCTTTTTTTACTTTTAATCTTATAATAAAAAACTATATATAAAAAAAAATTTAAAAAAATTATTTATTAACTTTTCCTTTTATTATAGTAAATAGTAATTACTAAATAGTAAAATTATTTTACTAATTACTATTACTAGCCCCACTTTTAGTAATTACTAATAGTAAAATTTGATTACTTTACTATTTACTAAGTAATTGCCAACCCTGGTGCACCACCTGGAAGTCCCGATATCGCTATGAGTCATCCTGCCTCTACACTCGTGTTATAAAGAGTCTCTGATTTCCCCCGCATTAAGACTCCTCATTTCATCCACTTTCAAATCGCGTCGGGCGAAGCGTCGTCATCCGCGGCATCTTCACCTCGCCTAAACATCATTCAGCACCATGTCTAGCCGAGAGCAACCCGTCGTCCCAAGGGCCAGTCTTTTGGGACTGCCTTTGGAACTACGTCAGCAGATCTACCACGAATACTTTACGGTCGACGGCGGCTTCGCTTACCATGGAGATTCCGGTAAACTCGTACAGGCCAACAATCAACCGATTGAACTATCGCTGCGGTACGCCTGCCGCGAGATCGCACACGAAACCGGGCAGTATCCGTTCACTCTCAACGCGATTGCATTTTCGACTCTTTACAGGCAGGACTGGCGAAAACAAGCCATATGGGCCGACAACATCATGGATCATCACACCTCGTTCCAAAATGCCATGCTTACTCGGCTGAAACGACGTATTACACCCGAGATGTACGAGGATCCTCATCTAAAGTATTCTCAGTATATGCCCGCCATCAGAAAAGACTTAGCTAGGAGCATGGCGTCCTGGGACCGTACCAGGGACACGGCCCCTGACGATGCGGAGGATTCGGAGGATTCCCACGCATTTAAGGCCCTCCGAGAGTTGAGATCCCAGCCAGCTACCAGCGGGAGATGGCGGGGTTCCAGGGTCATAAGCCAAAGTCGCACAGATAAAACTATTTTCTTTTCACGCGCGGCTGACTATCTTCTACGACAGCTGGCGGAGAAGGACCCACGGGAGTTTTTACAAGCCATTGGGGAGGTTCTACCCGGCTGGGCTGATTCACATTCTGTCTTGGAGTTCTTCAACCTGGCCTTTGATCCATGGGCAACACCGTCCGTGGATGAAGTCAAAGACAAGTTGGAAGTGCTACAGTTAAGCTCTTTATGGGAGACGTCAGACAGGTGGTATCAGTTGAGGGAGAAACTACCTGGGTATACTGGTCCCGAGTACCGATACCAGCAGAAGATTCGACTCTCTGCTGCCGCTGTTGCCATTAAGTTCCTGGGTCAGATCTCTCAGCAACAGAGAATCCACATATCAAAACTCGTTTTAAACGAGGATAGGAAGGCCATTAGCAGTCCTGAGTGCCATGTCCTTGGTTTAATCCCATTCTTCCGAGAGAATCCAAAGCTGATAGTTGAACACCGGCTTAACCTATGGCGATACGTCCTCCCCAAAAGCGTCGGCCTGGGGTGCTTCGACTTCGCTTTAGATGACCAAGGTCTTGACCTTCAGGGATGGGATGACATTCCTCAAACGCATCAAGCCCGGTCCCATGAAATCGCCATAGGTGTCACCAACATCATCATGCATATCTCGAAAGCCTTGACAGAAGGCCTGCCTGCAAGGTCTTACTCTCTCACCATTGAGGGCGATCCTGATTTGAACCATTCAACTGGATTCTTTTCCACAACCATGAAGCCTTGTATCGTCTGGCTGACGGCCCATTCGGACTGCGTCGCCCAGGGTCTTCTTTTGCCACCGGAGCATTGCAACTATCCATTTGACACCAGAAACTCGGGCAAAGAGACGACAATCTTGCGGTCGAACTTCACTCTTGACCAACCCTGGAATTACGACCAGATCATCGAAGATAGCGAATGCGACATCATTGGCAGGTCATTGGAGTCAATCATGAATTGCTACGGCGGATTTGAACCTAAAATCGTCGACGTTTCCACTGATATACTCGACTGGATGGAGATCAAGAGAGAAAACTTCCTTAGAGAAGAGGTACCAAAGGACGTGGACGGAGAGACCGTGGCCTAAGAGTTCACGATATGACGGATGTAGGTGGCGCTTGATATACAGTATTACAGGCGCTCTGGCAGGAGAATGTTGTAAAAGGTTTCTAGCTTCTAGGCGTTATAGACACAAAGATTGCGACTTAATTGGATGATCAATATTGAACAGAACTCTACTGTAGCACCAGGTACAGGGCTTTTACTCTCAGTACTCAAACTCGTTCCTCCGCCATCAACATACTTTCCTTGTAATCGGCACTTTCAGAACGACAGTCTGGCCAACAATGCCCAGGGATGATCATGTCCTCGTAATAATACGTTCCACCAGGTACATGAATCCTTCGGTATCCATATATCCATTCCTCTTGGGGTTTGTTTCCAGCTTTTGGTATGTAGCCTTCCAAGAGGACATGTGCATACTTGGCTCTGAAGTAATTTGCTGTAAGTGAGGGCTTATCTCACCTACGGCATCGTCACCTCCAAAATACAGGATAGGAAAAGGCAAGACCAACTCTGAGCGGCCATTGAATATCCAGTCGACTTTATCACAGCTGAGCAGCCTCTCAAGAACTAGCTTCGGAGCTGCTCCATCATCATGCATTTGACTTCACTATGATTGCTAAGTTCTCTGTGATGATTCAAGGTCTCAGCCATAATTCTCAACTGCAAACAAGACATCTAGCTCACTGCTTTCTGAAGAACTAAACCCGGGCTGGAAGATTAACCTCCGGCATCAGAACCACCAGTGGACATGTCGTTGTGCTTTCTCAAATAACCAGACGGCCTTCTGATACCCATAGTTAGCACAATTGAAACGTTTGATCGTGCATTACCTGTCTCTGAAAGAGAGGCAGTCTGGTCTATCTCAATGTGAATCGGGAAGAGAAGCCGAGCCATGGCCATTCCGACCCGAACCTCGGTTTGCGTAAACTACCTTACTGTCTACCGTCGAATCAACAACTTGAACCCGTCAAAAGGCAAAGGCTAACAAATGAACTAATTCTGAGACTGTAAGTAGATTGGCTTATTTAGATCGAGGCGACCCCTCCTCATCTGCACACCAAAACCTCTTGCAGCCAAAACACTGCACCGATCTTCAGAACATCGGGCTCATCTTTGACAGCAAGTTTTATAGATACGAATCTTCTTCTCACTTACCTTATTTCGCGATGGCAACCATGGCTTCAGGCAATTTCTTCAAGGCAGCGCTTGACAAAGGCGCAGGGTCGAGCCTCGGGTATTGGCAGATGATGCCCAGCACCAACATCTCACGCATGCTCGCGCAGACGCCCGGCTGCGACTGGGTATTGATCGACTGTGAACACGGTGATCTTGATGGTTCGTGTACAGATCTGCACTCGACGACTGGCACTGACTGTGAATAGATCGAGATATGCGCCAGTGCGTCCCAGCCGTTGCAGCAGCTGGCGCATCGCCGATTGTGCGGATCCCTAGTACGGAGCCATGGCTCATCAAGAGTAAGCTCTATTTTTCAGATCCGCGTTAAGACACTGACGATATACCAGGGGCGCTGGATGCCGGTGCGCATGGAGTGAGAGACAGCCCAGTATGTCGAGATCCGACTGGGCAACTTGCTAACACTCGCCAGATCCTCGTTCCTCTCCTGCAAACAGCACAAGAGGCTCGCGATATCGTAAAGGCGGCCAAATTTCCTCCCATGGGAAACCGTGGTTTCGGAAGCCCGTTCTCCATGGATCGCTTCAAGCCCGTCCCTACATCGGATGAATATCTCCAACAGGCCAACGACAGTCTACTTACCCTCGTTCAAATCGAGACAAAGTCTGCTTTGGACAACCTCGAAGAAATTGCAGCCGTTGAAGGTATCGACGTTTTATTCATAGGACCTTTTGATCTCGGTGAGTCACTCATTACCAAGGCTGAAATAGCACTGGAGCTTACATCGTCTAGGTAATAGCATTGGATATCCGATCCTCAACGGTGTTGTGAAACCAGAGCTCAAGGCTGCCATTAACCGCATTCTGGAAGTTTCACGTAAGGCAGGAAAGAAATGCGGTGTCTATTCAGGATCTGGGGAGCAGGCGAAGGGATATATAGAGGCCGGGTTTGATATGGTTCATGTTGGGACGGACTACGCGATGCTCCAACAGGCTACGAGAGCTGAGATGGGTACTGCTCAAGGGAAGGATTTAGGAAAGCGCGTGGGCTATTAAAAGTCTTTTAGAGACGTCAAGATCAAAAGAGGTTACCTACTTCGCAGTCCAGAGAAATGTGTAGACATACGCGCTCTCATCAGTGAATTAACGAAGATGGCTGGCTCTAATCTCGTCGACTTCCCATTCAAATACTGACAAATCTTTACCTAATCTTCTGGACAATAACCGCCTTATTATACTATATGGCCTGGCTTTGTGCTATATCCGCCTGTATTCTTCAATCCAGCGACCAATAGTATAGCAGTCCAAAGCTACTAAGACAAGCCAGTGCTCGCACACATTCAATGCATCAGACAAGTGCGAGAGGTAGCTACTGTCCGGTTATTCATGCGCCAATGAAACAGACAAGCTGCTTTTATTCATCCCGAGTTCTATCCAAGAATACGATAGCAAGTCATTCAAGAACAAGACTTGAAGTACTCCCCTGAAAAGCTGCTCTCTTTGCGAGGGCAGTTAGTGTTGGTTGCAAATCTAGAAGGGCTAAAGATGTAAAATAAAGATATCCAAAAATTATAAATATTAAAAGTAAAGATAAGTTCTTTTGCTTGTTAAAGATTTGCAAATTGCATTAACTGAAGCAATTCGCAGGTGAGGTTTTCGAAACATGGCGAAAATGTAGGGCAAAATAAAAAGTGCTTACAACAAGCAAATTTATAAAGATGGCAGAAGATATATGGTAATATATGGTAGTATGTCACATGGAGTCCAAGTACTACACATTACATTTACTCATATCACAGCTATCTACTGCATATCTAATTTTACAGGTCACACCACGCCGGGATTCGAACCAACAACGCTTGTTGTTGTGACCTACCTTCGTAGAGCTCTGGACACCGGCCATTGCCATTCCGTCATTGCTCTACGACAATGGAATACAGAGCGGAATTAGTATATAACACTACCACTGGGCCTACTGGGGGGCTGTGTGACGTGTCTGAAGCTTGTGTTGAAGTTAATATCGGGTTGAGTTTGTGTGTCACGGGCTGGGGGGCGAACCATGAGCAGTGGCGACATCTAGCAGCCTGAAATCTACGGGTAAGTGATAGCACTCTTTGATATGAGCTTGTTGTTGCCTAGTGACTTCTCCTGCGTATTGGATCAAGATTTGACGTGGAGATCCTGTAAAACAAGACCAAGTCATCGTTTATAGGAGTAGACGGACTCATACTAGCTACTCAACAGAAACAGATCGAACATTATCTACACTACTACCATTAATCTCTCATTAATCTTGAAAAACCCTCTGTGAAGTTCCAAGTAGCTTCATCAATAAACCTCTTTCTCAGCACGCGCTAATCACTATCATCCATCGGACATATCAGCAACGTCTCTCCACCAGTCTCTTCACAGAATCAGGCACTCTCCTACACTTATCGAGTTTCTATGAATTGAATAGTAATGATTTCCAGCGTAAAGAAAGGGCAAGGGCGCCCATTGCTTCCAGACTCATCCCACTCCGGGGCGAAGCATGGCCAAGGGCCCAAGCTCGATGAGTCTAGCACGAGTGAGCATACGTTCTGTTTCATGAAGCCATGGTTAAGTTCCAATCGCGCGTTTCTGCATCCAATCGCTTTCACGTAATAGTACTTCACTGCTGGCTCAGTGTACAGAATAGGACTGTGGCGATCAGCTGTTTGGATCACGTAGGTCTAAGTTCTGGCTGTGCAGCGTGCCTCCATATCCTCCAGCAAGCACCAGAAGTCCTTCGGAGCTTGAAGTATTAGTTTTAAGGAGAAATTGCACTTAAGAACTAGGCTTTGAGAGCAGTGTCACGTTATTCTTGGTATGTCGAGTCCCTGACTCCCTGCGTGCCACTATGTTGACACTCAACAAGTCTGGAGCCAGGTGAGGAGGAATTAAAGTCGAGCTGGCCCTCAACTTACGTTAGGAGCTATTTTTATGCCTCAAATATATCATATATCTACTGCGGTGGCGCTGAGGCATCTATCGGGATGTGGCTGTCTCAGCTCAGCAAGTAGCTCTTCGTGGAGCTTAACTTTTGCGGCCGAGCTATGGTGAAGATATAAGACCTAGGTCCATATTTCAGAGACTCATTGTATCACTTCGCTCTGGGCTCTTATTATATACTAGCGAATTGAGTATCAGGGTTCCGGATGAGAAACGAGAGGCGAGTGTTGGCCTTTCATTCTGCCTGGATCTACATCATGGCGTGGGCAATGTCTGGACTTTGAACTCGCATCGTCCTTACACCATACATTCCCCAGGCCTTCTCTTCTTTCTGTTCTAATTGGAATCACTATTCGTAGCATCTGTTGTCCCATGTGTCCCGGCATTCGTCCATACGGTGATCGGATCGATGGAGGAACACAACACAGCGGACAATTCACAGCTGCCGAATCGTGAGGCCAAGTGAAGACTTCGATTGCATTGCTGTTTCAAAAACCACTTTTGTCTTTCTTCTAATATTCTCTACCGAGTTCAACGTCTTCGAGACAGTTGCTCAAGGCTACAGGAATTGGGGTGATGCCAGAGTAGCGCCCGAGATACTCCGACTTGTTGCCAGCGGGTGAACTTATTTCTTGCCATGAATTGATCCAATGCTTGAGTCTAACGAAGCAGCTTCCGTTTCTCTTATGTGTCGGCCTCTTCGTCGAGATCTAGCGCTTCTACTCACCGCTTCGGGCTGCTGGTTAGTGACTGAAGCTGAGCGCTAAACTGTACGTTCTGCAGCGTTATCTTCATATCAGCTTCTCCTCCGATAAACTCACGGAATATAACATAGTGGCTAAGTCACTCATCTGCGATATCTCTTCATACTTACTCGGTGGTGTAGCTAGGCATAAAACTGGTTGGAGACCCAGCCCAACAGGAACTCAATTGAGATCAACGACATCTGCCGTTAAGGTCTCGCGATAACTAATAAAATATGGCCAATTCTCATTGTAGTAATCCTCTCAGCTTTTCAAAGTTCTTTTCTGCCTTCCGTTGATCGACGGAAGTGGCAGAATTGGATGTCTTGCCGATGAGTCACGCCTAAAGACAACCTTCAACACCAAAGTTGCATCATGTAAAAGAGACATTTGCTCCTGCACAACTATATCAATCACTCTTCATCTCTATATCTCCCAAATCATAACTTCACTCTTCTCCCCAGAATCTCAAACAACTTCAAAAGATGGCATCTCCAATCTTTGTACTGGAGACAACTTCCCTCAACGCAATTCGATCCCTCCCCTCAGACATCTACCTCGTCCACGCGACAAACTGCATTGCCGAGTGGGGCGCTGGTATCGCTGCCGAACTAGCAACTGTGTTCCCAGCTGCTTTCAAAGAATACAAAAAGCTCTGCAACTCAGGCACCATACCTGACGCGTCGAGATGGCCGTCGCGAAGTCTTGCGGGGAAATGCTACATCATTCCACCTCAAGCTTCGGACACGGCGAGAGGAGCTCCAAGGATACATATTGTGTGTCTGTTTACTAGTTATGGGTATGGAAGAGCGAACCCGAGGACAGGAAAGCCAGGGAAGGATGGTGCGGGACAGATTTTGGCGCAGACGAGGGGAGCGTTGAAGGAGATGAGGGTGCAGTTGGAGGAGGAGCATGGACAGGAATCTGATGGTGCGCCGGTGATTTACTCGCCCATGTTTAACTCAGGAGCGTTTAAAGTGCCATGGGAGAGTACGTCACGACTTATCGAGGACGAGTTCAGTGGATTTGAGGGCCGGTGGTTGATAATGGCGCCTCCATAAGGTCAGGATGGTGATTGTGTTTCAGCTCGTTGGACCAGATATTGGCCTCATTTGTATAGATAACAATAGTTCCAAGATGAGACCTCATTCTAGCTAATATCAGCCAAGATTATTCTCATTTCTAACTCATGGGATCGAGGTTTGGCAGTTTCTTTTCAAAGTGAATTTTGATCCATTGTCCAACAAGCCGTGGATATAAGCCTTGACACTAACTCATCCTTCAACAACCAACAAGCGACCGTGGTGTAGTGGTTAGCATTAACGCCTTCCAAGCGTTAGAGAGGGGTTCGATTCCCCTCGGTCGCAATCAAACAACAACTCGCGAGGGTTTCCTTTTACAGACTGGAGCTTGAAATTTTGAACTTTTGCTCTACTTCATCTGTGTTTTCTTATGCATCCAGCTTGCTTCTTTAGCGCTGTTATTACAGTTCATTTTTAGCTAAACTGGCTAGAGGAGAAAAGAAAACTTAGGACCTTAACTTTAAGTAATAAAAATACTTAGGTAAACTTAACCTAAGTTTAGGTAACTCTTTACTAAGTTTATTTTAACACCCTAAATCAATTTAGTGTTTTCTTGCCCCCTGAGGACTGGCAATTAACTGTCAGTATGGAGTAAATAGTGTTAGAGCTCTATGCAAATGAATCATGGAGACCTGGAGTATTTTCGCAACAGAGACCTCACTGGATACTGATACATATTATCAATTACTTCCCTTGCTTTCATGTTCAGGTATTTTTCCTGCCTCATCCTCATGTCTGCCATTGAATTGAATGTTCGTGGTGAACTTCCATTGCATTTCCAACAGCGGTCGATCATTCTTCCGTTGAGCCCCACCTTCCCGCCTCGTCCACAAGGCTCCAGTTACCGCATCATCATCAAGCTCTCCATAGCCTCTCAACCCAGCTCTAGCTCAATCAACAACCACAATCCCCCCCCTCCGATTTAATCGAAACACCACATCACACATCCGCCTCAATTCACCATGGCATCCACAGATCCCAAGACCACAGACGACAAGCCCGCTGAGCAGAAGCCAGAGCAGAAGCCCGCCGCTCTCGGCGAGGACGACGAGTTCGAGGACTTTCCCGTCGACGGTACCACTCCCACCACAATCGCTACAAGGTTGATTTTGAGTACTGATGCTGTTTAGACTGGCCAGAGGATCAGACCGAGGCTGCAAAGGGCAGCGGCGAGACAAAGCACCTCTGGGAAGAGAGCTGGGACGACGATGACACGAGCGACGACTTTTCGCAACAACTTCGGTGCGTACAATACCCACGAACACGTTTCAAGCAGAGCTAATACCTGGATAGAGAGGAATTGAAGAAGGTGGAGGCTGCTAAACGCCGATAGAGTTATGTTGTGACGATACCGCGATTCGAACCGATTTATAGGACGGGAAGGGCGAGTCTGTGGAAAAGACAGATCAGATCAGATGAAATAATTAAATACCAATAGAGGCGCGCGAAAGCGCCATGAAAGCATCTTTGAACGGTTTTGAATGGGCTTTGGGTGTGTCAGCTTGTGTTGAACGACATCCGCTGCCAATGCTTCTTTGAGGTGACAGAAATATCGGGACAGATTAATGGTGAACTAAGTAAGCTATTGTTGTTTTCTTTTAGGCCTGGCCATTTAGAGTCTTAAGAACCTCAACCTGTAGATCGGGACTTTCCACCGATACTGGTCTTTGCGGGCCGTGGGGTGTTCGAATGGTTTCCCATTCCATAGCAAACAAGGCTGGTCTGACTACAGGATGTTTTATTTTATTCTTCGTGAAGCAACACGAACTTGTGCAATCTGGACATTTGCAGCGTTCTCAAACATCTGCGTTTGTAAAAGTTCCAGATTCCACCATCAAAGGCCTTCTCACAAGTACAACAATCAGAACTGCTTCAATCGTAGGTAATGATTTTATAGCGCTTTCGCGCCTCTATTGGTATTTGGTATTTAATTATTTGATCTGTTCAGTCTTTGCTACAGACTAGCCCTTCCCGCCCGACCTTTTTCCATTTTCATAGCCCGTCATCAACAGGTTCTCATAGACATCGTACTCCAACAGGTGTGGATATTATTTACTTACTCGACAGAGCGGTAACGCCGGGCAGCTCCTTGCCCTCGAGGAGCTCCAAGCTAGCACCACCACCGGTGGAAACGTGGCTGAGCTTGTCCTCGACGCCGTACTTCTTGGCGACGGTAGCAGTGTCACCACCTCCGATGATGACGATCTTGCCGTCCTTCTGGACAGCGTCGACGACGGCGTCGAGGGTGGCCTTGGTGCCGCTGGCGAACTTCTCGAACTCGAAGACACCGGCGGGACCGTTCCAGAGAATGGTCTGGGCCTCGGCGATGGCCTCCTTGTAGAGCTTGACGGACTCCTCGCCGCAGTCAAGACCCTGCCAGCCGTCGGGGATGCCGTCCTTGTCAGTGGCGTAGCCAGTTTTGGCGTCCTTGTCGAACTTGTCGGCGGTGATGTAGTCGACGGGGAGGACGAGCTTGACGCCCTTGGCCTTGGCCTTCTCGACGAGGTTGCCCACAGTCTTGGAGCCAGCCTCGTCGAAGAGGGAGTTACCGATGGAGACACCCTCGAGGGTCTTCTTGAAGGTGAAAGCCATACCACCGCAGATGATCAGGGTGTCGACCTTGTCAAGGAGGTTGTCGATGAGCTGGATCTTGTCGGAGACTTTGGCACCACCGAGGATGGCGAGGAAAGGACGCTTGGGCTCCTCGAGAGCCTTGGCGAAGTACTCGAGCTCCTTCTTGACGAGGAAACCGGAGGCCTTCTGGGGGAGGTCGACACCGACCATGGAAGAGTGAGCACGGTGAGCAGTGCCAAAAGCGTCGTCTGTTCTTGTTAGCATCACGAGTGGAGTTGTAGTACAATTGGAGACTTACTGATGTAGACATCACCAAGGGCAGTCAGACCCTTTCGGAAAGCCTCAACCTGAGCCTTGTCGGCCTTGGTCTTGTTACCCTCCTTATCCTTGGAAGAGCCCTCCTCCTCAATGTGGAATCGGAGGTTCTCGAGGAGGATGACAGCGCCATCCTCAGCCTTGTTGACGATCTCCTCGACCTCGGGACCGACACAGTCGGGGGCGAAGGTGACCTTCTTGCCGAGAAGCTTCTCGAGCTCGGGGACAACGGGCTTGAGGGAGTACTTCTCGTTGGGAGAGCCGTTGGGGCGTCCGAGATGGGACATCAAGATGACGGACTTGGCGCCATTTTCGAGGGCGTACTTGATGGTGGGGAGGGCACCGACAATTCGCTGGTTGTTGGTGATGTTCTTGTCGGCGTCGAGAGGGACGTTGAAGTCGACCTGAGAGGGTTTTGTTAGCTAGAGTTTGAGGATGGCGGGGTATTGTTGAGGCTTTTTGGCATGGACGTTTGAGCCGTTGAGCTTGATGGCTATAGCTTGATCAGAAGCTAATCGACGAATTGATTGAGATACATCTCGTGCAATTGCTTCGACTGGTTCTTCGTGACATCTGATGATATGATGCGTGGAGCTCAACCAAGCTCAACAGCTTCATTCCATCGCGGGGCATTTTTTTTCTCGCCAACTTACTCGAATGAGGACTCTCTTGCCCTTGACGTCAACGTCAGTGATGGAGAGCTTGTTAGACAGCGACATGATTTCGATGCGAGGTACGAGTGAATGGGGATGTAGGTCAAAGGGTGATGTCGAGGAGAAGAAGGGAAGAAGAGAGTTTATGGAGGGGAGCGTCAGGTAGTAAATAGCACTGCTAGGTTCAAGGTGGGGGTCAATCTTCTCAACGCGATGACGCTGCCGCTGGCGTTGGCGGGGCTTTCGCGGCTGCACTCGCAGATGGTGGGATGATGAGGCCCGTGAATGCCCCTGGAGGAAACACTTTGGCCATGAATCTGGCGTGAGATGTCGACTTGTTAGTGGACTATTGCCTATTCTTCTATTCATGATATGACATGATCGGTCTCGTCTCGGTCGGTCCACTTGTCAAATCACTCACTCGCTTGCTCCCTCACTTCATCTTCCCTTAAGCAGCCTACCCTGAACATTCAGCCGTACACGTTATGCAGCCGTAAAACATCGCCGGATTACGGGCATCGTCCTCCGGCTTCTGGCGATGCGGATGCGGCAGACCCGGAGAGACGCGGGCCGTAACTACACCGTCGAGAACCACGCCTTTTATGTACAGTTACCTTGTTGAACAGTTGTATGTAATGAATTGCGACACCAAGATGTATGCATCCATGATATGAGGTCTAAGCTAGCGCTGATGGAAACTGAAAGAAGCCCATGTTGAAACAACATCGATTAGCTGATCTGATAGTGAAATTCGATATGACACGTTCTCATTACTGTTATGTCTATGGATATCAAAGCTTGAAAAGCATTGCCACAATTTCTCAGACCACTGGGTTTTCTCGGTGAATTATATCAAGACAGACCATACCATGCTTCACACCTTGCTGGGTTCCCTTGTAATCTCCATTTAACCTACATGCTGTCACTTTAACGGCCGAGATCAATTCCGACCCGTCAGCCCTACAATCCAGAAGAATTACTCTACTCGATGTCATATCATGATTATTACCCGGACACCCCATTCACTTTTACTTATGATCAAACCCGTTTTCTGACACGACAGAATACCGCGTTCAGATCCACTACACGCGGCATTGAATATGGTCCAAAATGTAAAAGACAAAAAAGATCGCCTCGTCTTGTCATTCAAAGATCTACCGAAACTCCAAACGAGACTCACGCTGTTGTTCTAAACACGGTCCGTATCCCATCCCAACCCATAAAAAGAATGCCGTACAAGGCAATTGCCACAAAAGGGCCAGAGTCTCAAACTCTCGATTGTTGGTACCGGAGCATACCAAATCGTGCAGTATATGTAGAAAACCCCAAAACGCCGTTTCTATGTGACGGCTGAAGCAGCAACAGCCGACGCAAATTCATGTTCATAATCGATCAACAATCAGCGCGAGGCCAATTGAAAACGTTTACCAGGCATGATATAATATCTTAGTCAGATGCTGAGTTTGTCAAGGACAGGTATGCTGTCCAGGCAATACCAATTGTTGACACAAAAGGCTGCAAATATGTTAGCGATCTTGGTTTCTTGGGCGCAAAGAATAACGTACTAGTTGGAACTGAACAGGCATCAAGCGGAAGTTGACAATCTGCACAGCAGGCCAAACAACATAGTTGGCCTTGAGAGTTGGGATGTACATATCCCGAAGCTTGTTCGAAACGGCGCGACGGCCACCACCCTCAGCGATAGTCATGGTCGTGTAGAACACAGCCAAACCGAATGGCGCAAAGATAAGCTGATCGAAAGCAACGCGCTTCAGAGCGGGGACGAAAGCGCTGGTCTTGGTGACGGGGAAGACTCGCTCGAGGAAGCGGAACCATTTGAACTGCACGGGAGCCATGCAGAAACCGTATGCCATGAAGCGCGTGAGGCGCTCGAAATCGAAGGGTGGAGGGAGACCGACCGAGTCGGGGATCAGGTCGCGATCGTAGAAGGGATTCTTGCGGTCGAGCTCGTGGATCTCGATAGCGATACCGTCGTTCTTCTTAAGACCGCCTGGCTGACGGATTGCTCGTTCGCGAATGGCGGTGATGGATTGGGCGACTGTGTCGGCGACGCCTCCGAGGATGGCGTTGGTGACCATCATGGTCATGACTGGAAGGTGTCAGCTGTATCGCATCGGGCGAGATGTGTTTGTGGTAGCGTACGTGGTCGCTCGTCATAGTACGAGTTGAATCGAGCTGTAAGTCGTGCGATGAACGCCATTTCGATTAAGAAGACGATGGTATGCAGAAGAGGCTGGTGATGATGTTGTCAGCGTCGAGTCGCACAATCAAGGCCTAACAGCACAGAGAAGAAAGGACACCGAGATTAAAAAAACGTGATGAAAGAAGAAAAGAAAAAGTAGAGAAGTGCGCAAAGTGATATCATGAACACGCAAAAAAAGAGCTTGCAGCGATGACGGTAGAGCTGGACAGTAGTTGGGGAAAATACTGGGGAAGCTAAAGTGGCGACGGATCATAGAGTTGGAAAAAACAGGGCGTGGGTGAGTTGAGCTTCGACTTACGATGCGACCGTAGATGTACTTCGAATTGATGGAGCGGATGAACCGCCTCTGGTTGAGTTCCCACGTCATATCGAGAAAGATTTTGAGGCAAAAGCGATAAGAAATGTAGAGATAACCCCGGGGGGAGGACAAAGAGGGACACGATGCGATTTTAATCCCTTGACTGTGGTAATACAAGGGAGAAAAAGGGAAGAGGAACAGGAGTGAGAATTGATCTGCCGTGTGCAAGCGCTGAGGAATGACGGCGGCGGGTTTGAATGTGGGCGTGTCCTTTGTCTCAAGGGCGGGTTCTTCCCTATAAAAATGACGATAGGTATCCCACTCTCACGACGCACAGTTCGACCTTGGCGTTTCCAGGGGCAGTTCGTATTATCGTATGCCTCGCGATCGAGAGGAAAAAACGACGATATGAAAAGAAAGCTTGTGTGTTGTTGAGAGAAGAAAAGGCAAAAGATGGAGGAACGGAATTGGGATGGATCATCAAGTCATGCGACCAACATCCAGTCTCAGCTGGGAAAAAGCAACAGTGCAGCGCTGACGATATTCAAACGGTGTCGCAGACAGTAATTCTTCTCCACGTTTCGCTAGGCATCAACGGTAGCCCCCCTCATCTGGGCATTGGACTAACACTGTGCGGTGACCCGAACGCCTCTGACCTACAAATGCATGACTGGGAATTTAGTTTACGTACGGCCGTTACACGAGTAGATAATGTAACCGTATTGAATGCCGTAATTTGGCTTTACTAACTTCGTACTGTTGAACTTTGTAGGCTCTACAGATAGTTAAGCGCTGATATTGAACCCTGGTGTTTTACGGTGGATAAGTGTCCGGGGATCCCGGCCGGGCAGAGGTTCACGGGCTGACACCGGCTCCGAGGGTCCGTTGATCTTGTTACAGAACTGCTACCAACAGACATAAGAATAGGCGAGCAGAGTAACAGCGGAATGCAGTTGGGTCTCTAGAGGAGGAAAGAAAACTCAGGACCTTAACCCTAAGGGATAAAAATATTTAGGTAAATCTAGCCTAAACTTAGGGGACTCTTTACTAAGTTTATTTTGACACCCTAAATTAAGGTCTAGTGTTTTCTACTCCGTACTCCCTGAGGGGTCTGCAATGAACTGGATACCGTTGGTGATGTTGGAAATAACGCAGCAACCATTACGTTTCAGATTGAGGCGGTGCTACTCGGCAGCCATTGGAGTATCGCCAGCCAAACGTTGTCGCAAACCAAGCTTACTATCGTCGTCGTATTGTAATTATTGGGCCTATAAGCGCTCGTTAACGATTAAAAATCGGCTCTCACCGTAGTCAGCATCCTTTCCGGCTTGTTGTTTTATGTTTCTCTGACACCCTTGACTTCCGGTCACGTGGCGCATTGCGAGACTCAAGATGCGATTCGTATTATCGCATCGTTTCTGCGCAAAATGGTGATCCTGTCAATCAATTACTCTTTGGCCTTGAGGTTGTCGCTTTCCCAGCCATGTCATGAAGGTTGTCGAGTCAAAGATTCAGGGTCCTGTGCTCATAGCCGCTCTAAACCCGCCTACCCGCTTCCCATGATCGCCAGGTCCCGCACGCCAACTTGATCTGTATTTGTGACTACAGACCACGGCGTTATGCCAAACGGAACATGTTATAGCTTAATGGCCCGGGCGGCTTCAAATTGCACAAATGCCATGTCTTATCGTCTGCCTCATATGCCGAATACCTCCTTTAGCTCTTGCTCCCTCAAACACCATGGCCTCCGCCAGCTCCTGCTGCTTCCTACAAACTTACAGAACTGCCTCATTCTATTTCGCCCCGCTTGACCTTCTTTTGACAAAAACAAAACATCGCCATAATGCGAACCACATCCCCAATCGCAAAATGACATTCTTTGCTTCTTCAGTTATCAGTGGACCGTTTGAGTCGAGCATTCACCCTTGCAAGCCACACGATGCCTGACGAATCAATTGACGCCGCCATGTCTGTACAGCCTGCTTCCGCAGCAGCTGAAAACACAGACACCACGAGGCTCTCAAGAAAATGAGGAAGGATGAGAAAACGCCTTGGCCAGAGACTGGTCGCAACGAATATTGTTTTATGAATGTCATGAATCTTGGACCTTCCTATCGTATCATTTTGAACTCCATCGCATCTCTTCAACATGGCCGAACTTGCTGCACTCGGCGTCGCAGCCAGTGTTCTTCAGGTCGTCGATTACGGCACCCGCTTCCTCACCACGCTATACCAAGTCAGACAATCGAAACATGACTTTCTCAACAATCTTCAGAATCTACAAAACTCATCGAGCAATCTTCGCGATGCCCAGCATGAGCTTCAGACGATTTGTCACTCCGGATCAAACACGGATGCAGCAATACTGTCTCTCGCTAAGAAGGGTGAGGCGATTGCGAAAGAAATGCTTGTCTCGTTGAAGCGCATCGAGGAAAATAGCCACGGACGCAAGCGCGACGCAGTGATAAAAACATGGCTGATTATCTTGAAGGAGGACAAATTGAAGGGCCTTGAAGGCAGATTGACAGAGGTCAAGGCAGACCTGACGTTCTACCTATCCGTCAATTTGAGGGCTACGGCACGAGAGACTCTGGAGAACCAGATGCAGATGTTACTGGAGATGCGCGACATGCGAGCAGACATCAAAGCCATGGGAGACGCTCCGAGTGCATCCGAAATCCAAGCAGGCTTCGGTTCGTTAGCCATCGAGTATCTCACCGGCGGCTTACATGAGCGCCAGAAGCTCGAGTCTGAGTTCATAGATGCTTTGATCGCTCGTATCCACAATTCAGAGGCCAAGGCGCCACCAGATTCATCAAGCATCCAACTATCACCACAGAGGCGACAACATTTGGAACAAATTTTCATCTCGAGAGTTCGATATGATACCATACAAGAGAGAGAACTCACGATAAAGGAGGCTCACAAGGGAACATTTCGCTGGATCTTCAATGACAAGAACCCTGGGACTACACCGATTGGCTTCAAAGAGTGGCTTGCATCCGAAGGTAGCCTCTACTGGATCACCGGGAAGCCAGGCTCAGGAAAGTCTACGCTGATGAAGTATCTCCTTCAACCTATTGACGGATCGAGCAATGAGAACAGATGCAACGAATACTTGCAACAATGGGCAGGAGACCAGAAGCTGGCGATTGCCACGTTCCATTTCTGGGCCATTGGATCAGACATACAGGCGAGTAAAGAAGGATTGCTTCGAACCCTCCTTGTTCAGCTTTTTCGCGCGCACCCAGAGATTATCCCCCTTGTTGCTTCGTCGCGTTGGGAATCCTTATGCCTTTTCAATGAAGACCCCAGGCGCTTGAGTCAAGATGAATTGAAGGACATGTTTCGCCATGCAGTCAAACATATCAGCTCCCGAGCAAAGCTTGCATTATTTATCGATGGCTTGGATGAGTTTGACGGCGATTGCAATGCTCTTGTATCCCTGGTACAGGAGTGCATCGAATCTCCAATCAAAGTTTGCGTCTCGAGCCGCCCATGGATAGAGTTTGAGAATGCTTTCGGAGATTATCCCAGACTGAAGATGGAAGACCTCACCTACGACGACATCACCAAATACGTCATTTCTAAATTCGAGGCAAATTCTCAATTCACAAGGTTCCAAAAGCTGCATCCTCAATTTGCTGGTGCTTTGAGCCACTCGATCGCCGACAAAGCGAGGGGTGTTTTTTTATGGGTTACCATTGTTGTCGCATCGCTCTTGGCTGTTATGATGGCTGGCGACCGAGTTGAAGACCTCGAGAACCGGCTCAATCTACTTCCATCCGAAATGGATGACCTATATGGGAGAATTGTTGAGAGCATTGATCCTTTATACCGCGAACATGCTGCCCAGCTGTTCAAGCTGGTCAGCGCATGCAGAGAGCCGCCTTTGCTGCGTATTTTGTGGTACGCGGACGAGGTCAAGTTTTTGGATCGAGTCATCGACGAAGACCCGAGTGCTGTCCCACTTGAGGAGGTTATGGGCCGACTGGAAGATATGCGACTTCGTATCGTCAGTCGGTGCAGAGGGCTACTTGAAGTTCAAAGAGCTCTAGATGAGCATCCTGCAAGACCAGACGGAGGTAATGCTGTGTATCTACACAGGACATTTGCGGAGTTTTTAAAGACGCCTGATGCCCAGCAAAGGCTTGACAGCTGTCTTAGCACGCCATACGATTCTGGCATTAGGATCTCAGCAGCATATACATCCTTGGCAAAGCTCTGGATGAGGCCAGATGCACAAAAAGGAACCGTGAGTCATCGTTTCCAGTTCCACTTAAACGAAAGTCTAGACTATGCAGGGCATGCGTTGCCATCCTCAAGATGTGATATTGTTCGTTTGATGGATCATCTACAGGAGGAGTGTGCAAGTCTCTGCCAATACAAGTATAAAGAAAACAAGTTCAGGGATCGAAGGGGCACATGGCAGAGCAAGTTGACTGGGATAGAATTGAACAGTTACTGTTCCGATGCCAAAGAAGAATTCCTCTGCCTGACGACTGTGTTTTGTGTCGGGCAATATATTAGAGCCAGGGCAGACCCGCAAGGTATTGTCGTGGTTGCGAAACGGGACTCGAATAAGGAACGGTTGAAACTAGGGAAACTTGGATGGAGACTGCAGGGAAACCTCGAGCTACTCAAAATCCCCCTTCTTTCGCTTATACCCCTAACAAATACAGGAAGCGCCTCAGTGATTAAACTGTTACTTGACAAAGGAGCAAAGCCAAATAAAGCGATCAGGCAAATTGGATTCCGCAAAACGACAGCATGGGAAGAGCTGCTTGCCGGAGCTATTTCGATTATCGAGAGAAGCCCCGAGGAAGTAAACAGCCAGGTGACAGAATGTGTGCATCTTATGCTAGAACGAGGAGCGAAGGTGACTGTCAGGACAGTGCAAAGGGCGATAAGAATATCTAAGGAGTGTGTGGTGCCCCGACATTTGACATGGATACCCACCGGCCAGCGCGAATATTCTACGGACAACATTCTCAGGAATGCGTCACTGGGCAGTACATACGTACAGCTTAAGGTGATGAAGAAGGATCGAGAGGCCCCCTTCAGGATTACATAGCCGAAGAAAGTCTTGGTTGAAGACAGTGGTAGGAAATTGGAGGGACTGAGGAATTGAGCGAACAAACAACAAAAAACTGGATTACGATGCTATGAACTTGCACGACATTACGCAAAGGGTATACTCCATCCATTATCCGTCCGACCCATCCAATCCGAACCAATTCTATAACACAAACCGACCATCCATCCATGACCCTGAGAAGCACGCTCACAGCTAAACATACTAAGACAGCTCATCTTCCTCATGCTCCCACTTCTTCGTCCCTAACTTGCGCATCTTTTTTGGACTACCGTTACCATTGACAGGTACCGGGCGTGCCTTTTCACCACTAACACGCATGCGCTCCAGCTTGCGTCCTAGATTGGTCATGCTATCGCCGCGAGATGACTTAGAAGAAGGCGCAAAGTCCTCCCGCTCCTCGAGGGGCTTGCGCTTAGTGGGGCTGCGAGAAGCGAGCTCACGTTTGAGAATACCGTTTTCGCGACGGAGGCGGTCCACTTCCTCTTCGAGATCTTCGATAAGAACGTTTTCTTTATCGCAATCTTCGTCAGAGGCGAGACCGCGCTCGAGAACTTCGACTTTACGGTCCCAATGCTCTTCGGTACGTTCTTGCTCAATGGCCATGGAGTTCTTCCAGCGGGCCATTTCTAGTGCAAGACGCTGCTCAAACTCCATGGCACATTCTTCGCGAATTGCTGCTTCGAGATCAAGCATGCGGTCTTCCATGGTGAGAAGGTGAGCTTCAGCTGCGACGCGAGCTTCACTTTGACGATCGACTTCCTCGCGCAATTGATCCGCTTCCTCACTAAGACGCGCGATCTCAAGCGCTGCAATCTCCATCGTCGCACGTTCATCTGAGCTCATTGGTGGAGAGAAGTTTCTATACGATCCCCCGCCTGCGGGCATGAATGGTCGTGGATGAGGATGTGTTGGACTGACAGAGCGGTTTTGAGCCATTTGTGGTGGTTGGGCGAGTATGGTCGTTGTAATTGAGGGGACGCGAGGGACTGTGACTTCACGAGCAAGGGCGCTGTATCGAAGGATTTGAGATGTGGCGTTGAAGTCGCCGCGAGGGTCGGCTGTGACGATCATGACACCTCTTTGGGGGTTGCGGCGAGGAGCTGGGGAGTGAGAGGTTGAAGATGAGGGGAATGAGTTTGAGAAGAGGAGCTCGGTGAGTTTGCATTGTCTGAAGGGGACAATGTTGGGCTACTTCATGTTAGTCGATATACATCAAAGATCACTTCGATGGCTTACCTTGCTTGAGCTAGTAGCCTCACTCTGTGTCTGGAGACATTGGCCCAGGTACATCAAACTCTCATTGATCTTACCAGCCTCTGCAAGAGTGGCACCCGCCGTCTTGGCTTCGCGCGCACGCTCACTGCCCGCCAGATCAACAATGGTAAACTTGTTCCCTTCCCAAGGGCCAGGTCTTCTGCTACGAGTTCGCTTCTTTACTTCAAAGACGAAGAATCCATGACTTCGGCTTGAAACGCTGTTGCTTCCGGTACCGGTGACTCGGCGCTCTTGCAGACCAGTCTCGATGACCGTCAATGCCTCGTTGTAGCTGGAGCAAATGACCTTTCGCAGGCCAGCAACAACTTTTCGGTCCGGTGACAGCTCTGTTGACTTGAAGAGTAAAGGACGTCGTCGCACTTCTTTAGTGGCGCCGGATTTGACAGCGGGAGTAAGGAGATCGTAGATTCGGTCATTGTGCACTTCGTACATCGAGATGATAACAACATATTCGGCCGACGGATCGCAGGAGATGTCGATGTTGCTCACGTCGGGGAGCTGAGGAAGAGCCGAGGGGCGTACGGTAATTCGTCGAGGCGGTGGGGACATAACACCATCGGGCTTAACATCATCTTTAGTAACATTCTTTCCACGAGTTGAAGTAGTAAGAGACATGAAATGTAGAAGACCCCGCTTGGGCGTCTTGGGACAGTTCAACGCGCTAGGAGATGCAGGCAGACTTTCGAGAGGTCTTCTACCACGCTCAGAAGAACGATCCTATCGCTCCTTGAGACGTCGCGTTTCCTCTGCCTCGCTAACAAGCCGAACACTTTTCGGACTTGATGCGCAGTCTGCCGGGAACGCGCCTGGGAGGTTGGCGACCAGCTTGGAGGCGGGGATGTTGAGATAGGAAGGCTTTGGGGTCTGTCGTACAAGCATTGGTGTACCGGCGCGTGAAGGCGCTCGTGAAGCAACTGAGTCGCGAAAGGGAGGGTCGAAGAAGTGGGACGCGGTTGTAAGGGAGGACTCAGCGCCGTCGATGGCTTGGAGGGAGTCTTGAGCTGTGAAGGCAGCGTTGGGATCGAGAATGTTTTCGCCGATTGAGCGGAAGAGGACGTCCATCGTGAGTTGGGTCAGGCCGCGTTGTGTCTTGCTTCCGAGGATCGTATGTGTCTTCGTCTATTAGTTGTGCTGTTTCATTGTTGACATGGTACTCACCTTGCCGGAACCTGTCACTCCCAAGGTAGCGACGACAGCATCTGTGCCCTCGCCGCCCTCTGGTGCCAGTACACCCTCAACGAAGGGTACGATCTCGGTGCAGTGAAAGACATCGAGCTGGGTTGCATCTTCCTCAAAAACCTGGGTAAACGCGAACTTCTCAATCGCCCTACGTCGATCTGTAGGCGGATTCAGAACAATATGCTTAGGATGTGAACCGTCCTCAGCAGGCTCAACATCAAGAATGCGATCGCCATCACCATGTCGCGTAGGCGGGGGCCGTAGCCGTAGATAAACCTCAAACAGGTTATGAGACGCTTTTCGCTCCATGATGCTGCTAAACACGATGATATGCTTTTCGCTTAAACAAAGATGCAGGAACAGAATGGATCGTGGACGAGACTTGTTTAGGACGGTGGATTCATAAACGGAGCGTTGACGTTACAATCCTGGTTCAAGGTCCAGTGTTTACTCCAGTTTCCCTTGGCGTGCTGGCTGGCACGACAACGGCTGAATACGTTTGGAGGGGTGGGTGATAAGATAAGATTAGATAGTGTAAGCGCTTTGGCGCGCGGGTGTTGCACAGGCCATGCCGAAGCTTTCACACCATCGAGAAGAAAAAAAAGTTGGGTGGAGCTGAGCTTTTCCTCAGGCTTGAGTTTGTTCTGGCCTCAAGGACAAGGATGTAAGCCAATTGCTTGAGTGGTGTCACTTGAAGTGGTGCATCGTAAAGTTCAAGCAGTCACAATTAGTTTGTGTTAATTTCCAGCTGAGCTTAATCGGAAGATTCCTTATCGAGAAGTGTTTCTGTTCTACGCCTGCAGTAAGCTGAGATCCAATTCACATGCCAGTCTGAAGCATGTCTGAAGCTTCGTGGCAGCTAGGATGCGTGGCAGCAAGAGTCATCAATGAACAAGGGGGTGTACGAGTGTAACTAACGCAGCCAATGGCATAATCTCCAGAGCTGCTGATTTCCTGGGGGAGGTTGACTCACCCAAGAGTCATAAACGTATTTACGTGTTCATAATGCAGAAGCTTTCACCTTAATTTCGACTGTGCCGCTTTTTTCTTACGCTCATTGTCGTAACGAGTAATGCCGAGGCGGTCATTGGTAAAAATCTCTGAGGTAGATCCTGAAGAGGGGCGCCGTTTACTGGGCAATGGCGAAGTTGCGCTATGAGGAGATTTTGACTCTAAAGAAATGGTCTGGCGCTAAAGAGTTTTGATGACGGAGGTGCTTTTCGAGAAGAAGAGGGGAATGAGGGGCTGATTGAAGTTGTTACGAGATTAGCAATGGGAATAGTTGTAAGGACCAGCAGATGGTATTGAGCTTTGAAGACGACAAGACGTAAAGGCCAGTGTGTCTCAAGGCATTGCCCATGAGCAGGCATCTGGAGTTGAGCCTAAAAGCCTACCCGCCAGAACGAAGTGAAGTGAAGCAAGCTTCTACTATCGGTCAATTATCTACGTAACCTTCAACAGAATTCGGTATCCAGGCACGAGACGGCGCGTAAGACTCTTAGCTTGCCTCACCAGAAATTTTCTTCTCCATTGGACGTTTCTGCGTCGAGACTGCGGATACTCGAGTAATTAGTCCTCGTCAACTCCGGTTGTCGCTTAAAAAACTTTAGACGACAGAGAAAAAAAGTTCAGTAATAACCCCACCAGTGTCCGTGGCAACATCATTACTGTAGAAGCTTAGGAACTTCTTATTCTTTTTCGGGGACCGAGGTATCGGTATCCATTTTCTGGCGTTATTTCTAGCATAAGCGAGAAGACTGACGATGTTTCTCGTCTGATGCCGATGGGAGAGTCAAGAAATGGTATTCTCTTTTTCTTTTTTTCTGGGGCGGATTTTTTTGAAACTGGACTTTTTGGGAGTTGGCATTGGCCACTGACATTACCGCCTGCGTTTGCCCCTGTTTGACTGTGGAGTCTTTGTGAGGTGCGGAGCTTTTTGTAAAAATGCTTGGTCTTTTGTTGGAGGGAGACGGAGGAGGGGTCTTTGATTTCTTGCTTGCGTATCCCGGCTCCAGCGTCTGTTCTGCCGTGTGCATGAAGCATGGGTCCAGTGTCCTCGAGAGATCATTGGAAATGAAACGATTGAGCTGTTCTCGTGACATGGCTGAGTTTGGGTGGCATGTTGCAGAGTGATATGCAGCCACTGAATGTACTGTACTGCACCTGTGCTGTAGGTACCGTAAAGCCACATCGCTTTCAACTGTCTGTCGTGTTCCCAAGATTGGATTGCTCCGATATCTAATGTCAATTTCTTGCATCTCTCCCTACCTAGTCGAGTCCTACATTAGATTGATGTCCATGCTCCCTGTCGTGCTTCCATTCTGGGGCCTGACTGGTCCCTTGATTGTGATTCTGTTCGCCTCACGGACCAGGGAGCATGGGGTAAATGTTTGATGTCAAGTCACTCATGATTCAAACTTGGTCCCAGCTTTTTTGTTCTCAACTTTCGGTGACAGGCAAACAAAGCATCTCAACTGCAGCAAGCTCTATATAGCACACGTAGCATCAAAACAGCACAGAATTAGTCTCCTTGCAGTGTCTCACTCGACACATCAGCGCTTCTCGCATCTCATTGTACAATTGTCTTCCTATTGTTGGGCTTCGTCTGAGGCTGCAAAAAGCGGTGACGGTATTGTCCCTCCTAAAATAGACTAGCGCATAGGTACCTTCCCTCCTAACTCAATCATCAATCACCCCCCGGCACTGCCTGCCTCGAGACACTTTGCCCAATCAGGATCGACCCCACTTAGAAGACGGAAAACGTTTGGGATATTTCTCTCCCCCTCGCTCCCTCTCTTCTTCCTCCATCACCAACCCCCAAACCAAAACCACAAAAGACAACGAAGTCGACATTTTCCAGCATCACCCAGAGAACTACCCCTACCAAGAACAAAGTCGAGTAACCATGCCTTCGGCCGTCGCTGAGCTGTAAACGCCCACTGCGGGCCGTGGCTGTTTTCCCTGTCCCGGCTCGCAGTCCAGCAGTTCTCCGAGTTAACCAGTCAATACTTCTCTCTCGACTTTGATCTTTACAGGCTTTCCCGCTCTTGGAGCTGAATGCTCTACCGAGAGTCTGTCTCTGAAACCAACGATTCTGCAACTTGCCCGATAGTGAAGGGCTTTTGATACAGTTACTACCATTCTATTCTCCCGACCACCTCCCTACCTTTCTCTTTCTATTAAAGACGATAAAAACAACTTAAAGTTGTTCAAAAGCGTATACACGCATATATCTACTAAAAAACAAGCCTTGCATTGCATTGCTAGAAAACATTCGATCTGAGCTTGCTCATCTACACTACTTTGAAGACAACTCGAACGATCATTACAACTAGAATACTCAACATCTTGAAGCATTTCCAAAATGTCTCGCAATCTCAAGCAAAAGTTTACAACCCCGGTCAAAAAGACCAAGACCGCCCAGCGCCGCCGCCGGGTCTCCGACACTCCTTCTGCTTCTTCCCTAGACCTCTCCGACGATGGCGGCTACTCTGCTGTTGAAGATATCAGCGACTCTTCAGACGACGATGAGGATGATGTTGCCGCGGCCGAGGAGGAGAACATCCTAGAGGAAACTCACGTTCCCCCCACCCCACCACAAGCTCCTCGGCCGCAACCGACTATTGAGGAAGACGACGAAGAAGAGGAAGAGGAAGAGGAAGTGGAACAGGAAGACGATGAGCAGGAGGGCCTGGATATTGAGGATGATGACGCTGCTAGCTGGGGAGGCATCGTTACGGACGATGAGGACCAGCCTGACGTCTACCAAGACGCCAATATCTTTGGTGAGGAGCCTCTAGAACGCCACGTTCACTTTGATGTGCCCTCTAGCGACTCTGACTCCACCGACACCGAGGATGAGATTCAGGGTTTCTTCCCTGATATCTTTGTTTCTCAAAACAACCTGGATCCTGCTTTCCGCCGTGAGATCGAGAACGATCCCAATGAGTCTTCTGACTCGGGGTCTTTCTGGGACTTCAACAACCAATACGGCGAGCAGGATGATGACTCGGATGCCGAGGAAATCTTCCGACAAATTGACGATGACACCCCCATTGCCACTCCAATGGCCTCCCAGCCAGCCACTGCTGCCTCTACCCCTCAGCCCATTCCCTTTGGCTTTGAGGAACCCAACGAGCTGGATGGCTACGAGAGTAAGTTTGGCTATATGGGCGTCATTACCTGTACTAACATGCCCAGCTGATGGTGATACCACCGAGGAAGATGAACCCCCACCCATTGTCCGAAGGAAGACTCGACGCCCTTCAAAGCCCATGAACGACATTTCCGACTCTGACGCCGACAGCCCGGTCAAGGCCGAGCCTGGCCAGCCCCGATTGGGACGTTACAACCTTGACCGTTCCGACAAGAAGCCAATTGCTGTCCTCAACCCCGTGACCGGAAAGATGATGATCTTTACTCCTCACCGGCGCCACCAACTCGACCTCTCCCCCGAACAATTTAACTTTCCCTGGGGTACTGAGGGGCCCGAGTCGCCTATTATGAGCAACTCTGCAAACCTAATGCTTAGCGCCATGTTCTCCTCCAACACTTTCGGTGACTTCTTCAATACGGCTCAGGTTATGGGACCCGCTGAGGCTTTCTTCCCCTTCCCCTCTGAACCCAATACCGCCGACGAGAGCTCAACCGCGCCTAGCTTGCAGGATGAGGAGGAAGAAGACGCTGAACTCAATCTGGACCTCAACGACTTTATCGCCTGGGAGGAAAATGACTCTTCTGGCGATGAAGAGGGCGACAACTGGGATCCCGCGTCTACACCTGCGCGACCCAGCACAGCTACTAGCGAGAAGCAGGCCCATGGTCACATCAACTCCGAGACTGTCGGAGCTTTCCGCCGTAACCAAATTAACCAGCAGCTCATCCTGAGCAACCAGGCTACCCAGGACTCCCTCGCATTCAGCGGTCCCTACAACTACACCGCACTCAAGGGTCTCAAATCGGACCGCTTCGACACCGCTGCAATCCCCCTAACACCCGCTCGTCGCCACAAGAGGCAGATGAGCGACGCCACACGCAGCCCCCTTGAGTCAATGTCTCAAAAACGCAAGGCCACCACCGAAGCTGGCAACGGCCACAAGAGGCACAGAAGCATCTCGGATGTGAACTATCTCCACATCTAGTGCAATGCACACCCACAAAAACGTACGAGGACGGCATAGCCTACTGCCGCTATCCCTGGCCTCGACACTACTCTCTTTTCAACAATTTTCCTTGATTGTTTTTCTTCGGGTTGAATGAAACCCTTGTTCACAGCGTTCTTACTCGCGCCCCCTCCCCCAAGGGACAGGGACGATGTTTTCTTTGGAGATGATACCCCAGCAGCTCCAGCCCGGTCGAAAAGCCGGGTGAGCGTATCGGAGGAATCAGCGACTTGCCTTGTTGTACTTGTAATGGTCAATCAGGTGGTCGGGCAGGTATTTGCTCTGCGAGCGATCCTGCATGGGACAAACAAAAAAGTTCTAATGCCGCTAATGCTTTGATGTTCTTGATGTCGGATATGGGCAAAAAGTTATCAATTGTCTTTCGTTACTGGTGTTTTCGTCCATGGGTCTAGAGGTAGATAAAAGCCGTGACCAAAATTTCATTCAGTGTTCTCAATACCTTGATACGAGTCTCGTAATTGTCTCTTCTGTGATCTGATGTGAATGTACTACAGAACGGCCTCATTTTTAGTGGGGCCGTCCGAGTCCTTCATTTTCACGGCTTGCGACGTCTCCTGTAGCTACGCGATGAGTACGACGTGATACAATGCCTTTTAGATTTTCAACCGTTCAATTTCTGCCTGCTACTGCCAATCCCTCTTGACACAAGACCTTTTTCAAGTCCAAACAATTCTCACGCGCCGGAGCTTGCTCCTTACGACAGGCGCCATGACCATCAAGCGCCTTGGGCTTCTGGCTTCAGTGACAATTCGGACATTTGTTACACTCCAGAAGTCCTTTTTGGCATGACAGTGACTCACACCTTTGTGCAAGGTGAGAATTATGGTATGGCAAGCCTGCTTCAATCGACTGTTGCATCCCTCCGGGAGGCAAGAGAATTTAGGGGCTTGATCCTAAGGGACTAAAAGACTTAGGTAAATTAGGATAAGCTTAGAATACTCTTTGATGAGTTTATTTTGGCACCTTCTCAAGTCTTCATGCTCCCAGGAGCCTGAATGCCACGAGGGGTCTTGAGTTTACTGATGTTGACTCATGGATGATCTCTGACTTACCGGTGAGTCATTGTCCTTTTGTCAATCGACGCCCGCTCTTGAGGCGTCACCAATGGCTTACGGACCATCTGCTCCAAGATGCTGCCTAAGTTGACTTAGGATGAGCTGCCCTCAAAGTTCAATACTGCGTCTCGTCAATTCCAGCACAGAGGCTCTCTTTCAAGAGCACAATGAGCAGCAAAGGAGCTATGAAAAACCTGCCCATTGCCAATGCCACTTAGCGATGGCTTATTTCCCTCTGTAATGAAGTTGCCCTTCTCGTGGCCCATAACAATGCATACAACGTCAACGACCTCGCTATTCAGGTAGCAAAATAATTAGACAGTGCCAATATCTGTCTTGGAGAAAGTGCTGTCGCTGGTTTTGAGAGGCACGAGCCTGTCAACCGACCATCAAGCATTCTGTAAAGCAAATCCTATGTATCATCAAGATCCCTCGTTAAAATGTTACCACGGCGTCAATGCACCAAAGCCGGTTGGCACTATTACTCACGATGCCGCGCTCAGGACGTTCCCCAGCTAACTTGTATGAGAAGACATCTTTGGTTGTGGTGACCATGTTCAATTAAAGAATTAAAGACTTGCTGCCTGCTCAGGCATCCAGGCTTGAGTACCATTATAGAGTACGGTCCGGAATGGCTCAGCCTTACCGGGCAGATGTGGGTCCATCCTCGGCCGACTCGGATACGTACCGCCGGCCGCCCAACGACAACACTTCAAAGCATCACAAAGCCATGAACTCTGAGAATATTGAACAAAGAGAAAGTAGACGTAATAGGGAGCTTTTTGAATGTGCGAAGTTATACGGGCATTGGCTGTTGCGTGTGATGACCTAAGCGCGAGTTTGCACGTACAAATCTTGGTTCAACACCAAACTTGATATCGACGAAAGTTATATGTTCATATTCACAAATAACAGCCTGAACGTTTAAAATAAAGTGGGGTGGACTGGCGCAATGGCAGCGCGTTGCTTTCCGGTGGCAAAGGTTCCAGGTTCGAGTCCTGGGTTCATCGATCTGAGTTCTTTTTGGTGGTGTGAAGCCTTTCGGCCGTGATCCCGGCATCACGACCGGCCGGGCGCCGAACAAGCTCGGCTTTGAGAGCTACCATGGTACTTTTCCTTTTATAATAGCCAGGTACAGCAAGAAGAGAGAGCATTCTCTTTTATTAAATACTTCACAGTGGTTCTGGGTTGAGCTGACATCGAAGGTGGAGATGCAAGTGAGACAGATCCATGTGGGGAAGATCGCCGTGGTGTTGACGCCCCAAACCACTTACGGACATGCAGGTACGGGATACACCCATCGATAGACATGCCCGATGTCACTTAATTATCATCTATCAGGTTAGAACTGAATACACCGTGTGTTATTTAAATAATTGGATGGCCTCATCATGTGAGCGAGGGTGAATGTGATACGGGAACAGGTTCCGAGGCGCCACCACTGACACTCGCCAACCACGCCTCCATCTCATCCCGAAGGACTCCACATTTAGCTGTGACTTACATCCTCACGATGTGACTATCCTAAAACTTGTAGAAGTTTAGGACGCCCAGCCTAAGGTTGGACTAAACTCATCAAGAGATTACACCGAAGGAGACAAACAGAGTAAGACTTTTACAAATTTATTCCTCAATCGCTCATGTGCGTATGTGCTACAGCAGTCCTCTTATCTATATGGGTATCAATTACCATCCCAGCACTCAATCCCGTGTTAACCCTCTCAAGCATACTCCTCAAGACCATACTCGGCATCCATCTCCGGATCATCCTCATCATACCCGCCGCCAAACTCTTCACCGCCACCACCAAACTCCTCACCATCGCCATAGTTCTGCGTCTCATCGTACTCTTCCTCCTCCTGTTGCGCTTCGGGTTCGTCCCCAGCGACACTCTCATCTGGAGCTTCGCTCGCATCATCGCCGCCTTTTGTACTTCCTGCGACACTGGTCTTGCGACTTGTTGCCTCTGATCCTGGACCTCCGAGGTTGGGCATGTCGAAGATGTTGCGGATGGCATCGTAATTGATCCTCTTGGACCATGCGCGATCTTTGGCGACGTTGACGGCTGCCTCGGCGGCTGAGCTGGCGGGGCTGGTCTGACCTTCGCCCATTCTAGCTCGCTTACGTCGCTTTCGTGTTTGCTTCGGTCGTTCTGCCTCAACCTTCTTGCGGAACACCTTCTCTTGGTGCTTTCGTAGCCATTCCTTGTTCTGGTTCACCCAGATCATTTCCTTGATCTGAGCCTCCTCGGGTGACAGCAAACAATTGTTCACCTCGGGGTCGTCGGCAAACTCATCCTCTGTGACATCCGCTGACATGGAAACCTCTTTCTGGGGTCGTTGTTGTAAGGCCCAGACTGTGTGAATGCGCGCTCGTTGCTCGGCAGTTGTGTAGGCCATGGCGTGCTCGTATGTCAAAGGGTCATTGAAGATCTCCTCAATCACGCCCTCTAGTTCCTGCTCATCCTGCTCCCATTCTTCATTGATGGGTAATTGCGGTTTGCTGCCTTTCCGTTGGCTTGTCTCTTGTGTCCCGTTCTCCGCAAGCTCCTCGTCCATCGCATCTCCAAACTCTTGTACCAAGCCATCCAATGTCTGTACATTCGCGTCTTCACCCTCAGCTTCTTCATCCTCTGCGTTCTCATTCAGCCTGTTAACAAGCGATGGGTCTTTGGCGATCTTAGATGGTATAGGCGGGATAATGAAGCCGTCATCATCACGGCGATATTCGACAACAGGCGCCTTGGAAAGATCAGCGCCGCCTTCTATTAACCGCGGATCAATCTTGTCGGCCAGATTGTCATCTTCCTCCTCATTTTCGTCACCATCAGCATCTGTCGGTCTCTTTCGCTTCTTGTTCTTCGCCGCCAATTGCTTCTTGTATTCGGCCGACTGCCTGTAAAAGGAAGGTGGGTCGTGAGAGCTCTCCAGGAAATCCTGCTTCAAGAAATCCTCAACCGACATGCGACTAGATTCGGTGACCTTGAACTCTTGCAGACGGTTCTGAATTGTGTGATTGGTGACTTTGACGATGTAGACAACCTCTCGCACAGTTCGTCGAAAGTTGTGCATTCGTGCCGCCATGAGTAGGCAAGCTCCACAGATGCCTGATGGTCGACGACCCATGACCATCCAATCTCGACTCATTCGCTTGACCAGACGAACAGCATCTTCAGCAACCTTGGCCGTGTCTTGGTGAAACTCCATCTTTGTCGCAAATCGCCAGATAAGATCCTCCGGATACACTGGAATGAGACCGTCATTGCCAATTGGCACCACCTCGTTAAGCTTCTTGAAGATGCGACCCAGCTTGAAGACGTTGAGCTGCACCAAGTCCGCCAGGTCGATAAGCATAACCTTGCACGGCGGCTCTGCTCGACAGGCTGCGTACAGGCAAACAGCCGCGACGCTGGCCAATGTACGACCTTGAATAAAGTTTGCGCTTGACGCCAGCTTGAAGACTTGCGTTCCTGCAGTGACCAGACTGTCGCTGACGTTAAGCTGCTGCGCGTAACCCTGCATCAACCCTTTTGCTTCCCTGATGCTCTTCTCTCGATCTTCAGATCCTCCAACTCGTCGGAATGCAGGTCCCATGCTTCGCACACCAGCTTGATCAGCACCAATGTACGATCCATGAACAACAGCAGCACCCGAAGACGATTCTCCAAAGGTGACTTCGGCCACGATATTACTGTCATCAGAGATACGACCGCAAGTCTGACATGTCCCATCGACGACATTGGGTTTCGGACAGGCTTTGTTCGGACATTGTGGACGGTTTGGTTTTGCCAATGAAGCATTTCGATTTACAGCAGCAACTCGTAGGCTATTTGAATGGGCAGCTGCATTCGCGGCTCGTCGTTCTTCTCGTTCTCGCATCGCTCGGACGGGGTTGGGTTTTCCGAACCGTGGTTTCGCAGCCGGGCGCCCAGTAGGCCCCGATTTTGGTGGTGTAAGAAACGACGACATTGTGAAGATTATCGTAGTATCGTATAATTTAGTTGAAATGAATTGAAAGTCGTTTCGCTATTGATCTTCCTTCTCTCCCCCAGGCCGACAAACGGCCAGATCACAGAGCCTATAAGCACTCCAGTGCCGTGGCGTCGAAAGCGTCTGCTTGCGACAGCTCTTACAAAAAAAGATTATCGCGATAAGGGAGTGGGAAAAGAGTAGAGGGATGGACGAGGTGAGATACTGGTGAAGAGAAATCGCGAGTCTTGGTGCAGGCGGGGTTTTTTGGGTGGAAGAAGAGTGTCGATGGTCGAGTGGGGAAGAGTTTTCACTCGCGTGAGCAAGCCCCTGCAATTCGACTGAGTCAGAGGGCCAAGGCAGTGACGGTTCGAACACCAGTGCGTGATGTTTTTGGAATAGTCTTGACACTGCGCAGAAGATAGGGAGCAGAATATTTGATGGGTATTGTCGATCTACAGTCCTCAATCTTTGTTGATGGCCCTTTTTTCTGATGAGGAGAAGTGAAGAGGAGATTTGCTGTTGCAGGTCAATTTGTGCGAGCAATCTTGTTGAAGCGGTTGGTGACGAGAGAGCCGAGGTTTATCCCCACAAACTTAAAGTTAGCTAGCTGTACAGGGTAGACGAAGAGCAATTCATCGAGTTAACTCAACGATTGGGTATCATATGTAATATCTTTTGCTTCGTTATTGGACGGTATTGATTATATACAGTAATGTTTTTCATCTGTATATACACTCTCACTTATCAGACCATAAATACTCCCTTCCAAATAAGGTATCTCGGCATTCAGCTCATCTCCACCCATCATCACTTTATCCGCATCAAGCTCACGCCCTACATACACTACCCTGTCAACCCAGAACCTTTCCAGAATTAACCGTAAAAGTGACAACCCGGTTATTAATATTTTCCTCCATTCTACCAAAAAGACCCTGACATCAAAGGCGGAGTTTCCGCTGCGTGTTTGCTCGGCTTAAACCGATTACGTCAGGTCTGCCCCGCGATTTCTAGTCAAAGGTAAATACATCGACGTGTCCCTTGGAGAATAACTTCGTTAAGATCCTGGAATTACTACATATTGTTTTTCGTTCAAAGTATATTATTTAGCTTCAATGGAGACTCCTTTCAAGTGGTCGGCGCCGCCTGGTAGCGATATCTGGAAACAACCTCCTTCTACTGACGTCTTCACTGGTGAGTCCCTCTCAAACGCGCCCTCTCAATCACCCATCATGACTAGCCTCACTCACTAACTTCCCCAGCGCCCTTCACCACGCACTCCAAAAAACCTCTCAAGAAGTTCATCTCCGCAACTCTCACCTTTCGCACAAAATACATCTATCAGTACGACCAGGCCTGTCTCCTTCTAGTCTTCACAAACCCCAACTCCCCCACGCCCCGCAAGTGGATCAAGACCGGCATTGAGCTTTACGACGATCACCCGCGCTACTCAACCGTGACATGCGATCAGTGGGCAGATTGGAGCGTCGAGAAGGTCGGACCGGAAAATGAAGCTGGTGTGAGGAATGGTGACAAGTGCGTTACTGTAAAGGTGCAGAAGGTGCAGGATGCGCTGGGGCTTTGTATGTGGACGTACAGGGTTGATGAGGATGGTGACAAGACGCCGTTGAGGCAGACGAATTGGGTTTATGGTGATAATGGTGGTGAGGGCTGGGATCTAGAGATTGCTGCTGCCGTCGCGAGACCTGATCCCAAGAAGGAGATCAAGGAGGATCTCGAGGTTACGTTTGAGAAGTTTGAGGTTGATTGGGATGAAGCCGCCTAATTACTCAACCCTCATTTTTAAAGCATTACATCACAGACATCACATGCAGAGGAACATCAATTGAGGTGGCCGAATTTCTCATTACCTCTACCCTGACGGTGCTTGCGCCAGGGAGGATCGTTCAACGATCCCAAGTTGTTAATAATCATCAAGATCGTAACTTCATTCTCATCGGCGTCTCGCCGGTTCCAAATAAGCCCATGCAGAAAGGATCTCCATTTCCCATCTCCTCCAGTAAACAAAACAGGAAAGCAGTAACAAAAGGACAGGTTCGAGGTATCAGTCTGTAGATGCGAACCAAAAGCAAAAGAGGGCCGACCCGGTACTAAAGAGGCGAGGCACACACGCGGTGTGTGAGGGTTAAGATGTTATTAAAGCCTCTCGTTCTCAAGGTCGCCCTCTTGTTGTGCAAAATCCGAGTAGGAGATGTTTGTATCCGTTTCGCGTTCTAAGCATGTTCAAAAACTCCTGCCATGAAACGTGAAAGCAAAAAGACAGCAACAAAACCAGAAGAGATCCTTTTTTTTCGGTGAAAAATTTCCAAGATGGTACAAATGCAAGCTTTTAGCCAATCTCGGGGCATTTGCTCGCGGGTGTAGAAAAGCAGTCAAGCATTCCACTTCCCAAAATGTCCCCCAAACTCTGGTGTTGAACCAAAGACAACCCGGTATTTTTTTTGGTGGATAACAAAACGCCAGAGTAGAATGGGGAAGAAATGTCCCAGTGTCCCTGTGTAAGTGGGTATCAAAGCAGAGTTGAAATGACAAGGCCAAAACAGAAACTCGCGATAAGTAAACTCACAATAAATGAGCAGAGGATGTGAAGGACGTCGTGTGTGCGTCTGATTAGATCCTCTCAGCTCGTGTATCATCAAAATTCGGTCGGCCAACCTCACAGAAGGGGAGTAATGTAATAAAACAAAGCTCCTTAGGACTTCAATCTGATGATGGAGCATGAAAAGCAACCAAACGCCGACTTCCAACTGTTCCTGTAAGCATCACTTTTTTTTGTAGGTTTTTCTGTTTTCGCGGATTTGGCGTTATTCCATTTCGCGCTCGTCCTCCAGCTATGATCAAACACACGGCGCATCCGGAGGCCTGAGTAGTGTGTGTTTGGGTTATCTCGAATCACTCAGACAGTCTTTGGCGTGCGAGCATTGCTCACGTCAATGACGTCGTCGAGGTGATTGCACATGGCTACAAACAGGTCGAAGAAGAGCTTGCTGCCGCCCGCTTCCATCTCGGCCTGCATGGTCCCGCTGCGCTTAAAGGTCTTGCGGCAGCGGATGATCAGGGCGAGGTAATGAGCGCGCAGGCGGCTGTCTGAGTCGGGTGTGTGAGCGTAGGCGTACTGAGCTGACCTTATAATGGTCCCCACATCGATGCCGGATTGCAGTCCCTGCTTGCGCAGGGCCAGACGCTTGAGCTCCTCGAGGCCGTACTTGTCCGCGGCGCAGTAGACGACTGTGTCGCGGAGGATGGCCATATCGAGACTCGACAGGTAAATGGTGGCTTCAGACGCAGCGCCTGCGCGGCCACCTCCAGTTTCGGGGTTGGGTGATGTGTGAGGTGTACGGCCTTGGTCCTCGAGCTCCCAAGAGTTGCGCTGCTTGTTGTGGAGCAGACGTGGGTAGTAGTCACCTTTGTAGAGATATTCGAGGACGGCGGAGAACACCTCGGGTTCTTCGTCGGGGATGGAGATCCTCTTGCTCTGTGCCTCGAAGCAACTTCCGCGCAAGGCGGCCTCAAAGAAAGGCGACTGGCGGAGTACATCCTCATGTGCTGCAAAGAGCCGGCCATCTTGACCAACAGTCAGAGTGACGATGGGCGAGGGTGATGGCGCGGCAGGTGCTGGAGCAGGCTTCTGGGGAATGGCGTCCTGCTCATTGAGCGATCTTTGCAGCTTCGACATTTTCGTGTGATCCCGGTGGGAGCCCGATCTCTTGAGTCTCGCAGTCTTGTCGACGCGGTTGGGGTCTTGCGACCTAAACGAGCGTTTGAACATGGCTACGGTAGTTATGGGAGGAAATCGGTAAATAAAGAACGGACTCGTAACGGGAATTTCGATTCGAACAGGTTATTGTAGGGAGAATAACGACTCCCAACTTTGTGTATCGATCGATCGGCTTGGCTAGAGAGTGACGAAAAGAGCGAAGAGACAGAGAGCAAAAGGGAAGAAGAAAAGAGCGACGCACAACAGAAAAGATTGACAAATGGGCCCGGGCGGAGAAATATGTCCTTTAAGACAAGACGATATCCTCTTGGCGAATCTTTGCGACCCTTTTTTTGGTTGTGTGTGGGGGGGAGGAAGAGGGAAGAAGGTCGGGGGTATGGGGGGATAAGCCTGTATTTATACCGATGGTGTCTCAAGCCGCGGGGTTCAAGGATGAGCATGAGGCAGCCAGCGACTCTACTACATAACTTATAGCCTCTGCAATGCAACCCGACCTTCATTGTTGGGTTCTTTTTACGGGTGGAATTAATAATCTGATTTCAAAGCTCTTGTGATATTGAAGCCCGAGTCTATCTTGCATTGATCTCGTGGCCGAGGCTGCAATGTCAGGCTCAAACATGAGTCTCTGCCAACACTCACTTCACGTTTTATCTCAGTCAACGACCCCTGCAACTTGTAAAAGCTCAAAATGTCAATGCCCAACTCGACTCGACTCACCGTCATCTTTGACCTTTCCCCGGCTTTTCTTCCTAGTCGTTATTTGCACCGCCGCGATTAAACAAGGCTCGTTTCGTGTTAACACCAATCAATCCATCCGTGTTATCGCCACTCCAACCTCTCAATGTGACAGTGCAATGACACTCAGTAAAATGCCCTGTCGTGGTCGTGGTGGTGCCTTAACAACTCATCCGTCCGGTACCTAATCGACAGTCTGTGTGAAGACGCTACAGCGCCCTGCCATCTGTGTCGGTAGATCTTTGCGTGTGATTGGTGAATATCCTACAACGGGGCTGGTTGATTTGCATCCAAGGTGGTGTCGCTAAGTCCTTGTCGCACGTAGCTGCACGACGCCGCAATGTTACAGGTGCATCTTGCACGCTTCACAACCAAGACATTCATTAATCCGACTGTCGGTTACGGGCATTGCACCATTCATTTCAACTCGAACGAGTCAACAACTCATGGGAGCTACTTCGGCGAAACATTGTCACAGGCCGTTTCTCAAAGTTTTACAACAGTATCGTTGCTGCGGAGTCGAGGTCAATTTTAGGTTTGAGAGGTTCCGGACGTCTCGAGTAACCCTACCCCAATCAGGTGTATCAATCTATATCACATCAAGTCACTCAATCGGCAGACTTCCCCAATCCATCATTAACCATAAAACAAGTTCCAACACCCATTACCATTCCCAATTCGCACCCCTTCAGGAATCAAGGGCTGCTTGGGCAGCAGCGATTGCGCGAGCCTCAGAGTTTGATCGTGTGACGCTCTCCCGGGAAGCGATGAGACCCTGCATGAGAATGTACACTGTGGTTATCAGCATTTACACCTTACAAATCAGAGGGACAACTCACTGATGGGCATCAAGAATACGAAGCCAATGGAGTAAAGAGTAATCGCTTCATCCGACCCAACTTCGTTCTTGTCAAGCCAGAAAAATGGGTAATAGTTGGTGACGAGGTGACCAAAGGCCGCCCAACCCAGGTATGCTGTGGCGAAGAACATGATGCCGATGAGGTGGATTCCGACAGTCTGGTGATCTGGTCAGTAAGCTGCTATCGCGACTGAACACCAACCTACCCATGGACGTCGAATGCTGTTGAGCACAAGGATCTCAAACACCATCACCGAAGAACCGAACGCGTACAAGGACAAAATGATGAAGGCACGGAACCATCCCTCGCCAAAAATGTCGGTGACTATTCATGGTCAGTTGACTAACATGCGATAAGGAAAGTGCTCTTACATGGAGCAGCAGGCGTCTGTTCGGCATATGGAGCCCAGACGCGCGAAGCGGTACCCCAGACGCGCGAAGCGGTACCATTGGGAGGTTGAGGCTCGGGTTGAGGTTCCCCACTGGCATCATCACTGTCGTGCTGGCGTGTGATGAAGAAGTAGATGGTCGAATTGGCAAAAGCAAAAACAGCAGTGATGGTGTAGAAGAGCGTAAAGTAGAACTGCTTGCGGAGGCTACCCATGTGCTTGGGGAGGGACATTCTTCGGATGAGCCATCCTTCCAAGCCCCCCATGTGCCGATCATGATGGTGGGGATAGTACAGGTGGGTGAATGTCCAAGACTAGAGAAGTCAGCAACAGCAGAGACAACCCTCAGGGGAGACTCACGAAGGTCTTGAGCTGGTACAGAAAGACAAAGAACAGACTGATGTTGGCAAAGTCAAAGACGATGCGCCAATCGGAGAACTCGCTTTGTTCGTGAATCTCGTAATTGAGGACGAGGATCACCACGGCTGTGACAAGCGACAAAACAATTCCACGCAAGATAACGAGTACATTCTGCGGAATGAATGACCACGGGGAGTGAGATGCTCGGAGGAAGGCAGGCTACAAGTTCATCAAGTCAGCGGAAAAATGAACCAACGCATCGTGGAGATGACTTACATGGTCCTGCATCACATTGGGGCTGGGGAGGCCATCGGCGTTCTGGAGGAGAGGTGCTGAGTCCATCGCGAAGACTCAGCGGAAACGGGAGAGAAGGTGAAGAGGGTGTAGATTGGTGATTTAAATGATGCGGTGAAACAAATGATTGCAGTGAGGTGATGCTGGAGCGAGGAGCCGATGAAGCCAAGAAATGTAGGGGATCAGGCGTCGAAGAGGCGATGCTGAACGAGACAAAGATACGCGATGATGAAGCTGGGAAGAAGAGAGACGAGAGGACGAAACCATCGTGGTAGGTAAGTATCGGCCAACTGCTGAAGAAAGAAGGTGCTGTGAGGTGAGCTAAGAAGGCAGTCACAATTGGAAGGTGCACGAGAAGGAGGCAAGAGTGAGTGGCCCTCACGTTTCGGGACCCAAAATTTATGAAGAGTTCAGTATTATCAGCCGAGTCAATCGGCTCGACTTATCGCAATGCTAGTTCTATCGTACACTCATCAATCATTCATCCTTTTATTCCTGCTTGGGCGCGGCGCTTTCATGCCCTTCTCGCTCCATACCCTGGCAACCAGTAAGCCTACCAGCGACCTCCTCGACCTTTCCGTATCCCTTCTCGTGGTTCGGGTCGTTCTGTGCTCGAAGCTCGCCGGCCTTCTTCATATCGGCAAGACCTGCTGCCTTGTCCTGCTCACCAGAAGCCTTCCATGGTTGAGAGCCTGTAACGGCGCCAATGGTAGCCTGGAAGGTGTGAGTGAGATGTCCTGGGGGGATGAAGAAGGACTTACCTCTGCGGCTCCCTTGACGTATTGGGCGTGGCTGCCGATGAGACCGGGCTGTTGATTGTTATTGTCGGCCATTTTGAGTGTAGTAATTGGTGCAAGTGCAAGTGCTTGGGTTGGTTCTGGTGAATGATCAAAATGCTTGGATCTGTAGAATTTAGAGATTATGAAGAAGAGCGTAAACATAAAGAACAAGACTAGCAGATGACAATTTTAAATACCAAGCTCCCTACTCGCCTACAACGCCTATGACATCGATCTCATGCTTCACAGGTAGTCATGACATCACCTTCTTTCGAGCATGATCCCCCCCGCGTTAGACCATTTATAGCGTCAAGGTCCCTGAAATTATGGAGACCATCTTGATCTAGCACCGCCACAAACACCAGCCTCAAGACGCCCCAGCTGTTCCAGACCAGGTGGCCCGTGCTCCTCGAGCTCCCATGAGCCAGATGTCCATTTCGCTCCAGCGCGCAAGTTGCATCGTGGAGTTGTCAAGCTCTACAACAACCTCCCCTCACCCCACGAAACCGATATAACAATCTCTCGCCATGCTGTCGGCTCTTGGAAACCCGCGGCAAGCTGCTGCGCAGCTCATGAACTTTGCGCTCATCCTCTCTACGGCCTTCATGGTGCGAACGTGTCTTGTTCAGCTCCTGGACGAAAGCTAACCTGTCGCAGATGTGGAAAGGCCTCTCCGTTATCAGCGACTCGCCGTCCCCGATCGTCGTCGTTCTATCTGGCTCCATGGAACCCGCCTTCCAGCGAGGCGACCTCCTCTTCCTCTGGAACCGAAACCTGCTACAGGAGACTGAGATTGGCGAGGTTGTCGTTTACAACGTCAAGGACAAGGACATTCCTATTGTGCACCGAGTTGTACGCAAATTTGGAAAGGGGTATGTTGTTTGTGCCAGATTTACGGGCAATGACTAATGATCTACAGCGACACCGCTCAGCTTCTCACCAAGGGAGACAACAACATGTCAGACGATACCGAGCTCTACGCCAAGAACCAGGACTACCTAGTACGAAGTGACATTATTGGAAGCGTTGTGGGATACATGCCATTCGTCGGTTACGTGACGATTCTTTTATCGGAATACCCTTGGCTAAAGACGGTGATGTTGGGATTTATGGGCCTTATGGTGGTTCTACAGCGAGAATAAATGGTGTATGCGACGGGAAGATCTTGGATATTATATATACAAAACAAGCGCTTGCATTAGCGCCAAGAGACGATTCGATTGATACCCATTCAGGGGGAGGCAAGAAAACTTGAGACCTCTATCCTAAGTGATGAAAAGGTTTAGGCAATTTAGTCTAAGTTTAGGGGTGTCTTTGCTGAGTTTATTTTAGCATCCTCTTCTAAAGTCTTATGTTTTCTTGCTCCCTGAGGCCATTGCATCAATTACACTGAGCATATCGGTGGTTTCCCGACAGAGACGAAGGATCTCAATTTGGTGCCAAGGCGGCAGAAGCGATGTCACAATGTCACAACATCCGTTGGCCGTCTTTGCCAGACACTTGACTAAAGGCTAGGCATTAGTTAGTAGGTGAGGTAGTCCGTATTGCTAGAGATTTACAACCTGGTCTTTCGTTGGGTCTAGTTTGACTCATTGAAAGGGATACGATACGTACAATAGCCCTATGGCATTGGCATTCAGGTTCGGCGATTTCCTCATGCTGTTCCCTGGTAGGTTTAATCTTAGCTGCAACTAGACCCATACCCAAAGTGGCTAACCATGAGATTCTTAACGGCGGCCGCCAAGGATGAGGGGAAAATTTCGCTTTGTTTCTTTTGTTAGTGGCCTTTTCGAAGATGTTGGTTTCTATTCCCGACAATTCGTGCGTTTACCTGCATCATGACCCCAATCTCAGCCATGGATGTTTCATGTTCAAAGAAGCCTTGAATGAAGGACCTTAAGAAACATAGAGCCAACACCTAATGCAGCCGTGGCTTTATAGCAGATTCTGCTCCGGAACCAGAAGAGGTACTAAATATGGCTCTTGAAATCCCCATTCCGTAGGGCACTCAAACAAATCGCCATTCCCGTAACCGACAAGCCCCTTAGATCACCATCCATGGATCATCACCTCCACTCATCGCGCTACTCCTTACAGGAAAGCCAATGGAACGAGGGACTAACGCGGTTTTACTCCTTGCAAGGCCCAGGGGTTCTGATCCAACGCCTCAATCTCGAATAATGGCCTGGGGGGTTTCACAGCTGGAAGCGAGCTAATCGTTCCTTTTTCTCTTGAATAATAAAGTCTGTCTTACCCGTCTTTTCGCACAAGGCTCTTCTTTTTTCTCGCTTCGCTTCGTTTCCGGTCATTCATTCGTTTATTCATTCGTTCGCTTTTACACTCGTTGTCGCTGTGCGCTACCTTTATTCCCGGGCTCAAACGCGCCGCGTCCTTTCGTTCCATCTTATATTTTAAATCCGTCGTATTTCGTACAATGGCACCTGAATCCTCTACCCAGACGGACCCTGCGCCAGCAGCTTCTCCTGCTGTTCCTCCCACTGCGCAACATGCCCCTCAGACGTACGCTCAGCAGCAACAGCAGCAACCTGGCTTCCAGCAAGACCCTCGCAGTTATGGACCCCCTTACGCGCCGTACCCGCAACAGCCTGCTCAGCAGCAATGGACGCCCCCTCGGGTCGCTGAGTCCAAGGCCTGGATGATCACCAAGCTCACACTCCACGGGATCGATATCGTTTGCTGTATTGTTGGACTTGGTCTTACGGGCGCTCTCAGAAGTACTGAGACACTGGGTCTGGTCGCGCTCGGTGCTTGTCCACTTGTACGGCTCTCTAATCCCCCTTGATCTGATGTCATGTACTGACACTCTCTAGTTCGTCGTAGCAATGATCTGGGATATCGCCGAATTGGCCACTCGTTTCGGTCGCAAATGGAAGGCCGGCATTCACCCCGGCGCCCATGTCGCCATCTCCCTCTTCATTTGGCTTGGTGCCGCTATCGTCGGCGGTCTCGAGAGCACATTTAGCGCATACTATAGCGAATTCGATTACCTTGACGAAGACTGCGAATACAATTCTGCACGAGGACGTTACATTTGCACAAGCAGTGACAAGGTCAGCAGCAAGCGCACGCTCTTTATTGCACTGTCGGTGTTTACCTGCCTCATCTGGCTCTGGCACTTCATCCTATTCGTCGGCGCGTGTATTGATACCCAGAAGCGAAACGCCGCAATGAGACGACCTGTTACAATGGTGTTCGGAGGCCCGGCTTACTGGGGCCCCGGAGCACAGGGTTTCCAGCAGGTGCCTCAGTATTACGGACCTCCTCAAGGGCAAAATATCCCCATGCAGAATTGGGCACCACCACAAATGGGAAATGGCAAGGTACCTATGGCAGCAACTCAGCCTGTGGCCGAGCGCTACGCTTGAGAGGTTGGATGATACCTGATTAGATCTGAGAAAATGGAAAGAATAATGTAAAACATGTAAAATGATGCAAAGATAAATAAATAAAAGACAAAGACTCTTTCTTTCCCTAGAGCATCCTAAAGTCTTCCAAAACTCCGTACCATAAGCGGATCGAAGGCTGTCAAAACCTGTGCTTCCTAATGAGTTTGTTTGGTTGCCTGGAAAAGGACGCGATCAATTGACTCCTGGTGTGAATCCTGGCGCGATGCCCACCTTCATTTCCCCAATCTGCTGCCCGTTGAAGACTTGAACACCTATTAATCGCCGATGGTTAGTGTCTGCAACGTAGGGTACCAAATTTGCGGATCTCGGCGTGGAGGGCAGCTTGAAACTTGGCCAGTGTAACTAAAGAAAAGACTCACATTTCATGTTTAGGCCGTCGATGGTCAATACCAACTCATAAGGAATCCTCCAGTATAAATGCATACTGTCATTGTTACCAGGGCCCTGCGCTCCCCCTTTCACAAGCAGAAACTGCTGGCGTAGTAGGCACGTGACATCTGTCCTGAGAACACCAATTTTCTGAGCACCTAAGATGAAATGTCAGTGTTGGTTGATTGAGGCTGGCTGGCTGGCTCATGTCTCAGGGGCCATACCCTTGTTAAGCTCGTGTAGATAACTACGGTAATCTAGGTAGGTGTCATCGGATACCCATATCTCTTCTTGGCAAATGAAGGGCCCACGATTGATTGTACCATCACCGTTCCAGAAAGGGAACGTTTGGCAACGCGATGCCGATGTCTGGAACGATGGCGGGATGTCTTGACCCTAGTTGTATTTGTCAGTGACCAACTCTTCTGTGGTACAAACAGTAAAGGCTTGCCTTGTTCGTAATCCATTGTATGGCTTGTACAAATAGCTCCTGTTTCATCTCAAAGCCCTCGATTCTCGGCTGTCCCGCATGCTTGGGAAGCTCAAAAGGCTCATCACAACGGATACCGTAGCTGCAACCTGCGACTCTAGTAGGGCCGTAGAGCTTGTTCAGAGCTCTTAGAACACCTCCCGAGGAAACAGCATCGATTGCTGTGAGCCTGTCTTCATCATGAGTTTCTGGTCATTAGTGGGGGGGGGGGGGTTGGATCTGACCGCTCCTCCTCGTCGGCGACATATAACGCAGCATTGGAATCGTGGGCATTGTTGAAGCTTGCCAGCGCCTCGCGGAGATGAGTTCGTAAGGGCTTTGATTCCCCAAAGCCGCCCATCAAGACGACATGCTAGTTTCTCTTAGTTCAGTCACATCCCAGCAAACATTAACGCTACTCACGTCGGGTTTCAGGCCACGTTGTGCCGTGGCTTGTAGCTGCTTCGTCACAAGCATAGACACCTCTTCACATACATGTCGGTAGATGCTGTTCAAGTTCTCACTATTAAGATGGTCAGACCAAACTCATCTGGTGACTGGACTAGCGGTAAGGCACTTACGCCTGTATTGTCAATCGATTAGGGCGAGGTGGTTGATTGTCTCTCGCCTGGTTCCGACTCCCGGGGTCGGACCGAAGCCCGAAGACCTCGAACTCACAATCTTGGCTGTTCTGAGAGACAACCCAAACGGGCTTGACCAAATGCTCAAAGTCATGCATCGTCAACTTGTAGATGTGGCCTTCTAAAGTTGCGCCACCTTCATTCAAATAGTCGTGGTTTACAAGGAGACTCTTCAGGAGTTTCCGGAATCCATCGTTCAGTGCATTGGAACCACAGTTACCACCTAGAGAAAATACCCAGTCAGAACAGCCCACCACAGGTACAGTATAGGCTACTTGCCGCTATGATGCGCCAGCTGTCTCTCGAGCCGAAGAGGAACACTGCGAGTGACAGTATAAGTTAAGGCATCACAAGTACCTCCGCCTGCGTCAAGGATCGTGAAAACGTCTCCCTCCTATAACTGGTCAGTTTGGTGACAACTGTTTAAAGCCAAGAATTTGGGTACCTTGATTATTGAACGACCAGAGAGTAGCCACGTAGCTGCAGCTTCTGGCTCTGTTATCATAAACACTCTAGTGACACAGTCGTAACCAAAGTCAACACCTGGGAAATTGACGCGCTTCGCGGCGATAGCGACGCATGTTTGCATATCTCGCAGTGCCATCTGTCTCCAAATCACTGGGACGCAAATGACCAACTCTGTAGATGTAATAATAGTGCTCCCTGTAATCTCAGTCTTGGCGTGACTGAGCAAGTTTGTTAGGTAGTCAATGATCACCAAGAGCACCATCTCGTGAAGGGAGATCACCTTTGAGTAAGGACCATTCTTGGAAAGTCGGCGGAGAGTTTCGACGAGATGCGGGTTCTGAGTCTCGTGATTTTCTGATTGATTCATAAGATTCTTAAACCCGTACAGCAGAGAGTGTGTTTTGTCAGAATGTGACATAATCTTTGTCATATGATGCTGCACTTGGAATCCCCATTGTACCTGGTCATTCCTCGGACGAATAGTACCTGGTGGTTCGCTCCTTAGCTCATCGAGAGGTCGAAAAACCCAGTCGTTGGGGTATCGCATCAGCGTTGGGACTTCCAAGGACATCGAATTCCCTCTTTGCATTGATACCTCATATGGGTAAGCCCGAACTGTTCTGACGGCCAGATAAGGGCGTTCTGGGTGGGCTCCTCCAGGTAGAAGAGCGTAAGAGACTGAAGAGTTTGTCTCGCCGAAGTCAATGGCAACGACAAGTTTACTTGGGCTCTGAAGGGGAGGCATTGTGATGATGTGTGATAAGAAGGAAATGTTTTAGAGAAAGGAAGAAAAGAAGGATATTTAAAGATAAGCATGGAGGGCATGTATGTGGCAGCCATGGCTGCCTTATTCTGTATGGGACAAGGGAGCAAATGCTGATTGAGTTATTGTCCTACAGTCTGCGCATTGATGATTCACCGGAATCCAAACAAGTAAGAAACAAACTGTGACATGGCTTGCACTATCATTTGTCTGTAAGGAAAAAACTATGGTCAATTTTGTGAGTTTCTATAGTTTGATTGTACCTAACAGAAAATATATAATTTGCTTATTTGTTGATAAGAAACATGAAGGGCATATGTTATCCCAGCTTTACATCTTTGCACAATCTCAGTCTGCTCTTTTCTTTGTTGTCAGAGTTTTGGGTGCCCGCAGGCTCACGTCCGTCAATTCACTGTTGCTCTTCTAGCGTGGTTCCAGTACATGTGCAGATTTCCGAAGAGTCCACAACGCATCGGTGCCTGTGAAACAAAGAAACGCCACTGGCATTCGTCAAACAAAGGAACCAAACAACTCGTGATTACCAACAAAGCCGAAAAAACATTCACAAGACTTATCCCAAACGTCACCTTTACAACTTCACAAATTCACAACTTACTGGATAGACTCATCACGATGGATCCAAATACCCCACGTAGTCCGAAAAGAGCCAAAGAAAGCCCGTACAAGTTAAGAAAAAGAACCAAGACAGTCCAGTACGCAGATAACCCCCCAAGGAAGGGATCCGACAAGAAGCGCGTTCCTGGCGGAAGGCAACAAAGGCAGCAGAGAATGTGGGAACATGACGAGACCTGCCAGCTTCTAGCCCACTTCCAATGGAGCTTTAGCAATGGTGTTGATTTCTGGACTACCGCATTTCCCAAATTCCAAGACACTGTCCAACGAGCCTTCACCAATGACCAGGCGAAGAAGCAGCTGCAGCATCTATCGAGCCAGCATGGCCAGATGGAAGGCGACGATGGCTATGCCAGTTTGCTCGAATCTGGCCTCGATTCGTTGAACCTACCAGAGGAGATCGCCAGGAACGTTGATCAGTTCTTGAACCGTATACCCGACATCAGCGCTGGCCAGTCTGCAGACGAAGAAGGGGCCGCAATCACGGGCCTCGTTGATCAAGGCTCCTCAGTAGACCCCGGTCAACTAACAGCAGCGCAACAGTCATCTCAAGCTTCATCGCCTCTCGGCTCGACAAACAAACTTGTCGAAAACTCATCCCCAAAGAGGGGTGAAGCTTCCGCCGAGAAAGATTTCGTCAATTCCCTACCGCCCACTAGAAGAGAAATAGTGGAAATAGAAACCCGGTTGATTGCATCGCTGATCGAAAATGAGCGGCTCAAGAAAGAGCTAGCGGAACATTACCAACCCGACGCCCGCGTGCTGCACACACTTCAGCAGTTTCTGGATGGTACACACCTGAGGGCCCGACGCAGCAGAACCTTCAACGCCAACGATCCAGGTATGAGCTCAAAAGAAATCTCACGGGCATACGCGAGTTTGTTTTACGATATGCAAAATGCCTGTGCCCAAGCATGCCGACATGACTCAGAAGCACCAGATAAACAGGCCTCTCGCAGTGATCTCGTCGAGTCCTGGGCTCTTCATGCCTTTAAAAGAGACCTGAAAGATTGCATTTCTCAAGTCAGAGAGTCCAAGCTCTTCAAAGACAAGTTGCTCCTAGGACTAGTAGGTTCAGCAGTTATCGAAATGATATTCGAGCCAGCCTTCCCAGCATTCATTCAAGCGCCCAATCCTGTGGCGGAAGCCTATCGGGAGCTCATCCTTGATATCTGTAAGTGCTTGTAGCATCGAGGAAGACCATGGCTAATCCATGATCCAGCGGGTCCCGCTGAGCTTCATGAAGCAGACAGCAATGTTCTACCAAAGCTCATCAGGAAGCATGAGCCCGAAATCATCAAAAGAAAGGTTGATGAACTGGATAGTATCCTTCATAAACACTTGGACTTCTTCTTCGTGTCTCCAAATGGCGAGACTGAAGACCAAGAAGAAGCGTCGAGGCAAGATGCCGTTTTCACTTTCTTTCTCACATCGGCGCTGGAGTTCAAGATCGAACTCACATCGAAAACCACGCGACTGAAGTTCTTCTACTATGCGCCGGATGAAGCCTTTGATGATACACGTATGGAGCGGTGCATGTTTTCGGATCGTGAAAAAACCACCATCAAAGCCTGCTTGTTCCCTCTTCTCTTATTCGCGCCGGAAACACCAACTACAAAGGAGAATGTGCTCGAGCACAATACCAAATACAGCACGTACTTCACAAGGATATTCGAGGGAAGCCATCTTGATCTGGACTTGGCAGCAAAGGCAATCGTGCTGACCTAGGGCAGGGTGGGGGAGAACAATGGAGAGGGTCTGACGGGAAGCTTTTTGCATGTGAGATGAAATTTGTAAACACTATTTTCTTTATTTATCGTCATGTTGAACCGAAATGCTTATTTTTATCATCATGAATGAGCTTCATATTCACAAATCGCAACCGCCGCGGTAAGAAGGAATGCTTGCCAAAATATCGGGAACACCACGGGCTAAGTTGGGCACTCGATCGCGCCAGCACGATGTGTGCCAGGTGTCAGGCTGCTCCCAAGTATCTACAGACAGAGTTTCGATAAAGATATGTGAGACAGAAGAACTCTAGGCAGGGATGTTTCTAGTGTATGAATATCGCTGTCTTAGCCCAGGTCAAATGTTTCGCCTCGCATACTCTTTCGTAAATGGCTGTAACTATGACCGCGGTGATACATGCCATCTCATTGAGAGGGAGAAACTTCTTTGTCAACACGTTACGAAGAGGAGGGCTGCGTGTCGCCGTGGCGGTAGCTCAGGGACCTAACAATAATGCACCAGGAGCCTGTCGATTAGGCTTTCCGTAAGAAGTCACCAAGTTTGGGGTTGATCTATCAACCTTTTCTGAGTGCATGCCCTGTCCAAATGGTTAGCTATTCTCATCCTAAGTCAGACTAACCATACTTTCAGGCTCAAGTGCAGGAATAGTGCGAGGAGTCAAATCATCAGAAAAGCGATCATACATGGTGTGAGATTTGTCTACACTCTATCCGTAGGTTTCGATTTGCGCTCGTCAAGGGGTATCTGTGTGCTGATGTCTTCATACTTGCGTGCCCAAAGAAACTAATTCCTGTGGTGTCTCGTTTGACTCTTCGCTAATGCTGTTTGAAAGTATAAAGCGATACTATGTATTGGAAAGCGATGTGAAGCTTATTTAGCAGCCAATGATAGATTGGTAGTTCCCGAACTTTATCACAACTTTATCTATATTCCAGTGAGTCATGGCAAAGTAAGACAATCACGTTCACGAATTCACGAACTCACGGCAGATCGAGTGACCATGTGCTAGTGGGCTTAGCATCTTGCTTTAAAGCTAGAACCTTGATCAGACTTTGACGGAGGGCCCTACAAAGTGACTAATGTGATCAACTCTGTTCCGTCGTCTATTTAAGTAAGTGTCTTCCCCTTCTGCAGAACCGGACAATTCTCTCTGTAAAATTCTCTCACCATTCTGCTCTCTCACACTTTGACCTTTCTTTTCATTGACCACCATGGCTACCGAACGCCAACTGGGCAAATGGTGCCAGTTCCATTTCAACACTACGACGCTCAATGTCCCTAGCATTTACATCATAAACACTGGAACCCTTCGTTCACTCTTCAAGCGCAAGGATGAATACAAGATGAAAGATGTAGACGAGTTGACTGGTCGCGTCTTTGTGGACTATATAATGTCACGCACTTATGAAGTTGACTACGAGACCGCAGAGCAAGACGAGGATATGGCTTTGAGAGAGTACAAGATTGCACTCAAGGCCTGGGCTATCGGACGCATGTATAACATCCGTGGTCTAGTTGTCCTAGCCAGAGACCATGCTGTCAAGTTGGCTGAGCTTATGAACCCTGTCTCGGCACTTGTGGCGACAATTGATACTCCCTTGGTGATGAAGCATATCACCGGCATCATCCACCGAATTGACGACTACACTGAGGAGTTTTTGCAGAGCGTGACAAGACAAGAGGCGACAGATATTCTCTTGTCCGTGCAACCTCCAGAAACAGTGGGTTGGCTGTGGGCGACGCTCCAGTTGATGCGGAGAGCCCAGGGACCAGCTCTGGAACGAGGCTGGGAGATGGTTGCGCAGACCCTTCCAACCCTTGTGCCGGGATTGTTGGAATATCTGGTGTTTCGCCAGGAATTGAGACAAGAAATGGGCCTAATGGATCATGAAGATGATGAGCCCTTCGATGACGAGGTCGTGTACTTTCAGACTCTATTCAATCACTGGATCCCAGATGCCAAGATCAAATGTGGAAAAGTCATGCGCGCCATGGTCGGAAGCTTCAACAGTAGCCAGAAGATCGCTACCCGCAATAAGGAGAAGCCGCCTGAGAGGGACAAGTACATTTTTACTATTCTTTCTATTTCATCAGATCATCTTAAAGATGATAAAAGTACAACAAGTCTCCTTCAAGCATGAAACTCAGCATCTCATTTCAGACGAGAGTACATGCAACTGGAGCTGTTCCCGCCCCTCCTCACATTTGGGAGTGAGACAAGGGGTACAGGATGGGTGTCTATATCGAGCAGCACTCATACCTTCTTCTGGCTCGACTACTACATGAAACACACATACACACCACGGCTCAGCCTAGCAGTCCTTAGATCTGGGGTCAGAGGCGACACAAGAGTCAATATCTTCAGATCTTTCTACCCTTCTCCACCCCCACGTCAGAGATGGCCATACAGCAACTCGGTCACAAAATTACAAGTCAGCCCAGTATTTCGGGATGATGCATCACATGTACAAAAAAAAAAAAACAATACTTATCTTTCAACATAAATTGTTGGACGAATTCTAAATTGAGCGAGTATATCCCTATCGCCTCTTGGAGGACGAATTGCATGGAACATGTTTTTATGGATATTAGAGCGAGAGTTATTGGATTCCTGTTTACTAGCGAGCCAGCGATGATGATAATGATACATACGATTAGCAGTCTGAGATGTTCGTTAAATGGAATGTGAGAATGATTGTGAAGTCACTGAAGTGATCGTGTAACCAACTCGGAATGCTTCAAAATGCCATATGCTGATCTCGAGCAAAGTCTTAAGCCAGCAAACGAGTAGTTGAACGATTGCTAGCATCCGCTTATTGTGACCAGCACTGCCAGTCAGAGTTAAGCAGCCTTGTGCCTGATTCACGAGCTCCACCGGCGCAGGACCAAGCGCCAAACACCTCCCGCATCTCTTCTCTCTTCCATCTCAGATTCCTCCGTTGGCGCGTTTCCAAACCCTTTCGTCAACCCACGAAACTCGGTGTAAGATGGCGGATCATAGCGACGCCGGACCTACACGCTCGTGAGTACTTGCTTATCCGAAATGAAACTTGATCTAAAAGGCGAGCAGGCCTTACGCGAGTGGTATCTGTGCTGTTTACTTCTCAGAGAAGGGCCCTCTGCACATCCCTCGATCATTCCTCACTGAGAGTATGAAGGAAGCTACAAAGTTCAACCTAGATGCTGAGTCTCATACCTTGGAGATGTGGCTAGATGACATCACGGTCGATGCGGGTCATGTCATCATCCACTATCTCGTCACGGGTACCTACCAGTGCCTCCAACCGCAGGAGAAAGAACACAACAAAAAGATTTCAGCCGAACTCGCGTCTGCTATTCGGGTCTACATCGCTACCGGCATTCTGGGCTTGCCTCGACTCCGCGAAATGGCTCGAGCGGAGATAGTTAACTTGGGCGATCAGCTTAGTTTACCTGTCTTGATCACGGTCATGGAAGAGGCTGCACTGCCCTTTGATGAAAACCCCGCAATTGCCACATACATTGAATCACGAGTTCTGTCGTTCAATCAGAACGCTATCCCCGATGGTGAGAGCGGCGCCGACATCATTCTGGACATGATGGGAATTTCCAACTCTCTTAGCAAGGTCTTACTGCGAAGCATCATCCTCACAAAGGCTTCAGAAAGTCGTCAGCAGGAAGACCCGAACTATCAGCCCACCACCTCGGGATATCCTGCTATCGTACTGCGCTCGGCCGAGGCTGCCATGAAACAAGCTGAAGAGCAAACAGCCCAGATAGTGGAAAAGGAGGCTGCTCGACAAGCTGAAGAGGTTGCACTGGCTGACGAGGCTCTTGAACTACGACACCTTCGGCAAAAGCGGTCAAAGGGAAAGAAACTCACGCGCAAGCAGCAGAGTCGCCTCGACATCCTTGATCGTAAGAACACCGACCGGAGACGCAGAGAGCAAGAGGCTCGAAAAGTTGAAATCTCTGGGCAACAACCCGCTGAGGAGCATCTAGCCAGTCCCAGCTGGGCGCAGACTGGATGGGTTGATCGCAAAGGCAGGGATCCCTGTGTTGCTACTCGTAAGATCCATTACCAATTCTCCGTGCTCTCCCCAAATTCAAACATTAACAGCTGTAGCTTACCCCTACCCCACCGACACTGGGACTATGGACCAGATTCCCGAGCCCAAGACTTTCGAGCGACCTAACCGATGCGACTTTGAGACCGGCAGCGATCGCAGCTTGACAATTCAGTTCACACCTGTTTCCAGCCAGTCTTCATCAGTGGACGAAGTAGCCCTCGATTGGTGATAGGGCTTGCAGGAAACGCAGGATCGCGGAAGCAATGGTGGATTCGAGATCAACGGGGTTTTATAAGGAGATCAGTAGCAGGCTGTCATGAAGGGCATTATAGGCCAGCTCGGAATACATCGAATCTCCCCTCGCTCACAGCTCGCTTGCTATCGTGATTGTCGTGAATCTGATCCGCTTGCCCATGGAAAGCACGTGACTATAATGAAGTTTAACTTCATTCAGCGAGAGCAAAACACTTCATGTCAAAACACAACATAGTAAGAAATTGCAAGAATAAGCCCAGTTGACGTTAAAAGAATAAACGGAACTATACAGTCGTGGATTAAAACTGTTGATGTTCCATTATGCTGCGAAGGGTGTGGTAGTGACGTTGGCTCAATTACTCATCCAGTGGATTTTGTCGAGCTGCTGAGACACGTGACCTCGTCTTCCACAGATCGCCACTCAGACAGCAAAAGATACAGGTTGTACACAGAGATGCGAGACGAGCACGAAGTCAAGCATAATTTCCAGAATAAGACTTATAGAGTCACTACGTAGCGCATGGAATGGCTTATCGCAAGGTGGCGCGGTTGACAAAAAGGTTTGTGCGAAAGGACGTTCTCAGTAAGCGAGAGCATACCAGAGAGAATGATGATTCATGTCTATTGCATCAAATAAATTTATGCCTCATAAAGGCATGCGATGTTATGCCACAACTGTAATTGCGTCCTTTTAATATTATTGGGTAACGCCTGACTTGTACCTTCATAGGCTCACTCTAACGCCAGTGGCTAGAGGGTTCCCAAAGTTCGAACAGACAAACTTTCTCACAGTCAAATCCGGAGTCAAGCCATTCAATGCGCGGCTGTTCATGATTTGTTCTCCTTGCTTAAACGGCTTTTGTGAGTTGGAGGTGACCTAATGATGAGAAAAGTAGCCAATGGCGTCTCAGAACTTTGAAACAAAGTCAAGCTGTAAGAGAAGAGTCAAAACATCAAGATCTAGGGTATTTATTCAATGCCATGCCCGCCTAACAGCCGAAACCCTTCTCTTCTCATCCACATTAAGCCTTAACCATACCACGTCAACAAACTCGCCCAGCAAACGAAAACACCAAGCCTATTTGATCATGGACACCTCAATGTCTGCAGGGTCTTCGGACGGTGCAGGTTACCTAGTCGTCATCGAAGTTCAGGGACAAAAGGTATTCCATGTCGAGTTGGCGAAGCTCCGGAAATACCCACAGCTTTACGCGCAGGTCAGATGTCACCTGCCGGTCAGCTTTCACGCGCCAGCGTCAATCTACTACGGGCCCTACGGCCACGTTTACAATGGTAAAGTATATCCATATTACCGGAATGCATCTTATCGCCTCATCTTGCACACTCTGTCACAAGATGTCGGACACATGCTGTGGGAATACCTGTCATTCGGAACGTTTACTCGCGTTCAGGGCAATCCATCTGAGAAGAGGCAAGAAGAATACTTCAAAAACCTTTTCAACGTACTTTATGTTGCAGACTATTTCAGCATGGAGGACTTTAAGTCCGACTGCGCGAAAGAGATCTTCCGTAAGGCGCAAGAAATGGGTCTGATGGAACTAGTTAAGCTCCTTGAAGAAGCGAACTACCGGTCTGACATGTTCCCAAAGTTTTCCGTGTACTTGGAGAAGCGACTGGTTGGTTCCGCACTGGAACACGGTGAAGGAGACAGCCAAAAGGCCTTCACCGAACTACAGACCCAGCCGTCACTCTCAGTTGCTCAGATGCTCTTGAAAGCACTCACAGAGATCAGCGACGTCGGGGACAGGTTGGGTGAACAGAACTCCATGATAGGCGAGGTCTATAGAAGGAAGGTCGCTGAGACAACGGCTGCTTCTGAGGTTCTTGGCTGGGAAGAGCCCAAGTATCCCGACACGATGTGGATGAACCCGAAGAGTGAGATGACGGGAGTGAGAAAGCCAGTTGGTGGTCGATTCTTCGGTGCCGCGGCCAAGCAAGAGGCCAGAAGGGAGACAAGCAACTCTCCCGAGCAGCCAATTGAGCGAGAGGCTGCGCCCGAACCAAGCGTCTATTCTCCCAGCGAGCCCGCGTTTATTCCTCCTTCGGGGGTGCCCTTCCCTTCTTTGGTTCCTAGAATTAATGAACCTGCGCTCCGCCTACCATCAAGAGACACATAGACGACTTCGAGACGTGGAAGCATCCCCTACACTCGCAGGATAACGGTACCAGAGATTCAAGGGGAACGGAGAACGAAGGCTATGGGTCGCCCAGAGCAGGAGATATATCGACACCGAATGCCACATGCGGCCTTTGAGAGTAACCTGCCGCAGATGAAACACGATGCATCGAGCGAGAGTTCGGCTCCCGGTCCTTCAACTACATCAGGCGAACCTTTGTCGAAAACAGGTGCAGACAACGATGACGATACTGAAGATGAGGCTGCAGAAGCTTGCGGTCGGCCAGTGACACCAATTGGATCCGAACGGAATCTACCCGAATACGCGATGACCTCCTTTGACGCGCCTTCGTCATCCTCTAGATCTTCTTCGAATACCTTGGAGGGCGACCCTGTTCAAGTTGAAGGACCCATGAATTGGGACGCGGGTTCGTCTGAGCATGACCACATTCCTTAGACATAATCCTTGAGATTTTAAGACTTGTGATTGAAAACGGATATACCAACTGAGTTGGATTAAGGAGAAAGGTGGAATCGGAACCTACCATGGAGATGGATTTATGAGAGGAGGTTTCTCTTTGATCTTTTCACTACTTTCTGTTAGGATGTCCCATGATTTATTCTGGTGGATCTGGTGACTGTCGATCGTCATGTCGTAGATTACCCGTGACAATAGTGGTGGATATGACATAACCAGAAAATAAAATACACGAGTTTTGGACAGAATGAATTCCATCTTGAGGTGATAGGTAAATAAGCCTCGACTTTACACAATGATCTTGAAACCTCGAGTATAGGGAAACCCTAAGCATAAGAATTCATGCACCAAGATATTCTGTGCCTTATTGAGTGACGTAGGACGAAGAACCGCAGTGAAACCTATTTACATCGTTATGCCAAATGTCATTGTCACTGACTGTCTGGAAAGGTAAAGGTAAAGCTCAATTATCCCCAGTGAGCCTTATTCGTAGTTGAGACCTATGGCTCTTGATAAGCTTCAGAATCTTCCAAGAGGTGACAAAGTTTGACGCCCCAGCACAATAGGCACATAACACACATACTTTTGACCCCGCGGCATATCGAATCTGCTGGAAGGTCAGACCATAAAGTGGGCGTTTGAGCTTCAGATAATCGTGTGTGGCTTCGAGTTTTCAAAGTCTTTGGGCCACAAAGTTCACCAGAGGTGGGTGCTAAAAGTCTTCATCACCAAGTCCACGTTATGATTGGGAGTTCAAATAACTTTGAGGAAGAGATACTTTCAATTGCGTGGGTGGTGTCTAAAGCTTCTATGATGCGGGAAGTTTTGTCGCAAATATAAATACCGCAAGCCGCCTCTGTCAACCCCTCACAAATCCTTTCTTTCCATCGTCGTCTTCTTTCACTTACTCAGCTCCATGGGTAACAGGTTGAGCGCCATGTCTCAAGATCCCACCATCATGCCTCAAGATCTGCCCGCTCAGTTCATCATGTCGTAAGTACGATGGACTAACATGTATTCTCATAAGCTAACAAATATTTAGACCCTATGCCGACAACTTTGTCAAGGTTCTGTTAAAGGGAAAGTCGATCACGTGGGTCCACAGAGGAGTCATCCCAGGCCATGTTCTTGGATCCAACTCGGCCACGTCGATCGTGGATATGCAGGACATTGGATATGACACAGCCCACGTAATCACCCATTTCTTCTACACCAAGCAGTATAATTGCATCAAGCCTTTGGGCATATCTGGCGATACAGCGAAGGCCTATGAGCTCAGGCTGTCGCTGCAAGTCATTGAAGCTGCTAGAAAGATGAAACTGCCTGCTTTGGTAGACCTGGCCAAGAGACAATGCGCGCGTGTCTGCCAAGAGATGGACCTCTTGAATCTCGTCGCCATCTTGGGAAAGATGAGCATCGACTACAAAAACTTCCCCGAACTCACGCAACATATCACAATTCACCTTGAAAGGGTGCTTACGAACCCTCACAGCGTATTTGCGTCGAACCTCCTGGACCGGGCTACTTCAAACAGCATCACAGATATACTTGTTCGAAAGTTGGTCATGATTGCTCAAGACAAGCCAACAAGTGAACCCAAAGCGAGGCCTAGACTTGGAAATGAAGTTCGAGGCATACCTCCCTGTCTTTCGATACCACCGCCCTCATTGCAGGGTTCTATCATAGTGAAGCCTGAAGCGTCAAAACCTACGTACCAGCGTCGAACTCAACAGCCTCAGGAAGTTGTTAAGAACCTCCAGCGTGATGACAAAGGAAAGGGACGAGATGTCTCCAAACCAGCAGAACAAGCTTTGAAGGACCTTCTGCCAACAGCTTCTCAACAGGAGCCTCGCCTTACAAATGCGCAAGTTGTTGCTCAATCTGGGCCTTCAAGGGTGAAAGGCTGGTGTTGTTCATTTTCGCCTCCCTGCGGCGGGTGTGCTGAAGCTGAAAAGAAGGCAAATCCCCCTACCCCTGGACTTACGGGTTGCCTCACAAGCATGAAGGGCTTTATTGGTGAGTGAATACATAATCCATTGCGTTGATTGCAGCTAGCTAATAGTTCAGTGGCTGAGAAATCGACGGCTGTTGACTGGGAGGTACCCAAGTCCGAGGCTGAGGAATCCCAAAAGTCAGAGAGTTCTACTGTCGTTGACTCCGACGATGATGCAGTACTTGTCGACTCGGAGACTCATCCTACTGTGACACCAAGCCCGACGGATTCGGGTAACACAAACAGGATGAACCTCTTCTATGCGTATGACCGTTGGTAGTAACACTATCTACTAGTGACTAGCCTAGGTGTTTGGGCTGTGATGGATGTTGCATATGCTGGTCAGAGGATTTTGATTTCACATGCCAGTGTTTTAGGATGATTCCTCGTTATTGAAATTTAGTAACTTGGGCATGAACATGTGCTTCACTCTTTAGTTTGTTTATAGATTGGAAATATACTACATCTCTTGACCCTGATGCCATAGATTAGACCTTGTAAATCGTTTCAGGGAGTGTCAAAGAGAAATACACCGCTTAGCTTATGCTGACCGCATTATTCAAGTCTCTCAGTTTGCTGATATGTTCAGGATTCAGCTGACGTCACTGGGCTTCACTCTTGTCTAAAAAGACAATCTACACTTTAGCCGCTTCTCAAGACCAATCAACTCATTCTATAAAAATGAGCAGAGTTAACAGTAGTGGAAATCTTCGCGATTAGTGAAAGTTGGAGACTTCGGTCTCAGTGGGTGGAAGTCGGATATCAGTATTGGTCTAGTTGATATCATGTATTTCAAAATCGCCTATTTGTCATCAGTACAAGGATATTCATTGTTCTTCCAATTCCTGAACAGCATGGGCGCCACTGGACGTATCTACCAATGTTGTTGTTCCTGGGCGATGCGGGAGGCCGACCAGGATGCGTCATAGATAACAGCAACGCGACAAGAATTTTCGTTAGCAGAGAAAGATCCTTTACCCCTCTTCTTGTTTCTTTGGTATTCATCTGCATCATCTGGAATCAAACGAGTTAAAGTTATGGATCGAGGCGATATGAAGTTCCCAGAAACGTCGTATGTGCTCTTCCCTACATCAAGAACTAGCCGAGAGACTAACAAAGGGACAAGCCAATACACCGGGGACGTTTGTCACATCCTGTTCCGATCCCAAGGCCCCCTTCTAATCCCTAGAACGATCCTCAAAAAATGCCCAAAACTTGCCGTACGACTGGACAAGAAACACATCTTCTCCAAGCCGCTCGACACTGTCGATATCGAAGAGTACCCGTTCTCAGTTGGGCACATAATCATTCACTATCTAATCACCGATAAATATCAGTGCCTCAAACCAGAAGGAGAAACGGAAGATGAAAGAAACTGTTCAGAGCTTGCCACTGCCTTTGAGGCTCATGCTGCCGCTGTCGATCTGGAGCTCCCATGCCTTCAACTCTTGGCATCCTCTGAGATGAGGAGATTGGAAGGAAAATTGAATTTAGTATTGATCACGCGGACATTGAACGACACCGAACTGCCACTCGATCTGTATCCGACGATTACGGCGAATTTCATGTCATATGTCATTAGACTGTCAGCATCTCCTTCGAAAGAGTGCAAAGAAGAAATGATGAGCCAGCTAAGTGTTCCAGAGAATGTTGCCATGGTGCTAGTTGAATGCTTTCTTCGGTTTAAAGGCATTGGATTTACTCAAGACCACGCCAGCGAGACTCGTTTGGGGGACGAGAAGTCCGTGGATACAAGTCAGCTCGAACAGGAAGAACTTGAGCTTCTTACAATACTACAGAGTTTAGACAAGGAGAATTCTCAGATATATCAATCGACCTTTGATAGTGGGGCTCGAGAGAAGATGGCTCGGGAAACGCTCGCCAAGACCATTCTTGAGACCCGGGAGGCTGGTGGTGGAAGTCTATCGTCTCTACAACACGCTCGTCTCCAAGAACTCCAAGATGTTTCTGTCAAGCTTTCTCAAGACTTGGATGCCTGCAAAAAAGATTTGGTAGCCTCCAAAAAGCGATCGCAACAGTTGGTAATAGAAGGACAGGCCATTGTGGAGAGGCTGGCTTTGGAGCACGAGATCCAAAGCATACTTGAACGCCAAAAACTCCAAAACGGATTTTTGTCTCTGAGTGACCGACTTCGACTGAGGTCTGCGCAATCTCGCAGCAGCGATCTCAACTCCGCGGTTTCTGTTGATCCTCTGGTCCATCCGAATCCCAAGCTGATTAGTCCAGACCAGGAAGACGAAGACCAGCCTGATGATGGTGAGTTGGCGTGAGCACACGGCTTGATCTAACAATCTCGCAGATGGTACCCAAACACCGACCTGTGTACCGTGTCACAAAAGAGACCGCCAATCATCCAACGTGAAGGGAGCTAAAGATAGGCTAGAAGAAGTCCGTGCACGCCTGCGTAAGTTGAACAAGAGGAAGAATCGAAAGGCGTCAGAGTGAACTTCACATAACTAATACATATCATAGAAGATTTCGCGTCTGAGACTACAAGCACATCTGGGCAGACTACGCCCACTTCGACCCTAAGTTTTGAACCAGAGCTGTATGAGAGTTACGCAGCTGCGTTGAAAGCTTGAGCACTGGCGTCAAGAAAGTTTGACGGTCGATCGATTCTGGATTTTCTTCCAGACGCATGTAGAGAGTATAGTCCAAATTAAATTTAAAGCTTTATTTGAGTTCCCGAAAGAAAACGAGCAAATGTGCCGACTAAGGCCCCAGCACAGTTTGGTCGGTGGCATCCTCTCCTAGGCCAAACTCCCATAGCCTGTAACGGCTGTTTAGCTTATGAAATGAAATGCAATTTATCCGAGGAATTGAGAGGTGAATCGTTTGGGATATTGCTGCCCTTGGAGAGCAAGAAAACTCAAGAACCTGTATAGAAGATGTCAAAATAAACTTAGTAAGGAGTCTCCTGGGCTTAGGCTAAATTAACTAAAGGTCAAGATCCGTAGTTTTCATGCCCCCGTTGATGGGCTCATAGATTTCTACTTTAATCCTGCAAGTTGAGGAAACAAAAGTCCTCGGTCAGCTGAACCTTAGGCACCCGCCCTTATCTTGGTAACATTTTATCTTGGACTACGGGAGGATACTGAGACACTATTAAATAGTCTAGAACTATTTCTCAGCATCTGGCTTTCGGCCATAAACATATCGAACACGCATATATCCATGAATTCTCTTATCCTTGAACGCCTTTCTCATGTTCATCAAGAATACCTGATATTCATCTTCGGGCCAGTTCATGATCTGATGCCAAACCATCATCGTATAGCCTTGGCGCACTCAGTATTTGTAGATCACAAGTTTGACAGAGGTTGACTTACCCTCGAGGTCATTCTCTATCGAAGCGCGGAGGAATTGGCCCACCTTTCGCATCTTCTCATCTTTAGGCCATCCGCCGATGGGAACCTGAATAATGTTAGCTTGAAGCCTTGCCAGAGGTCTAGGTGGTCGGGTACCTTGAAGTCAAAGCTCTGCACGTCTACCAAACCAGCATCGCGAAATAGTTGAACATCGTTCTCAATATTAGTGAAACTCCGCCCAAAACCCTCGCCACTCTCAACCACCAGTTGATTCCAGGTCCGTAGAGCTTCAACGCCGTCGATACTACCATCATCCGAGTAGAAAGTCGGGTTGATCTCCCCAGACTCAACAAAACCACCCGCCTTACAGCAGTGAGAAGCTTCTTTGAACAGTGTTCCCCAGTCTGCTATCGCGCCCATGAGAAAACGGACATGCACGAGATCGAAGTGATTCTCAGGCCAGCTCCAGTCTTTTGTTGCGTCTTCGAGCTCGAACTTTACGTTTGGCGGGACCCAGCTTGGTTGGATGGGAGAGAGGTCTGTTCCGATGACCTCGACGTTGGGGTGTTCATCGGCAAAGTCACTGTACCAGTCAATATTAGATGAGCACCCTACTGGGGAGATTGAGAGGTGAATACATTGCCCAAATTCCTTTAAACAGTTAGTCCTCATGTACTTAACTTAGGGCTTGTTACATACCAGTGCCAGTACCGACGTCAAGAACTCGCTTCGGTTTGTCAGTGCCTCCATCTGCATTTCGGTGTCCAGAGGATCCACCAACCTGAATATCATCTTTCAAAGGGACAAGCGTCAACTTCCCATCAAGGAGCAGTGTCAAAACATGGTGCCTATTCATGTCAGTGCTATCCGCGAACACAACGATGATCTCACGTGATGTCAATTGAATCTCTCTGCTGCTCGTCGTTCGGCGTAAAGTACTCCGTATTGTACCTCTCGCTATGGAAGGTTCGCCCTTGAAATTTACGATATTCGAGGATGCTCGATGAGATGGAGGCCGTAGAGCTTTCTCTGTAGAAAATGATTAGTCGGAGCTTCCATAGCCCCGAAAGACACTCACGCGTCGTCTCCAAATGCTGAGTCGCTGGCATCGCCCTCATTTTCCTCCTGATAAACACGTTACTATGAGAAGTGACGAATTGCACATTTGCGCTTTGTACCTGTGCGATGATTGCGTCTCCAGCAGGAGAACTGGCGGCTGAGATACTCTGCTTGGTTACGCCATCGCGAGGGCTTCCGCCTACGCTGTCAGATTTGGGTGAAGCCATTATTGGTCTGTCTCATGGATTTGAGTTTGCAATTGAGGGGAAATAGAAATTGAGAAGAGCAAAAGGATCAGGCTACACCGGCTATTCCCTGCCATTGCTACAGCATTCTACCGGCCCAATCACTCGACCATTCAATGCCAGGATATTGCATTTTACGTCTCATTGTCACTATCCGCATGCAATGAATAACCCGCAGACAGGGGTCTCATTACGCAACTCTACGCGCGTGTTCTTCTTGGCGACTTTTGAACTCTTAATTGAAACGTGCTGATCATCACAAATGACCAATCCCTTCTCAATCAGGATCTTTCGTAATATTTAACTGATAGGATCACAGAAACAACATCTTTCCGCGTGAAATCATTATTGCAACCTTCTTCTTTGAGACTCTGTTGGTTGCATCAATCCACTGAACGACTGGGTTCGGGAATATTTACAGCAACCGATTGGCTTGTTGGCTAATCCTCAACGTTTCATATGCACAGCACTCTTCCCCGTTGGATGTCGGCCCATAATTTGCTAGGGACCTAGCCTGATCACCGCTTGCTGAGTCGTATGTCCGGCTATTATGTAGATTAGTAATGTCAAACGATCAAGACAGCATGTTGACTCTGCAATATCACACAGCCTGTGAACTCGCCAGGACATCCATGTTCAAACTATCGTGATTGTTTCTGATATAAACCGACATGTCGCGTCTGCATGCTTCGATACAAACCCCGGCCCTGCCTCCCAGTTTCCAGCTCTAGTGAAAGTCCCATCATCATTCTTCTGCACCAAAAGTCCAAGCGTGTGAGGCTCATTCGATGTCTCCAAAACTGCAAGGAGATACATGTTCTTTTGGGAGATCAGCCAAGCCTCCCTTTCACCTTCTTCCCACAAGTCCACAGTATCGGCGCTGATACCAAAAGTGTGCCTTAATATAGTTTGTATGTCTTGATAGCCCACACGCCCAGGCCTTCCTTCGGCCACGAACTCTTCATTGTTGGCGTCCTTGAGGACCAGCTCATCAGACGCTACTAGGGGTCCCGCCAATTTCAAAGAAGCAGACTTTACTTGACCAAATTGGTTATTTGGGTCAACCAGTTCCACCGCAAGATGGACAATATCGGCCAGAACAGTTCCTTCGCCGTCTAAGACATCGAATCTCACACGGCAATCCAAGCTGGCCCAACTCCATGACGGCGCGCGGTAAACCTTAGACCTTCCTAATGGTCCAATGGGAGACATCCCCCAAAGAAGACCATGTGGCATGGTGCTGCGAAAGATTCCAGCACAGTAGTCGCTGCCAAACCATGGAATACAGCCTCGGGCGACGGCGGCGAAAGCAACGAGTTTGTCTTCATCCGGGTGACTGAGTTTACGGTTCGTGTACGGGAACACAAGGTCGTAGTAGTATGTAAAAAGATCTCCCTTTTCACGAACACTGAATGCATTTTGGGCTAAGCAATCGAAACCATTCCATATTTCGTCGTTTACGCCTTCTGGGAGATATTCGGTGAGGTTGCGGTTTCTATCACACTCCCAGGAAATGCGGTCTGAACCAAAATGTAAGGTTCTGGGCGAAAGAAGTCGTTCTTGGAATACCCACGCCCTGTTACTAAGAGGGAGGTCTACTCTTGCCCAAGAGAAATCATCAGCTGTGAATATTGCGCAGATATTCCAGAGAGCTGGCCTTTCTATGGTATCACCCATAATGTGCTCGTTCCGGCTTGAACTATAGGGCGGTGCGAAGAACGGACTCCAGACATAACAGCCTTGCAGATACGTCGGATTCCTCGACCTAAAAGCACCTCCATGGGGGTTCTCGGAAACATCGATGGAAATATTCAAGGTGCAGTTGTGATAAACCAGATGCATGGCTTCCGAATGTGAGAGCCAATCCCCATGAGAACCAAGGCCAGACTGCAGGATACAAAGCGAGTCAATCCAGATATAGGGAATGCTAATTCGACGACAGGTCATAATTGCATCTCTGAAACTGGCTGGAAGGGTCTGCAGCTTGATTTCGCTGCAAAAGTCGGATATGTTCTGAGATGTCAACATTAAGAACTTTGGGTCTTCTCCCCAGCAATGGCTCAATGCCGCATAGCAGCCTTCTGGTCTCTCATGCTCCGAAATGATCAGTCTTGGAGAATGTTGGTCATCGCCAACATGGATGAGTCGCTTGGGATACCAGCCATCCTCTGAAGCAGATCTGCAATCATGACGGTCTTCACAGGTCTGAAGCCATCTCCCAGCCAGCTGTGCGACATCCTGGTGGCCGGTATTATCGGGGATATCTCGCAACGGAGGAAATTCCGTCCGGACCCGCGTGGGCTCCGAGTCTCGATCAGCAGCGACTAAATCAAGAAACTCCTCATAACCAGTTGGAGGCTTTGATGACGAAGACACATCGACAAAGACGGACCAGTCTGAGTAGATCCGGGGCTTGTCCTCATCGATTGAAGAATCGCCAGTCTCGCTGAATTCGATTTCCCAGTGAAGCTCCCATGCGTTTTCCCACTTAACTTGATATTCTAGAGGCTTCAAGCCCTCAGGTGGGAGCTTGCGGCTTAAGAAGTCGCAGATTCTGCACCCATTCTTTGCAGCGGTGGCAACACTTTTGTAATCTTTGTGGTGAAGCCCTCGCTTCGCTTTAGTTTGAAGTATAGACATGCATACTGCACATAACATGATTGTAAGAATGAATCAGCGTGGTGTTTGTGAAAGGAAGTTGCATGAAACTGAAAATAGCTCATTATGCTGAGTATTATAAGCTGACACGAGTGGGGTTGCTTGGGGGCGAAAATAGATAACTCATGTCAGATTGGACTGCTTGCATATTGCTTTACTCATCCGAGTAATAGCTTGTCGCGTACGGAAGAAATGTAGGCGAGATTAAGAGAGGAATGCCAGAAAGAAGATGGGATTTGGTATTGATATGATACGGTAGAATCTTGAGTATTATTAGGACAATCATCAAATCAAGAGAAGATGAGTCAGCCTCAAACGACGCAAGCCGTAAGTAAGGCTGTGCACATGACAAACCGTGACATGGGTTTTGGACAAGACTAAGAAGGCTGTCTGCGCAAGTAAAAGGTCCTTCGGCCTCTTTGGCACGGATGGTCATGGAATTAAGGTAGTTAGGGAGGCACAAACCTTCAAACTCACGGAAATAATGGCTACTTTTCCTTCCGAAGTACATTTGATTGACTAAATGAATAGCCCTAACTAATTCCTTCTCGTGAAATATTCTGAAAATTCAACATTATCCTTGAGCTTTCGTAAAGTTCTTTTATCATATTGTAGCAAGATTTCAAGACCCCTAGAATCGGCACGCCGTGGTGGTAGAATTAGACAACGGCCATCAGGCTTATCTTCCGTATCTCCAACGGTAACTCTTGTGGCGAGAGGATAACCAATATCCTTACCAAAGTTGATATCGTTGTACCCATGGTGCTGGATGCACACTATCAGCATATCTGGACCCGGATAGCGGTTGGCGTTCCAGGTCAAAGTGGTGCTCTTCGGCATCTGATTTAAGAGCCCGACGAGTCGTCTTACTGCCTTGTCATTCACTGCAGCTATCGCTCTCTGTACATTGAGTGCGGCCTGAGCGTAGATTGTGCTCTTGCAATGCTGTGACGATAACGATGAGAGAGTCGAGCCTTCTTGCAGACTAGCTACAGGTAACTGAGCCACTGCATTTGGCTCTGCAAAGTTGCCCCAATACGTGGATGGTATTACTGGGTTTTCCATACGGGTCCTCGCATCCACTGTAATAGCTAGCTTTGCTTTAGGATACTTTCGACAGTCAATACCTCTGGCCAGAACCACGTGACGCCATAGGAACGCGCATAATGCAGTGACGGTTCCAACCTTGGTAGTAGAAGGCATAGTGCTCAAGATGCGGGTTTTGAGTAGTGCGATCTTATCAGCTGGGATAAAATAAGTGGCACTCTCAAACACCTCATCTGAATCGTATTCCGTAGGATTGAGAAATTTGTCGTTGTCCTCTGCCAGTCTCCAGTGGGGAAATTCCTCAAGAGTTGTGTTAAGGTCGCCCTTGACGATGTCGTGTCTGTCCAATAATTGAACGGGTGATCTTGGTTGGCTTGCCGGTTCACAAGTTGCGGCGGTAAAATGCGACCCTATCGTGGACCAAAGCATGAAGTTGCATTGACCATCGCCAGCAACATGCTATTGATTTGTCAGTCTGCGCTCTAACATTTTTAAATGCAGAAACCCACATGCAACTGGCTCCCAATAATGAGACCCCCGGGGATAAAGTTGGCCTGCACGATAAGAGAAGGAAGCTTCACATTGTCTTTTAACTTAGATGAAGGTCCAAAAACTAGGCTCCTGGGTATTTTGCTATGTGGGAAATGCTCCTCTTCAAGCTGGTCAAAATTGCCGTAAGTCCATAGACCACATAGTCGAGGAGAATTGTAGTCTTTGTAGTAAATCTCAACGCCTCTGGCAGAGTCAAAGACAAGCTCAACCTCTTCACGGCTGCTGTCAACACGCTTTTGCACACAGCACGTGAGCTCGGGAATATCGTTCACGGTCACCAAAAGAGCCCTATACAGAGCAAGAAAGACCTGCTGCGTGTCTGCATTAGGACTGTGTCGGAAGAAGAGACATGTTGATATGTAGTCTCTAGGCGCAATTTGATCAATGGCAGAAAGCCTCACCACCTGGCCATGACTATTTCGATGTGCTTGGATGACTGCAACGGAGCTTGGAGAGAGTCCAGGCACGACTCCCAGAGTACCCGACATAGCAGGCGACTTGGAAATACTATGTTGTTCTTTTGAATTTTGTGCTTTGCAAAGGGCGACGTGATGAAGGGAGGTAGATAACAAAGAATTAAACTGGAGTAGGGAGCTATCACACGATTATAAAGGCCCTTACTTGATGCCAGAGAATGGCCTCGGGTGTTATTCCAGCACGACTAGTGGTTGCAGATTGAGAGATGAAAGCTAGATTGTAGAGGGATATTTCGGTGCTCCTGGGCCAGGTTCTACTAATCGACAATCGTGTGAGAACTCTCGCGGATGCATTGAAATGGAAGATAGCCTTAGAATTACACCATGATCTCTATCATGTTGCCTAGCCTACGCCACCACTCTCACGTAGTCTTACCATTACTGAAGTACGTGACTAGCAATACTCTCGAGATCAACGGTGAAATTTGTTAGCCTAGTACGTAACTCGCCATATAGAAGAGTGTAAACACATATCTTAGACATAACAAAGTGATTCAATTATTATCCTCAGAATAAGGGTCTTGTCAAGAATGGAAAAACGACTGAGGTACTTAGGACTATTTCAAAGGTGAGACACGGCACTCCCTTGATCTGAGCCGTGAATTGGTTTAGCAAAGCTGGAGAGGGGGCTATTGACACATTTGACCACGCGCTGACCCGACCAGTAAAAAGAATTCGCCATCACTTATTTTCGCAGCTGGCATGTAAATACATTACAGTCAGTATTCTGCCTGCGTTATATGCAGTACCATAGTACAGCCATCTTTTGGGTACCTTACCTGAGTCTCCACCGTGTCTTAGCTATTAATCTCTGTGCCGTGCCCCAGAGACAAGGGTATGCTTCCCTGCATCCACTATCTAACTAGGGTTCCGGGCAATCAATAACAGAATTTGTAAGAGCATCCTGCAATAGTTCAATTAGGTAGATTCTACTGTAGGCTTGTTGAATCATCTTTGTCATTTCCCTCTTCTAACACCTAGCGAGGCCCCGATACCATTCCTTAGTCATCTAAATTACCCCAGTCTACAATGCCTGAGTCTCCCTCTAGAACAGTTATTGATAGTGACTGATCGAGGATAATAAGCGACCTTTCTAGGCATTGCCGTACTATCGTTTTTTCTGATACGAGAAACCAGGATTAGCGTTGACGTTTTCGTCATCTCAAACGCGTCGATCAAGGGCGCTCCCAAGACATCGACACTTACGCAAAGAATCAGCTGATGAGATCTGGAGGAACCAATATTTAAGATTTTCTCACGTTCAACTTACTGGCTGTCTTAACATTAGGGGGAAGTGGAACAGGTACACGCATTCCATCCAGTCCATTTACTTATGTATTGGTTTGTTTATCTTTTGCGATCGGTGATCGATCAAGGCAACACATCGAAAGAAAGAAAAAACCCTATAATAGAGTTACGTTTGAGAAGCTGATTCCGAATTTGACAAATGCGAACAACTAAGAAAGCAATTGCTCAAATCCCACTCTAATTAAACATGGAGACAACAATGAATCAGCAACTACTGGATACCTCCTGGGTCGAGCCAGCAGGCCCTGTGAGCCCTGCTCTTATCGAACTATCTGCTATGGATAGCCTGACAGCACCTGTTTACCCTTCGCCAACATTATTCTTCCCCCTCAAGCCGGGTGTAAACCCCTTGGACCTTTATAACGATTGCAAACGGGGTCTCGCGCGTTACTTGTATCAGCACCCTTATCTCTGCGGGAAAATTGTCAAAGATGCCACAGGAAGAAATTCAATTGAAATCTCTCCAGCACCTTATGCCGGTGCTCACCTTGGATACCACGACCATCGGGATGAGAAGGAAATGCCTTCATACGACGAGTTCAGATGTTTTGGCTTTCCCTTTGCCGATGGCAATAGAGACGAGCTAAGCAAACTTTACCCCGAGAATTTCCCAAGCGTCCAAACTGGTGACCCTGTTATCATCACCCGTTTCAATGTTGTCAGGGGTGGAATCGTTTTAACAGTCTCTATTGCCCACGCAATATGCGATCTGGTTCAATTCAGCGACTGTATAAAGTCCTGGGCTACCCATACGCAAGCTGTTTCAAATGCTCGAATGAGAAATGAGCCAGAGCCTCCACTGCCGGAACAAGTGGCGCCACATCTGGTCTATCGGTCGCCAATGAAGGCCAACTCACAGATCGAACATGATCTTGATAAAGTGGCGGCTCGGGCAGCAAGTCTTCCGCATTGGACAATGCTTGATCCTCGGAACCCAGAGGTTATGGGTTCCACATTGGAAAATCTCTTCACATCGGCGCGTCTGACAGATTATGATCTCGCCTCCTCTGATGAAGCTAAACTCCGTCAGCCATCAGCTTGTGTGTGGACATTTCCCAAATCGTCAATGCAGATTCTTGATTTCATGGCTAAGAAAGGCTCATCCGGAAAGACAAAGTTGTCGGCAATCGATTGCTTAACTGCATTTACCTGGCAGCGTTTCTTTGAAGCAAAATGGGCCCCCGATCAGTCTGGTCCAGAACCTGTGCCTGAAACGACACGTATAGTTTACGTGGGGAGTGTTCGGCCTCGTCTTACACCTCCATTACCTCTTAACTATCTGCCAACATGTGTGGATCTGTTTCCAGTCACTGCAATGACCAAAGGATTCCACGCCTGTTCCCCTCGATCTGTAGCCAAGGTAGCTACCAAGATTCGCAGTAGTAACGACAACTGGAGTGAGAAAACATTCCGCGAGATGCTGGAAGTGGCACAGATGCATCCATTTAGCCCCGGTATAGTCCCAAATGGCCCACTAGACGCTCTTACAACGGATCACACGCGTCTTGGTTCAGCTGTAGCCGAGGATTGGGGTGCACTTGGTAGATGTGAGGCGTATCGTGAGCCGTATATTGGCCGAACACCTCCTCTAGGCGAGATTACCTTCCTCCCGCGTGGGCATAATGGGGAAATAAGTGTCATGTTCGCTGGTGAGCTATTGTTATGGAAAGGTTGCGAGACAACGAGACGATGAATGCTGCTGCTTCTTGCTAGTTCATCATGCATGACTTCCCCAGGACAGCCAAAAAGGTCAAGCGGCCTTCCAAGTTGTAGGAACATCTTAATGGTAGTTGACGGGTCATACTTGGTTCATGATAATAATCTGCAAAAGTCATACTAAAAGCCAGCTATGAATAAAAACTTCAATGAGATACCGACTGGAAGAAAAAGAAATATACCATCATAGGCGTCTTTATTTACGAAGGTTCTGTCGTGTGAAAAAGATAGCAGTCCTGTATATTCTTATCAGTTACAGGCTCGGGTCTGCCTTCGAAGCTCAGACGCCGGAACCTCTGATGAAAGAGCTTAGTTGATAGGATGAAGAGTGATATCACATACAAGGGTATACAAAATGAGCATACTTCCGATAACCCAGTCCATAGCGGACGTAGCTGGTTTTGTCCTGAGTCCTCCCATGACCAGGAGACAAAGCGCGAGATCAACCAGCCTTCACAAATGCATGCCTCGTCGTCCAAAAGATAGAATCATAAGCCTCGAAACCCATATCCCGATAATCCTAAGAACATATTGAACGAGACTTATGTTCAATGCTTGAGTGGTCGGACACCCAGCTTGGGACACTATCTCATATTGAGGCTGTTGTACGCTACCAACTGCCTATCAACGCAATAGCTTTGTAATGAAGCAGGAAATAGAGAAAAGACTTATTTGCTTCCTCAACTCAGTCAAAATGCTCACCACCAGAACCTTGAAGCCCCCAGCTTCAATTGGCGTGTAGTTGGAGTCCCAAAACCGCACTAACCTAACACCAAACCGAAGCTAAGATCGAAGATCATGTATCCACTAGACTTGCTCAGAACGAGACAATACCGCGGCAAGTACCGAGGCCCAAAAACTCTGTTAGACACCGCTAAACCGATCGTGGTCCAAGCCCCAGCCAACCACACGATAATTGACGTGATGAACGGGTCCCTTGGTCAGGAATGACGAACAACATTCGACGTCAGTTTGTCTATACTCGTAGCCAAGTTTTCACATCTGCAAGCACTTACACTTATTTTCCATCTTACGATAAATCTATCTCAGTTGCACCGTTTCAGTATTAAAATAATCGCTGATATGCCCTCCAACAACGCTGCCTGGCTAGTCGCCGCAAAGACGTCACCACTCGAAGTCAAGGAAGCCCCCCTCACCGAACCATCCCCAGGCCACATCCTCGTCAAAAACTCAGCCATAGCTATCAACCCCGTTGACATCGCCAACCAATACGTCGGCATCTTCATCCAACCATCGCAATACCCCGTTATTCTCGGCGAAGATGTCGCCGGCACCGTTGAAGCCGTAGGTCCTGATGTCACCGCCTTCAAGCCCGGCGATAGAGTCCTGGGCTATGCGACGTCGCTCGCTACCAAGGATAATGCGCATAGCGCGTTCCAGGAATACACGGTTATTCGCGTTGAGTGCGCTTCTAAAATTCCGGAGGGCTTGAGTTTCGAACAGGCTGCTGTTTTGCCGCTTTCGCTTGCTACGGCTGCGTGGTCGCTTTTCGGCGATGTTACGCTTGCGATGAGATATCCTAGTCTTAACCCTACGCCTACCGGGGAGGCGGTTCTCATCTGGGGAGGATCATCTAGTGTAGGCGGTTCGGCGGTTCAACTTGCCAAAGCGGCTGGGTACGAAGTCATCACCACTGCATCTGCCAAAAACCACGAATACGTCAAGAGTCTTGGAGCAGACCACGTCTTCGAATACAAGTCTCCCCAAGTCACTAAAGACATCGCCTCTCTCCTCACAGGCAAGAAACTCGCCGGTGCATTTGACGCCAGCGGTTCAGAAGATGGCATGAACAGCGCAAGTCAATCAATTGTTCACGCTGATGGTCTTCGTAAACTTATCTGTGTGCGATCTGCATCCTCTGAAGTCGCGGGCGTCGAGGCCAAGACTATTCTTTCGACTAGCATTATCAACACCCCTGTTGCCAAGGCTGTTTTCGGGGATTATATACCCGCTGCTTTGGAGCAGGGCAAGTTCAAGGCTGTTCCGGAAGCGGAGGTTGTTGGAAAGGGTTTAGAGGCTGTTCAGCTGGGCATCAACACGCTCGCCAAGGGCGTTTCGGCTAAGAAGATCGTTGTTGCTCTGTAAAGAGGAATAGAACTATATAAATTAGACTCCGTGCAAGCTTTGAGATCTACAAGACTAGTTTCGAGAAATATGAATAGTTTGTCAGCCGATTATGCTCCAATGTGATCACTCACTTTAACCTCGGGTCAGTTTCCCCTCTTCTCCACCAAGACTTCAGCCTCAAAATTCGCGCTATCATCACGCCATAGACTTCTAAACTGTCCATTCATTCACCATAGCTAAGGACTGTTACAATGACTGAAACTCAAAAGAAGGAAACTATTGCCCTCATCGGCTTGGGCACAATTGGCCTCTCATTCGCCGCACTGCATCTACGCTATTCAAACGCCAACCTCAGACTGTTCGACGTCCGCAGTGATCTGAAGGAACATATCCAAAGCCTCTTACCTGTCTATTTCGAATCAACAAAAAAGGAAACTTCACAGGCTGATCTTACAGTTGAGAAACTCATTGCCGACGGTCGACTGCTTGTATGCTCTTCAATCGAGGAAGTTTGCTCTGGCGCAACAATCGTCCAAGAGCAAGGACCTGACAGTGTTGATTTTAAAAAGTCGAATTGGGCTGAGGTCATTAAATACGCACCTTCAAGTGCTCACTTATGGAGTTCCACGTCTGGGATAAGTGCATCGAGACAGGTGGAGGATCTTGAGGACAAGGCCAGAGTCCTTGTGGTTCACCCTTTCAATCCGGTGAGTTCAATCTACCTTCATCTCAAGCTATCCTTCTGACACAATGTTCCAGCCTCATATAATGCCATTGATTGAAGTAGTCCCCTCGCCTCATACAGAGCCAGAACGAACTCAATTCGCCATAGATTATTTCAAGAATCTCGGCTCCGGTCATCGCCCCGTCAGAATCAACAAAGAAACTCAAGGTTTCGTCGGAAACCGTCTAGCATTTGCTTTGTTCCGTGAGGCTTGTCATCTGGTCTCAAACGGCGTTGTCTCAGTCGAAGATCTTGACACCATCGTTGAGGCTAGCATAGCGCCACGCTGGGCAGTAGCTGGGCCATTCAAGACATACAACAGTGCCGGTGGGACTGGAGGAATCGGAGCATTTCTGCATAATTTGGCCGATACCATGGAAGCTTGTTGGGATGATGCAGGTGATATTAGTCTAAAGGGAACGTCTGCAACTAAAGATAGTCAAGGAACTGATGATGGGGACTGGACGGATAAGATCACGAAGGAAACAGAACAGGCTTATGGACGACCAACGGCAGAGTCACTGGCACAGCGTGATCGGAACTTGCAGAAGCTCATAGCAGCTCAACCAAAAGTAGATTAGTGTTATGACATAGTCTCTATCATCGATAATATCATGATTACATGGCAATGTCAGATACCAAATGGGTTCAACAACTAAGAACACCTTCTTTGGTCCAATTCAGCCCGGATCGGATAGGGACAGAATATGTCTCCCCCACAAAGTCCCCACGCAGCAACTCATACTCATCTGTAGCCGACCTACTTGCTTTGACATCTTGAGAAGCCTCGTCTTCATCGCTCCATTCACGCCAAGTAAGCTGTTCTCCACACGCACCCCCATCCTCTTTTCCAGTCTTGCCACTGCTTGATAGTTTCCAACCCATTACCACTGGACCGTTGACCCCTCTCCTCTTGTCATCGCATGCGCTTTCAGGACATGCCAATCCTCGGAAGTGGCCAGGCCCGCAACGCAGCGTTGATTCTGTACATGAATATGATGGATCTGGCGTGTCCAAGACGAGATACAAGTAACTGTCTTTCTCAGGTGAGCCTCCATCGCCATACATGATATGGGGATCACGGGAAATAGTCGATTGCGGGAAGAACACAGGATGTGAGAGTGTCGATGTTCTCGTTGAAGAGCTTTCCAGCGTGTTGGTCTGACCTTTGGGTGGCGAGAGCGAGATTCTAATGATCTTCGGACTATAGGTCAATGGAGGTAGAGCCAAGACAACGTATTCAGCTGCCCAGTTTGTCATAATGTACGGCCTAGGCAGTTCGTCGACATTGCCCAGAAACCTGTAGCTAAAGCTTGCCAATGTACCATTCTTGCAAGTTTGAAGGCTATATCCAGAAGTAGTTTCAGCAAATCCGAAGCATGACACAACGACTTGACACTCCGCACAAGCGTCCTTCTGGTAGAGGCTGATCGACAAAAGCGTGAGGAAATTCCCGCACGGTGAGAATTGCATCTCTGATTGAACGTCAGCATGAATACTCATCGTCATTCGTATGACGGGCAGGTAGTTCACTCACCTCGTGACATTGCCGCCGGCTTTGCTGCTTGATCTTTTACCTCTTCAGTGATCTCCAAACTTGTGCTGGAGCCAGTTTCGTCGTTGAGTAGGTCTACTCCACCAAACTTATAAGAGACAGCTACAATAGGTAATGTCGGATGGCGAGTGCCTATCATTCTAGACCACGATATGCGGTCGGATTTTATCGGTCTCCAAACAGGTTTGCCAGAGTCATTCGCCACAATAAGACATTCCGTCATCGGTTCCTTGTGTTCTCCATGCAGATTATCTGAGATTCCCCGACTTCCATTTCTCCCCTCGTTGATACTCTGTGTATCACTTGAATCAGAGTCATCCTCAGAGTCCGAACTCCAGCCAGAGTCACCATCAGAGTCTGAACTACTCTCTTGGGAACCCGAGTTGCTGACGATCACATCGTTGGGTGACTTTGCCCGTTCATGGTGATGAACCAGGCATTGACCCTTACGAAAATAGAATAGTCGAGTCGTTGAATCTGAGTCTTTCCGAGTCGGCTGTGTGACGACATCAAGCTGTACCAGATTCCAATATCCTTTGCCTTCCAGACCCAAGTCCAGGTCTCTACAGACTTGCGAAGGGACCTGGTCAACTCGATTTCCCGATCTGCCGTCCAGAAGACAACGAGTAATACTCAAATCACGGCTGTTCACTTTCCAGCACTGTAGAAAAGAGTCGCCCTTCTTGCTATCCCTGGCAATTGTGGTGATCCATTCGCTGTCAGTGGCCAAGGAGTCGAAGATGGCCTCTCTATTCTGATCAGACTTCGACCGAGAGAAGACATCCACTTGATTCACTTTGACCCGGCGATGGGGTGTCAAACTGTCCTCGCGAATGATCCGAAGCTGCAGTGTCTTGCCACGTTTCTTGCCCGTAGAAGAAAACGACGACTCCAATACACGCATCTCCGTCGTTGATTCGAGTAACTTTGCCACATATTTGATGTGAACCTTTTGAAGCCCGCCGGGAGCTTTGAAGTGACAGCTGGGCTTATAAAGAGTGAGCGGAATAGCATGATGAAGCTGATCGGGGTCCTTAACAAGAAGTTCGCCCCAGTCTAGAGCAAAGGAACAAAATGAGCGGTCCAGTGATACGTAATCAGCGGACGAAGAATCTTCTTTCCATGGTGGCAGGGGAAGCCCAAATTGAAGTGCCGCGTTAGGTATTGTTCCCAGGATCTGCTTGTAATCATTAATTGTTTCCCGCTTGTACCGTGCAAAAAGATGAGGGGCTGCGTGGCTTTGTACGTAGATGCAAGTCCAAAATGCAGGGCTCTTGAGAAAGTCTTCAACAATCTTCAGAGTCTCAGGGCTTGGGGTTATATTCTGCATATGCATGTGCCAAAAGACGGCGGCATAGCGAAGGAAAGCGTTGCTGTACGATGACTCCGTCCTTGTGACCAACGCTTTCAGGTCAGATGGATCCTGGTATCGCTCCTCACTGAGATACTCGATGCAACTGACTCCAAGCTCCTCTAACGCTTTGTTCTCGTCGATGAAGAAGTCCGGCAGGTACTCTTCGATTCTTTTCTTGTTCTTTGGATCAATAAAAAAGTCCTTGACTGACTTGTGGCACAGTGAGATCTTCTGAGAGCCATTGATGTCTTCCATGGTGATCAAAGGACTGCAAACGTCCTTTAGTTTATAATAGACGTGAATTGCATCTTCCTCGGGCTTGATGGCATGGTTGACAGGATCGGTATAAGGATCGAGGGCGTCAACAAGCTCCAGCAGCGTAAGTTCCTTTTCCGACAATGTGAGGATTCGAAATGTTCTCCTGTGGCAGTATGTCAATACCATTGACCAGCATACAGGCACCAACGCTCATATATCGTTACGTATAAAACTTACTTGGCTAGATCCTGTTTATGATAGGGTAGTTCTGCAATCCTGGCTAACGACTTGATATAGCAGTCCTCTAAGCCTCTGGGGAAGGATTGCAGAGCATCAATGGTTCCCTGTTTAGTTCTGTAGGCCTTATTCTTCGCAATCTCACATATCAGCGCTACATAGAGAAAGTTATGTTCGTCTGTGTCAAAATAGGGCTCATCGTGAGTTGGGCAGATCCTCTGGGCGTCGAGAAAGGCACGGATGTCTCTGGAAGTGTCTGTCAGACTTGGCCTAATTTCGACGGCCTTGAAAGCGTCTTTGACAGACCGTATCTCTGGAACATCCCTGCTAGTAAGGAACCACTTCACTGTCCCAAGTGTATCCAGGTTGAGAAGCTGCTGCAAGCTATAGAACAAAGGATTGCCGTGAGTTCGAACTGAGCACTCGTCCAACCCATCTAAAACCACATAAACTTGGGGAAAGCGGCTATGATTCAATAGTGCACGGAGAAGTCTGACCATTACCTCTCCATCGTTGTTAGTCAGCTCGTGTTTGCAGGTCTTCCTTGCCCGTTCATACTCGGTTTTCAAAGGGTTCGAGGACGCGTCGAGTTTACTCAAAAGCTGGAGAGCGATAGATCGTAGCCCACAGGTCTCTTGTCGTTTGGATGCCGCCCTGAATGAATAGAAGAAGTGAACAACTTCTGATTCAGGCTGTTCTTGCAAGTGGTTGATGACCGCGGATGCCAAAACGCTTTTGCCAGAGCCTGGAGGCCCATTGTACCAAAGAACAGAATTCTTCTTAGCATCTCTCCAATATTTGAACTCTTTTCTCTCAAATAACCATGTGCAGGTGCCCTCTGTGCGACTCATGTTCCTTAGTTCCAAATCCTTGTCTGCATCAAATGACTCGGCTTTCTCACCACCTCTTATCCACCTTAGGATTTCATCTCTTGTTCTCTCCTGTTTCTCCCTTGCTCTCTCAATTGCCATACTAGCGATGAGCAATTGGCTGACCTGTTTGGAGTCTTCGCGGAACTTCTCCCGGAACGTCTGTATTTCCTGCTTGAAGGGTCTAATCGCCGAAGATAGCGTAACTCTTGTGTAGCTTTTGGACAAGACTTTTGCCGAGTAAGCCCAAAATTGTAGAATATTCTTGTATGACTTCTTGATGGCCTTGGATATCTGTGGAGAACTCTGTTGTGACATTGCAGTCATCTTGTAGCAGTCCAAGAGCGGAGAGACCTCCAGAACATTGAGGATATCTTCCACGGCGCCATGAGCTTTGGTAGCAAGTTCCAAGGCGATTCGGAACCCAGAAACAGCGATTGCGACGCCAAAAGGTGCAGGCTGCAGAAGGCTTTCGCATGACTTCGTCAAAGCAGTGATGCTTTCGATGAATGGATTGACCTTTTCCCGTAAATGATGAGCCTTGCTTCCTGTCCATTTTTGTTCGACCTCGCGAATACATTGTTGCGTCTCTTCAATGGGGTCGTTGTGCTTCTCCTCTCTGCATTTTTCAATCTGCTCCTTTCTGTGGCTCACGTATTGCACAAAGGGATTGTCGGCGAGTTTTAGTGTCTCGGGATCTTCAAGAAACTCTTCAATTGCGTTTTCGCAAAGAGTGTTGAACAAATTTCCATTTTCGGTGGTGTTGAAGGATGATGTTCTGGAGAAAGAGAGTGTCGACATGTTATCCCGGCTTCGCTTCCTGGTTTGGCTTGGCCGTGCCTTTCTCACGAAGGATGTCAAGGAAAGAATAAAAAAGTTCCCTCCTGCTCATGGAGGATGTGTGTGTAGGTTAGGCAGGAGTGTTTCATTATCCATGCACGGAATGTGGGATTGAAAATAACAACCCCGCTCACCCCTTGCCCTTACCTATCAGGCTATCTCTCAGCTGGTCGAGACCAAGTCATCACAAAACATTGCAGATTTATCCTGAAACGTCTGAAAAACTCGCAGACTATTTTTGTTTACCATCAAGGTCTCGATTGGCTCCCTCTACGAAGTTCTTTTCAGCTTGTCAAGGATGTTTCGCCATCAGATGGTCTGATTTCTGCGCGTGATTTAATACCCTGCCCCTAACAGGAATATATACGCCGTAGGTCTCACAGATGATCTTACTTCTGGGCCTTTTAGGTGCAGTAGCTGCGCCACGTATACAACATTCATCTGACGTGCTTGCGCTATTCATGCAGGCTGACCGAAGTGGTTACCGGAACAAGATCCCGGCCTGTTATCTCTGTTGGAAATGGAACCAAAACAAAACCCCGTTGACATTATAGTGTCAACTTCTTGGTTCAGAACATTCTCTTAATCTTCATCGCGACAAGATGACTTCTGATCAAGTGCATCCTAACCATGAGAATGGCACCGAGCCAGCTTCCCAAGAATCCATTTGCGAGTCCAAAGTCTATCACCATACCAAGAACAAAGATGGTAGAGATCAATGCAAAGAACAGCTTCAAGACTCTGAACCAACCAAGAATTCTGAAGATGACGAGGACAGCCCGTATGCCTTGATTGTCAGAAGACGATTTTCGGAGAAGCGAGAAGTCGAGTCAACTACAGTATGCATCAACTCGCCGCTGATCCATAAAGCATTTCAAGATGTCATCGGCTCTTACCCGACGGTCGCATCAGACTTCAAGAGCTCTTTCAAGCTCGAGAGCCCATTTCAGATCCTCCTGCACTACTGGGATCCACTGGAAGCCTATCGAGATGAGGCTGATTCACCACGAATGCGGCAGCATCTCAACTTGCTCTTCCGCCTCATGGAAGAAGAAATGGGCCCCGAGAGACGCACTCTCCAGCACATGCTCCAGAAACAGATGATCACCTTCAAGCAGGCATGGGTTATCTACCGTCCTGGAGACCTCGTTGTCAGCGAAGTGCTGGGAAAGTCGTGGTTATCACGCGTGGAGAAGGTATCTTATGGGACAAGCCGAAACCGCGGACCATATGTGACAATTCACATGAAGTACTGCGACGCCAATGATGATGCAATCGGGGAGGCCCAGCGATCTACAAACATCTTCCAGAGCGATTACTTTGCGTCAGACCATCCAGCAAAGATCAAAAGACTTCCAGTTTATCCAAGAAAGTTCAGTGATCGTGGACCAGATCTAGAAATCGAACTTCTCGAGCGAGGCAAGAAGTTCATTACCAATCGTGGGATCCTGACAAAAGACTATGATGGTATCGCAGAGTGGCTAAAAGAACCTCCACTCGACTTTTTTGATCCTAATATGGCAGACTATCCGCCCATTTGGCTGCCATTCACAGTAAGTACTCATGCAGATTTCATGAATGATACTAATAAGAGCAGGAAACTGGGCGTGTTGTACTTGATCGCAAGACCTTCGAAGAAGACAACTATAGCCACGTTACCATGATTGAAGAGGTTGATGATCCTGAACTTTTCCTCTGTCCGCCTTATGCACTGGGTTATTCCACTGGCCGAAAGGAGTGGTGTCGCTATCTAGTCGATAATCTGAGGGATGTGACATGGAAGGAGAACGCATGGTCATCACTCATTCTTGACCAGGAACAAAAACAGGTCTTAAGAGCTCTTGTCATGTCACACAAACATCCAGAGAGAGTCAGGAGCCTGTCAGAACAGAAGGGTAAAGGCCTGGTGGTTCTTCTGTAAGTCTCTGCTGAGTATTTGCAGGATGATTGACATTGACTCAAATACCAGGCATGGAACTCCTGGTTCCGGCAAAACGCTCTCTGCAGAAACAGCAGCCGAGATGTCTAAGAAAGCTCTTTTGTCCACAAGCATGAGCGAGCTAAACAGATATGATAGGTGAGCAGTACTCTTTCGAGGACTGGCAAGAAGCGTATATACTGATCTCTCGCAAATGAAGAGCGTATGCCTTTGAGTACAGGCTTAAACAGATTCTGCAGTACGCCACAACCTGGAACGCCATCATCTTATTCGACGAAGCAGACGTCTTCCTTGAGAGTCGAGACTTGACTTCCAGCAGCATGACTCGCAACGCACTCGTGGCCGTATTTCTCAAACACCTCGAATATTTCTCAGGCATTGTCTTTCTGACGACAAACCGCCTCGGCAGTATAGATGCTGCTATGAAGTCCCGCATCCACCTATCGCTTTCATTCGGTCCTCCCGAGGCAGACGTTCGCCGTCAGATCTGGAAACAGAACCTTGAAGCTGTCCCCATCGATGAGACAGAGATTGGTGGGAAGGAATTGAGTAGTCAGGCAGCTGACGATCTGATACATCATAAGCTTAACGGACGTGAGATTTCTAATGCTCTAAACACAGCGAGGACTCTCGCGAGGTTTGAGGAGGTCAAGTTGAGTTTACAACATATTGAGACGGTACTCAAAGTTGGACAGACATTTGGGAAGCATATAGGAGCTTAGATGGTTTCATCAAGACAGTGTGCAGCTTCCAGGTCAGAAGTAGATGCCGCTATTATTTCTCAACAACTATGCCCAAGCACCCAAGCTGGCGGATTAGTTTACGCAGTATCTAGAATCATGACACAATATCCACGCCCTCAAGAGACTTTTGTTCACCCCGGATCTGCTGCAACGAGACAGACCGGATGGCTTGGCCAGAGAGCATTAGGTGGTGCAAGGCATCGCCATGTGACTGGATGGCTGCTTGATCCACCTGTTCCCGGACCACATCGAGTCTCCAACTGGTATGTCGATGTCCGACGGCTTCCCAAGCCTTGAGGACAGAGGTTGTTATGGGATATTTCCATGTGCCCCTCCAAAGAATCCTGCCTTGCCGTGAACCGCGGATCATGCGATACTGGAAGAGCGCCGCCAACCCTTTTTGTCCGTTCCAGATCTCCATGGTTTCTAGCCGCGGCATCCTGAGGGCCGCCGCTGCCGCTGCCTGCAGTAGAGTGTCTATCTTGGTGGAATTCTCTCCCCGCGTAAGGAGTCGGGAAGTCAATACCAGCGAGGTTAGGTTGGGCCACTCCCAAGAGGGGTCAATGGCGAAGAAATGGCTAGCATCTATAATAAAGGAGGCGGCGAGATGCTCTAGCCGGAGGCTGGTGAGTGCAATCATTCGGCCAACAGCTGGGGATGGAATACGAATGCTGTCGCAGCGGGCCAAATCCTCCCCGTCGAGAAATCCTTGCAAAAATACTGGATATTGTTGGTTAAAGTTCTCAAAGACTACTAACCTTTTAAGAAGATGATGGCCATGTTGGATCGACTCGAAAAGAGATAGATATTCTAGATTATAAATATAAGTGGTAAGCCATAGCAAAGAATCATACACAACTAAGGTATCAAGAAATAAAGCGTAATAATACTTACCTTTATCTGTAAGGCGCTGTAAGAAGTCTCCCCATTCCCTCCAGGGCTCATAATAGACTTCCTGGAGACCGGGGAAACGGGCCAACATATGGGCCAGCGCGCGTGGCCTCCATCTACGGCGGTTTTGTTGCCGGAGAAGTATACTAGTAACTGTGGAGACTAAAGGGAGCTGGTCCCACCATTGGAACTCTGACTGTTCACTATCAAAGGGTCCCTCATCCATAATAGAATGGAAGACTTTGTAGACCGCTGTCCGAGGTGGAGCTGAGTGTCGAAAACCAGTAACCCAGCCGTGAGGAGGGTCATGATAGGCTGGGTCTATTGTGGTTGGCTCTAGGCCACTGCCCTCTAGCTTATTGGACGGGCTATCAGGCATAAAGCTCAGATAGGGAAACCAATGTTGAGCGTCACTAGGCGAGTAAATGCTAATGTCGAGCATTAAATCGCTGTCTTGATCCCATTCACTGAGAATCGAGAATAAACCATGGAAGGCCGTGGTAATAGGACAGTGCTCTGTGTCGCTAACAGTCAATGCCTCGTGCACCTCTTCGTCTGTGAGCACTCCAGTCCTAGGCGCACACTGTGTGCAATTATAGCCGTCTAGTTCTAAGCAGAACCAGATATAGCGTACGAGACCCTGATTGCGACGGATCATGGAACGAAAGTCCATGAGGCGCGAGGGGGTTAATTTGATGCGAGCAAAATTGTATCGCTCGATGTCAGTCTGCCACGCTCGGGATACGGCGGCCAGGCAAGCCAGCGTGGAGCCATCTTGTATCAAACTTTGGAAGATGAGAAGGCGGATTTCGCTAGGCAAGCTATCCCACGGCCTTTTACTCGGTGAGGGAGACCGCATGGTGGAATAGACTAATAGGTGGTAGTGTCGCGATGCAGGGATGTGAGGGGGAAACATGTAGACAAGGACACATGGAGGAGAAGGGGGAGAAATGAAAGCAATTCTCCTACAACGGCCAAACTCCGGGTGGGCTAGTTATATGGTTTATTGGGGCATAAACAGACTTTAAGCCCTGAACATAGAGTCATAAAAGTCACTACCAGAAAAAAAGAAACACTTGTCGAACAGCCTGTCCTCACTCTTTAATCCTTGCCCCAAACCATCGGGAGGCATACTCCCCAGCCAATCGACGGAACTCTAGTAGCTTGCGAACTGGTAAAGACAGTTTATTGTCTAAAAAGTTCAGCATTTGTTAACAGAGCATGGGCGACTCTTACAGTCTTCCTGCACTTGTTCGCGAAGCCGTTTCATAATAGTTATAGAAAGTTCAAGTTCCTCCAGTGGGCAATTTAGCCCCTTTGTATTTAATTCCCCTATGGTCTTTCGTTGTTTTCGGAGCATTTGTTCCAATTCTTGATATTTCTTCAATCTCTCGTATCTAATCGATGCGGTCCTAGGCCAGGGAGATGAGTCGAGACTCGATGTTGACTTGGGCTGAAAGCTGGAGTTTCCCACCCAACCTGTGCCATTCTTAGGAGCTGCAAATACTCTCAGGTTTGTAGGAATACGTGGTCGCATGGTAAAACATTCAGGGATGTTGTGATATGTGTGATGAGGAGTTAGGTTGGATTGTCTGCAAGGTGGATCGGTAGGCTTTATAAATACAGCTCGGAGAAATTCATTCTAGTAGTCAACCTCCTGTCATAGGGCTTACTCTTAGAGAGGTTAGGGCTGGGAAGCTTCTTCCTTGGCTTGGCTTGAAGTTTGTTATGGCCCTTCAACCTTGAGCTTGGTGGAGGCGATTGTGTCATCAAAGTTTGCCATGTTTTCACGACAAGAATTTACTGGTCACTATCCAGGTCTATGATATTATCTTGGTATATTTCAAGTATCATAGAAAGTTGATCACAGATATTATCATTCTCGATATCAAGAGCCTTGCCTGGCGTATGTCGTACCAACTTTGAGGAAGCGCTGTCTTCTCGTCTTTTCATGAGCGATTTTTGAACGTGGGATATTTCAATTTGATATTAAGAGTCATATTCTATTCTGAATGCTGATCAACTATCTTGATCACGCGCCGTCAATTAAACCTTGATGCATCGTTGCTCTTCGCGTATGTTGTCAAGCAAACTTAACTTCACCTGACATCATCGATTAACGTGACAAATCACATGATGGGCTCTCCAAAGATAAGATCAAAGTATCTATCAGTCATATACCGTAGTCAAATCGCCTTACTAAGGGGTCCTGGGGCTCTGGCTTGGTTCAGCGCATAAGCAGGATCACAGAGGCTAATACAAGCCAACAGCGCGTACAGCACGACCACCTGGTCTTACTTGAATCGCCAAGCAATATTATGCCTTATTCATCCAGAATTAATCTAAAGGCTGGGGTATCACAGCATGGAATGGTCGCACACTGTCGTTCCCCCTCACTTTGTCATACAAGACATTCCGAGCCTGATCCGTTCTCCAGCAATGGTATTGGTCAGCTTATGTCAAATGTGCCACAGCAATACATTGTCTCTATCACACCGGCTGCAGCCAGAAAAATTCAGACCACGACCTAGTGTGAATAACAGGTCATAGCATAGGAAATCGAGATCTGTTCCGATTAGCTGGGAGAGGGAGATGAGGCTCTTCGGAGGAAACGAGGCCAATATTTTCGATCGAGTCTAGCGGCGTCTTATGCGTTGTAGATGGTGGTTCGTCCCCTGGAATCGGTGAGCAGAAAGACTTGGTACTTCCAGTCAGAGGGATCAGAACAGCGAATCAAAGGTCGCTTCCTCCAAGTACCCAGTATCTTTCTCTCCTCTGAGTTAAAGAGTCGCACAGAGCTCTGGGCTCTGAGATTGTGATACAACGGGGCATACAGCCTACCTCTGATGCTTTCAGCTCGCCGCACCCTTGAGAATATGACGCGGTTTCCAGGTAGCGCAGTATGTACGAACCCGTCTTCCAGCCCCGACTTGTACAAATTGTCAATCACTTGGATGTCACCAGCACGCCACATCTTACAGAGACCTGACCCAGGCGCCAATATGCGGTAAGAAGCCAGAGCCTGATTCCTATACCTGGCGACCTCCCCCTTAGCATTCGGGCCACCATCTATCAGCTCCTTCGCTCACAAGCCTTTCTATCCTTTTACTACCCATCAAATTCCGAAAAGGTCGCACATTCACTCCCAAGATGCGAGGAAACAGCCCATTTGACATCACAAAGTGTGCGCGGCCCAACATTCTCGCTTTGGAGCCCTACACCAGTGAGAGAGAGTACTTGTCCCCGGTATATATCTGATTTCACTTAAAGGTACTAATTATTTGCAGCGATTATCCGCCTGATGCAGACATCACTCTTCTTGATGCCAATGAGAATGCATTTGGACCGAGTATTGATTTCGGTAGATCTGTCTCAAAGTCCAACGGGAGTAAGGGAGAGGACACCGCTCTCAGCCCGACGGGCGCAAATAAGGCTGCTGTCAGTGAGCAGCCAACTGTCGACCCAAAAGGGTTACAGTTGCATCGCTACCCCGACGCGTAAGTCTGAACCCTCATATCCGAAAAGAAAATTCTAACAGACGTATAAGCCATTCCATGCAGCTAAGGCAGATGTTTTGCAACTTTCGTCAAGTCGAAGGCGCGAAACCTCTGACTGTACAGAACGTCTGCCTGACTGTTGGAGGCGATGAGTCTATCGACATCATCATCCGCGTATTTTGTACTCCCGGCAAAGACAAGATTCTCATTTGCCCCCCAACCTATGGCATGTACGAAGTCAGCGCTCATGTCAATGACGTGGGCGTCGTCAAGGTCGACCTCGACGTTGACAATGGCTTTGCATTGAGGCCTGATGCTATCAGCGAGGCTCTATCGGCAGATCCTACTATCAAGGTGGTGTTCATATGTTCGCCTGGAAATCCAGCTGGGAACCTTTTCGAACGATCTGATATCGTTAAGGTTCTGGAGCATCCCACGTGGAACGGTATCGTGGTCGTTGACGAAGCGTACATTGACTTTGCGCCGGATGGTTCTAGTTTCGTCACTGATGTGAACACTTGGCCCAATCTCACCGTTGCGCATACCATGAGCAAAGCTTTTGGTCTGGCGGCAATTCGACTGGGCATATCTTACTCTCAGCCTCATATTGCTCGTCTGATGAACAACGTTCGTGGACCGTACAACATGTCTGCGCCAACAGTAGCTCTTGCTAGTGCTGCACTATCTCCAGAGGGACTCTGTGTCATGGAAGACAATCGGACCATGATGGTTCAGCAACGAGATCGACTGTTGCAAGAGCTTCCCAAAATTCCAGGCTTTGGAAGATTTCTTGGTGACTTCCAGACGAACTTTGTACTGGCCCAGTTTCTCAACAAACCTGCGGACCAGGGTGGTGTACCAGACAATGCTACGGCAACGGCCCTCAAGGATTCCTTGGCTACCCGAGGACCTATTCTTGTACGGGATCGCAGTAAGCAGCTTGGCTGCTCTGGGTGTTTGAGGATCACAGTTGGGAACAAGGAGCAGGTGGATGATCTCCTTGTACAAATCCGAACTACACTCGAGGAGATGTACAAATCTAAGCCGTAAAGGGGGCAAAGAGATACGAAGGTTCTATAGCAACAACAAAACATTAAATACAGACAATTGCGAACCTCTTGCTTTCGTGTTTGTGATCTTGTAGTACCAGGCCTCAGGCGTAACTAGACTTCTATGAACAACCATACTTGACCATAATAGATCCTTCAGAAGTTGTCCATTTACTGTTACTCAACCCTTTCTTTTACTTGCTCACGTCAACCACTCCTCACCGTGCTTTATTCATAGACCTCGTCACTATAGAAGACTTTCAAACTCTGCGTAGACAGCGGAGGGCCTGGCGCGCCTTACCTGAGACATTTCATGACGCAGAGCCTCAGCTAGCTCCAGATCGCCGATCCCCAGGTCTTCCGCCCGCAATGCAAGTCGACCACCCGGTTTGCTTACGGCGGTCTCAGAGCAACAGGTGCCCAGAGACCTGCCGCCATTTCTCGCACGCCAGCGACATCCTCTCGGTCTGACCGAGTGCCATAACTGCAAGGCAGGCCTAAAAGTCACACCACTCTTGATATTTGGCGTAAAGGGTGAATCGAGAGTGGACGATGAAAAGACGGCACAGCGATCTTGGGGTACATAAGCAATGAATGCACCCCTCCGGAGGCGAGGGGGCCAGCCCTGTAGGGTTGGATGCGCACCGCCATTCTGGGACATGTGCAGTACATGGCTGGGAGGTGGTGACACTCACAGGTTTGTCGCCAAGCTTGGGTCTCTATGGCACTGTTCATTGCGGCTGAGGGGGAGAGTAGAGAATGCTCAATTCACCCGGTATTAAAACTGTTGCACGACGATTGCGATTCTCACATGAACCATTGCGAAGCAAATACAGTGAATTTGAGTACAAATGTCTTCGGATCATCAACCTCGTAACATTGTCATCATTGGTAGTCCATCCCTACCCTCAGTAGGTACCCATGTAAAACACGAATAGCTAACAAGATCTGTAGGCGGCGGCGTGATCGGGTGCTGTACAGCCTACTACTTAACCCGACACCCATCCTACAATCCCCAAAGAGATCAAATTACAATTCTCGAAGCATCAAGCATCGCAGCCGCTGCATCAGGCAAAGCCGGGGGTCTCATAGCGCTGTGGGGTGAGTATCGTAAACTCCGAATGGCAAGGCAGATTTGACTTGTACTGACTCTCACCACCTCTCTAGCATACCCCAGCTGCATCGTCCCTCTCAGCTTCCAGCTCCACGCTGACCTCGCGGCCCACCACGACGGAGCTGGTAAATGGGGCTATCGGCGTATCCACAGCGCTAGACTCGGCGCCCGGGGCCGGACGCGCTCGGGGTTAGTTTCGGGTTCGGATGCTGGCGCCAGGGGAAACATGGTCATTCCGACGGTGCCAGCGGACTTGGACTGGTTACATGTTGAGAATGTGCATAGCTATCGGTCGACAGGCACGCCGGAGAACACAGCTCAGGTGATTCCCTACGAATTCACCACGGCCATGGCGGAGTTGGCGATTGAGAAAGGCGCCAATGTTGTCTTGGGCCGCGCAACGAGCATTGATACCGTCGGCGGGGCAGTCAAGTTAGTAACTTACGTCCCAAAAGGCGACAGCGTAAGCGTCACTGCCCCAACGACAGACGTAGTCCTCTGCGCTGGGCCGTGGACGCGAAGTCTCCTCCCAGCGGCACCGATTGTCGGCCTGCGTCAACACTCAGTCATAATGCGCCCTACGCGACCGCGCCCACTGTCAGGCTACATGCTCTTCACAGAAATCTCTCTTGCGACATCTGGCGTCCGTCGCGCGAAGCATGTCACAGCCGAGATCTTCACCCGACCCAATAACACGGTCTGGGCAGCAGGCGATACGGATGACGTAGCGGCTTTCAACATCCCAGAGACTGCTGAGGAGGTACTACCAGATGAAGAGACTTGCGATAATATTCTCGCTCATGTTGGTGCCATTTCTGATGAGCTTGGGACCAGTGAGGTGGTGTCGCGACAGGCTTGCTACTTACCCAATGTCGAAGGCGATGTTCCAGGTCCAATTTTGGGTAGCACATTAGTGAAGGGACTGTGGATTGCATCGGGTCATAGTTGCTGGGGAATACAAAATGGCCCGGGGACTGGCAAGATCATGGCCGAGTTTGTGTACGATGGGAAAGCCATAAGTGCTGACGTGAACGAGTTGGACATCAGACACCTCGATGGAGGCGCGCAGGATTGATGGGAAGCCTTCAAAGACTTTATTTATTCTTCCACTATATTTACACGGTCATTATTTCGTTAAATTGCGATAATCTGTTTCCCCGAAACTGGTCCAACGGCCAGCGTCTATATATAAGTCCCAATCATTTGAACAACATCGCGCCCCAACTACCTCACACTGTCCTTTAAACATGAGGTGCTGATATGTCCTCTATATGCTCCGTCGTAGTCTCAAACTCGGTCTTCAACAGCGATATACGTCTTGCGGCACCACCCCGTTGTCTCTTTGCCTCCAAGGCCAGCACAATGTCCGCATACCCATTCCACGCTGCCCACTTCAGCGCCGTATTCCCACGTCGATCTGCAGCATGGATCTGGACGTCATCGAGAGTCATGAGAAACTCGACCACGTCTATATGGCCCTCGCGCGCCGCCCATGAAAGTGGACTCTGTCCGTTGTCGTCTTTCTTGTCGGCATTAACGTCCGATCGCGAGGCCAGCAATCGGACTACCGGGGCGTGGCCATTGTGTGCCGCCCACGACAGCGGCGTGCGATTGTCCGCGTCTGGTGTATCGGCACTGACGCGAGAAGTACCCAATAAATAAGCGACGACACCAATATGTCCATTGTGTGCTGCCCACGAGAGAGGCGTTTGACTAAAGTCATCCTTTGAGTCGACGTCAACTCCAAGTGACTCCGCCAGCATCATTGTGATCTCCAGGTGCCCTTTGTAGGCGGCCCAGGATAACGGAGTCTGCCCACTTCTGTCGCGCGACTCTTTTTCTACGTCCTTTCTCGTGATGAGATATCTCACTGCGTTTGCAGCACCCATACGTGCAGCCCATGAGAGTGGCGATTGAGAATGCGAGTCTTTCGAGTTGACATTGACAGTTGGGCAATTGAGCAGGGCCTTGAGTACATCGACATGTCCGCGCCCTGCAGCCCACGATAACGGCGTGCGACCTTGCTCATCCGTAGAGTCTGTATCCGTGTCTGCGTGCTTCATCAGCAGTTCCACGGTATCTTTGTGGCCATATTCGGCAGCGTATGACAGTGGTGTTCTGCCAAAGTCATCCTTGACATCTGCCTCTGCGTCACCGTCAAGCAATTGAGACACAATCTTGGTAAGCCCGAATTGCGCCGCGATGTGAACAGCACCAATTTTGACGGGCACCTTGGCACTGTAGCCTTGGAAATGGTAGCCCGCCACCATTCGCACCTGTACCGCACTAGCGATTCTCCGATCGTCTTCAAGAAATTCAAGAGCTGCTTCATCGACTTCTTCATCGGTAGCATCGCGCACATGGTCGCCCCAGTTCTTGGCACAGTAGTCTAGTAGTATATTCTTATGCAAGCGATGCTCAAAAGCACTGTCGCTCTGGCAGGCCCCCGCGGCAAAGTCATCATATGACAGGTACGCAAGAGAGCTAAGAGCAACCTCTTTGTGGGAATCGGGAAGCCACTTATGTCTCACTTGGTCAAGATATTCTTGGGTCGTATAGTGTACGAGGCTGATGATGTTACTTTTCTCATCGACAACAACAAGCCCCTCGCAAAACGACAGCATGTCTTCAAGCTCGGGAAGATTGCACTCGTCAAGTTCGGTCTCATCAGACTCGACAGCCAGCGCATGTCTGAGTTCCGACGTGGTCAGAGGTCTGCGAGCAATGCTGATCCATGTAAGGACCGACTTGGCTAGGTCACGACAGCCCGGCCGCTGCGCGTCGATACGCTCAATGGCTTCCGTGTATGCAATGTTGAGAGCCTCTGCTCCAGTAGGAAGATTTTCAAGTGCTTTGAGGACTTCCTTCCGGCGCAGCTTATCACGCAGCGAGTCAAGATGAAGTCGCGCGAGTAGGAACCTGGCTGGTGAGCATGGAAGGTTGGCTAACGGGCGGTATGCTATGAACTTACATTCCATCGACAGCTTTGACAATCCCTTCGGCAACCTGCTTCTGAAGAGGTGGCTTACTCGAGATACAGCTCGGCATCCCAGGCATTGCGTTCTCCAGCACCTGGCGCACGTCTTCCTCCCGGGCGCTAATCTCCAATTCCATGCCATTCTTGAAGTAAGGCCTGATACCGGCAATATTCGGTCGCGATGTCGCTAGAATGTTAACATTGCGCTCTGACTGCAGCTGGAAGATACCTTCCAAGAAGCTCGTCAAGTCACCAGCCGTCTTGGAGTACTCGTCTAGAGCATCAACTACCAAGTAGACCTGCTCACGAGAGTCAATAACAGCTTGAAGCGCCTGAACAATCTCATCCAAAGATGGTCTTGTCTGGTTGTTCTTATGCCGGCGATACAAACTGCGTATAGTCGGGGGCATCTTGGGTAATTGCTGGACAAGCTGTTTGAGCAGACTGGCCATACAAGCTTCGACACTCTGCTCGTGTTGTCGCTTGTAACTGCAGTATACGAACGCGACACCAACTCTGTCCTCTGGCTCAAACCTATGCAGCAAGTCGTCTATAATAGACGCAGCAATGACGGTCTTGCCTCCGCCTGGAAGACCAGGGCAGAACAGCGTGCCGCGAGTTGACTCTTTCCAATGTACATATTCCTGTGAGGTGAGGAACCATTTCCCAGTGCCGGAGTGGCGTCTGGTCAATACATCGTTATGCTGCGCTGCATTTTGTAGCGACGAGAGCCATGCCGTGGTAGTAGTGAACTCTTGGTCTTCATTGAAGTCATGAAGCCGATCGATGCCCTCTTGTACCTTGGCAAGAGAATGGCTGCGGGTTTGTCAGATTGCCCTCTTCTAGTGGGATGGAATGGGCCACGTACCCGTTGAGTGTATCGTTGATGGTGCTTAACAAGACAATATTGGAGGTTAATCGCTGTCGCATATCTTTAATGTCATCTGGTTCCCATCGGATTCTCTTCCAGATTTTTCGTGTTTTACCATTCTTGCCGTCCAGAGCGTGGTACTTGAGTAACACCGCTTGTATCTCCTCCAGTAAGCGGGTGCAAACGTCGACATGGTCCCTAAGGGACTCGGATAGAGCCTCTGGCAGCGCACGCTCGGGAATAACGTCCTCAAGGTCGCGCAAGACATTTGAGAGCGTTCTAACTCTGTTTTCTGTGTCAGTCAAATACTCTCTACGAATACGGTCTAACGGCTGTGATACTCTTCGGATATTTGTCTGAATTGAGCTGGCGCATCGATAAATGATCGCCGGGTCTTCTGGGCCAGCTCAATCAGGTGAAGCATATCACCCACGGAGAAACCAAAACTCATAGTGTCTGATTGTGTGTGGATGCATGCAAGGCAGATTGTAATTTTGTTGCAACGTGAGAAGCGGCTAAAATGAAAGCGATGATGGGATGTAGGTGTAGAGATTGTGGATGTTGGGGAGGGGAATGAGATGCTCAGAGCAGGTTACAGTGAGCCTCAGGTATACAGGTGTCGTCGCAGTAGGAGTGAGTGCCTGTATTACACCTGCCAAGTATTATACAGGGCAGTCGTAAGTTGGTGGCAGCCCATGCTTACGGACGTACACATGTCTCGTATGAGACGTTTCGGTACGGCTGCAGATGTTGTGTTCCAGTGGAAGGTCGGATGTTATTGGTCTGACGGTGGATGACCGGCGTGCACTTGCATATGCGTGGTGTGCTACAGTGCAGAGTACTTCCTCAGATGTACAGAATCAGGCTGAGGAGAAAACAAAAAATGAAGAGGCACGGCTTGTATTGATAGCAGGCCGGGGTAGTACTTTTGCCTGAAGATCATGATTGACGATTTGACATGGATCCAACTGCTACATCTTTGCTTGAACCTAATGGATGGTCTGAGCCTGCTACTGTACACGCGACTACCTACACATTGCCTCTTACTCTTTTCAAGCCATGATACTGAGGTGCAGCACAACAGAGTGTCAGACACGCCAATTAGACCGAGTCACAACGTTGGGTATGCCTGTAGGTACATTGAATGACACCTACTCACCTAATACACACCAAAGCCGGGCGTCACCAACGCACCCCGCTTCAAGCCTCAACTCTGCCTTACAACCGTTATTAGCTGACTTCACCCCTTGTTCATTTCACTTCGGACTCGCCGTTTCTTCCCCGCCCGCAAATCTCCTTCACCTTTCAAACATCATGGCTGTCGACACTTCTAATAATATCCAGGGCCTCGCAAGCCCCCTACACGTCAGCGCGGCTATCACAGTGGCGCTTTTGACTGCCCTTCTCTGGCGACTGTACAATGACCCCCTCGGTCACATCCCAGGCCCTCTCGTCGCCCGTTTCACCCCCATCTGGCTCTGGTGGCTCACCTGGACAGGAGTTGAATGCCGCGTCATCGATCGGCTTCACAAGAAATATGGCCCGGTTGTGAGAATCGCCCCCAATGAAGTCGACGTATCTGATGGCGCGGCTCTCAACCTCATCTACATCAAGAACGGCGGCTACATGAAAAGTCCTATCTACCGTAACTACGACGTCAATGGCTTTGAAACCATCTTCTCGGCTCTAGACCCGGCTCATCGGGCACCAAGGGCGAAAGCCGTTTCGCCCATGTTTGCCCATCAACGAATTGCCAAGGGCAAACCGGACGTTGACAAGGTTCTCGATGCTTTTGTGGCTGAGATGCAACGCAGGAAGGATGAAGCAAACGGTGCCCCAGTAGATGTCCTCAACTTGTCTCGCGCTCTCGCTTTAGATACAGTGACCGTGTACCTCTTTGGCGAATGTTTCAACGGCATCAGTAATGGTCGCCTCCGTGTCACCGAGTTCATCAATAACTTTGTCGCTGGGGGTCGCTTCTTTTACCTACCCGGGTGGTTTTATGACTTTGTCGACAATTGGTCGGCGAAGCTTGACAAGAAGAAGCTTCTCGTTGCCCAGAGTACTGACATGATACAAGAGTATGCTACTCGGGTGGTGGATAGAAGCATCGTCGAAGAAAAGGACGTTGAACCAGAGACATTCCAAGGCCGATTGCTGGCTGCTGGTATCCCACGCGAGGAGGCTATAGCTCAAGTTGTTGATGTCATGTTTGCTGGCACCGACGCTGCTGGGACCACAATGGCGATACTCTGCTGGAACTTGGCCCAGCACCCCGAGAAGTAAGTTATTTACCCCGTTACCTTTCAGAGAGGTGTTAACCCTGCTTCAAGATACGATCGAGTTTACAAGGAAGTCATCGAAAATACTGAACTTGACGCCCAATCCTTGCCTTATCTCACAGGCGTCGTCAAAGAAAGTCTACGTCTCTCCATGGCTAACCCAACTCGCTTCCCTCGTATTGTCCCTCCCGGTGGAATGCAAGTTCCCGGTCTGCCCAACATTCCAGCTGGTACCAGTGTCGGCGCCGGCGCATTCATGCTACACCACAATCCCGAAGTCTTTCCAGAACCACATCAGTTCATGCCAGAGCGATGGCTGAATCCGTCTCAGGAGATGTTGCGTGACAGCTTCTACTTCGGAGCTGGCTCGCGACAGTGCATCGCGCGGAACCTTGCGTCCGCTGGACTTTGGTGGGCAGCTGAGGCTTTGATTCGAAGTGATGTCCTTCGGGGCGCAAAGATTGTTCAGGACAAGATTGAAATTGTCGAGTGGTTCAATGCAAAGATCGTCGGCGAGAAGATCGAGGTGCATTGGTGAACAGGGCCAGGGCACACGCCTGTGAAAGAATCTATACGATGCAGCTCCAAGCTTTGCTTGGTGCACAAGGCACGACATTTTACCCGGGCGGTGGAAATAATTGTCGAAGTTAGCGTAAACTACCTTCATAAAAACACTCAAAGGTTTTAAAAACAAAACCATGGCCGATTTTCCGACACTTATCTGTGACAGACGATGCTTAAGTCATGAACTCGTAAATCACCAGACGACCGAGAGCCTTGGGAAGGCAAGCTAAGTCTAGGGTACGAAGATTCTAACTGATAATGAAGCAAACGATGATAGCATCCATCTATTTTGGCCCAATTGAGTAAAAAGTTTAAGGCAGTTGATTGGCATTTGCGTTACTCATATCAGTCCTTCTCTGGCGGGCTTTTCTTTATGGCATTGATTCTCCAGCATCCTAAGGGGGAAATAAAATTCGGGACCTCGATCCTAAATGACAGAAAGATTTAGGTTAACTTAGTATAAGTTTAGGATATCTTTGCTAAGCTTAGGGTGCCTTTGCCGAGTTTAGGATACCTTTGCTGACTTTGTTCTGAGACCTTATATCAAAAGGTCTGGGTTGCACAGCCTGTTGGTCTGATCTACCTTGCCTATCTATCACCACGCCCATCTGACCGTTGATGATGAGGATGACTCGGATATCGGAAAAGAGAAGAAGAATCGCCGTATTGCTACCAAGACTATTCTGAAAGGTATCTCCCTACCGCTTAGGATCCTCGCCTCACGCACTAGAGGCGCTCGCGCTCTTTGTTGTTCCTGAGCTCTTCGGTGTTCGCGGCACTTTGCGCCATATCTTGTCTTCAGACATACGGTAGTAACTAAACAAAAATCTATTCTCCGGATCCCATCTGGCTGGTTTCATCTTTTCTGCCTGCATTCTTCTGTCACATCACTATCAAAAGGTCTGATGTTTTCCTACTCCCCGAGGGCATCGCATTTGTTATTCCATTCTGTTTCATGCATGGTAGATCATCTATCGCCTCGAACTTAATTCATGGCCGTGAAGTGGATACTGGCGGCAATCGTTGCCATTGCATCAATGCCTGCGGGGCCGTGCCTTGTTCGGTGCAACAATTCCCCCGACGTATAGAACCTCGTAAAGAACTTCCATACGAACATTCATAAGAGAAATGGGACAATTTCGAAGCGAAAGCCTCAAGGTATCAGATGTACACAATTGACCAACCCTGTACCAACAGCAAATCCACGTTGCTCTAAATATGACCAATAAAAAAGCTTGAACAACCACCAACAACACGCTTTGTCTAGCTTATAAATACGGATAGATTCGACGGAATTAACCGCGCGCCGCATAACGTTATCGAAAACGTCACAGAATGTTCGATGGGCACGGCTCATATACTCCGCTGAGTAACTCACCCGTCGGATTAGGACTAAACGATTCATGTACCGAGGCAAAGGCCCCATCGCCAACTCCACTTGCGGACTTTTTGTTGTAACCTTGTCACGAATTCTTGCGGAGTGGTCTGTTCTTTTGTTATTGCGCGAGATTTGCATAGAATTTTATAGAGTTTATATAAAGACTTGTCGCGCCGCGTCTAAAATAGCGATGTGACCCTGCTTTCTTAAGAAACCAATTGTTTACATTACTTATAATTAATATTCCAAAATGGCACCCCCCAAGATACGGAAACGAGGTCGTTGACCCTGCGCCTCTACTTCAACCTCTCGACTATGTTTTCGCTAAGCGACAAGCACCCAATCGCTTCCTCAAGGCAGCTATGTCTGAGAAGCTCGCTACATGGGATGCCAAAGATGTCTCTGCCCGAGGATATCCTACACCCGAGCTCATCACCCTCTACAAAAACTGGGGTGCTGGTGGCTGGGGCACCATTTTAACCAGCAACGTTATCATCGACGGCATCAACCTCGAAGCCCCCGGCAACCTCGTCATTCCCGCCGATGAGCCCTTTGAGGGTCGTCGCTTTGACGGCTTCAAAGAGATGGCTACCGAGGCCAAGAAGAACGGTAGTCTTTTGGTCGCTCAGGTCTCTCATGGTGGTCGTCAGGTCGAGGATTGGGTTAACCCCCACCCCATTAGTGCCTCAGACGTCCAGCTCGTCAACTCTGGTATGTCTAGAAGGACTTTCGCCGCTCCTCGACCTGCTACCAAGGAGGACATCGCCAACGTCATCAACGGTTTCGCTCACGCCGCTGAGTTCCTTGACAAGGCTGGTTTCGACGGCATTGAGCTCCACGGCGCTCACGGTTATCTTCTGGCTCAGTTCCTTTCCCCTCGCACCAACAAGCGAACCGATGAGTACGGCGGTAGCCGCGAGAACCGAATGCGCATTGTTCTCGAGGTTTTCGCTGAGATCAAGCGTCGCGTGAGCCCCAACTTCATCGTTGGTATCGAGGCCAACTCTGTCGAGTACACCCCTGGCGGTATTGATATCGAAGATGTCAAGGCCTTTGCCGTCGCTCTCGAGAACGCCGAGGTTGACTTCATTGAGCTTTCGGGAGGAAACTATGAGAAGTTTGCCTTTGCTCATGAGCGGGAAGAGAACAAGAAGCGAGAAAACTACTTCCTTGTCCAAGCCGAGGAGATCGTCAAGGTGTTGAAGGGCGATATAAAGATCTTTTCCACCGGAGGCTTCAAGAGCATCAAGGCGATGGTTGATTCCCTTCAGGTCATTGATGGTGTCGGTATCGGCCGCGCAAGTGCCCAAGAGCCTAGATTCGTCGAGACACTTAAGAAGGTCTCCATCCCTGGAACAATGGAGCAAAGGTTCGACCACGACGATTTTCTCAAGAGGCTCGCTGCAGCTGGAATCCAAATTTCTCAGATCGCCAATAACTTGGAGCCTATTGATTTGAGCAAGCAGGAGAATGCGGATAGCCTGTGGAATGATGTTATGCAGTACTTCCAGCAGGCTGCTCAAGATACGGAGCATAAGCTGTACAAGTGGCCTGCTCTGTCGCAGGTGGCTCAACCTTATGGAGAGTTGGATTTATGACTAGCGAAAATATGATTTAGCGAATTAGATTAGAAAGATAGCTTGATATATACGAATGTTTGAAGCCGCTCGCAACTTTGCTCCCAGGATGAGACCCCTCGATATCATTTTGAAACGTCCGGCTGGTATGGAAGTCGGCAGATTTGAGTTAAGCTTCTCTCGTAAGCTTAACCCCTCTTACCAGCATCGGCAGTTGTAAGACCAGGGGGTAATTACTAAAGGAGTATCGTGCATGTCTAGACTGTCTGACACCTCGCCAGGCCTCACGAGCAAGAAAACACGGGACCTCCATAATGGTTATTAAAACAAACTCAGTAAAAGTCATCATAAACTTAGCAAAGATATCCTAAACTTATACTAAGTTACCTAAATCTTTACTCGCCCGTTGCCCAGTCGCAAGTGCACAGTGACTTTAGCCCACGGAGCTGGGCCGCTGAGTCGCATGATTAATCTAGATTACAGCCAAAAAAAGAACCATCTGATACGGAAACTCGACTGGTAGCTCTTTCGTAGGTAGGTAGTGCCAGCTTGCCACGCTTCAGAACCGCCGCAGGCAAGAGACTTTCTCGTTCCTTACCGTTGACCTGACTTCCATCCACCATTAACTTCCACCAAAGGCAAGAATTTCCTCTCTCTACATCCAACGCAAATACGGCATCGCATTGTTTACTTGACATTCGTTATAATGGCAGCCCGTTATATAGTCATGACTATGAATATAGGTGAGGGCACTTCTCTTGTTTCTCCATCGCACTCTCTGCTTACCACCTGGAGCTAGTCATTTTCGCCTTTGAAGTATGCTTCCTGTCAGCAGGCGACTCGCCAACAGCCCCGCAATACAGCCTCGTCAACTGGAAACACGAAACGATCGACCTTGTTTAGGGAGAAGATTGCGCGGTCGCGATGAAAGATGTCATACCGGACGTGTACCAATTTGCGATTTCTGGTAAGCGACCACTCCACGCATTACAAGCTCGGCTGAGCCTTGTTCACTGTCTACATCATCCAATTGCTAATTCAAGACTAAGGTATATGTAGAATCAATGGGACGGCGAAAAAGACCTGCGCAGGCCATTTCCCCGGAGCGCTCAACCTTACAGAAGCTATATTTCAAGACATCGATAACTACAAGCACTGTGAACCCTGGGATGAGGCTTTGGAACAGATATGCAAAGACAAAATTAGCATACATGTTATCGACTACAATACAGCAGAAAGTATCGACCACTTGTTGGTCGCGTTCCTCATCCTCTCTATCCTCACCAACGCGACATCTTTCTACGTCATATACAGAACAGGTGCAATACTCCACGCTTGTACCACGCTAGTTCTCGGCTTGGACACTATGCTCCTCTTCGCAAGTTTCGCCTTGTGCTTTGTGGTGATGAGTTACGAAGTTGGTCCGTATGTGGAAGACATCCCACTGCAGAAATTTTCAGAAATAGAAATGATCGGTCCTGGCTTTTGGGCATTGCTCGGGATTCTGGTTTTGCGGATGGCGACGACTCCGTATTTGCTATATGGTATAGTCCCCTTACTGATCCCTATAGGCGCCGTCTTTGGGTTCCTTATACACATGAAGGGCTTTTTCACTCTTGTCAGAACTGTTGTTTTGACGGATCTATCGAGATTGCCCACCACCTAAAGGGATGTGATGGAGGCACGTCATGCTATGTGCGTGTTCAGAGCAACGATTCTTGTCGACAAGGAGAAACGCAGTGCAACCTTCATTTGAATGCTTTACAAGATGTATAGTTTAGAGTATTCCACGTTCAGGGTTCTCAATACAACCAAGGTTATCTCAAAGTTGCGGGACACCCCAAAGCCCCATCCCTTCCTTGTCAACCCTCTCTCAGAAGCCCAGACTCCCATCCAATTCCTCAATCATTCCCATAAGCCCAATAGAGTGGCGCGTTCCTTGCATGCGCAGCAGCGCTTATCCAGATCCATTAACCTTTTTTTGCCCTGGAATCAGGGACCAAAGCTTAATTCCACAATAGTCCAGGGCCATTAAGCCACAATTCCACAAATTTCCAATATTTCAATCAAACAAACGAGACTATTGAAGATGGTGGCATTGAGATGTTGAGCTGTAAACAGCAAAACGCTCTCTGATTGGTCAGATTGAACCCACTGCGCGATTTCCGTAGCTTGATAAGGTTAAACCGACTGCCACCTTTAATTAAAGAAAACAAGGCTCTTTCAATCAATGCTGGAATGCTTGTTGTAACTAATCTACGCTTTATATAACAGTTATAAGCCTAGATAGGAAGCAATTCCTAGTAACTTCTACTATATAACTAATAGCATTTTAGTAATTCCTTAATTCTTTTTAAATTCTAATTCTTTAAATCTTTAAAATATAAACCTTAAACCCTTATATATAACTTTACTGCATAAAAATCCCTTAACCCTTTAAATAAGTATACTATACTAAGATCTAATGTATTATTAATATTTATATATAAGACTAAATACTATAATATTATAAGTAATTAAACTTAATACTATTAGAGGGCTTAATATATGCATTATATGCTTATAGAGTACTAAAAACTAGGTTAAATAGCTAGTAGAGCTCTAAGTATATGCTATATTACTTAAGATCTAGAAACATATTAACCTAAGCATTATAGAAAGTAATAATAATTATCTTATTTACCTAGTTAAATGTACCTAGAAAGAATATAAAATTAAGTATATTAATAATAATCTAGTACTTAATTAAGAGTTAATATTAATGTAATTGCAGTTTTATAATATTATAAATACCTTATATAACTATAATGTTTATATCTATAAAGAGCATCTTACTAAAAAAAAAGCTTTAAGGAAGTAGATTAGTAAGATAGTAAAGGGTTTTACCTTTAATTACATCTAGCAAGAAGTTAACTTAAAATATAAAAATAAATATATACTTCTAAGAAAGCTTATTTAGGGTATTAAGAAGCAATACACCTTAAGTAATATATAAGTCCTTAGTACACTCTAAAGGGAATACTACCTAGTACTTAGATAAGCAAAATATATAAGCATAAAGCCTATAGTATAGTATAAGCGCTAGAATAGCTTCTATAAATAGGCTATTACTTATAATCTAAATGAGATTAAGGGAAATATAGCTATAATAGACTTCCTTTAAGCAGTTAGAGACTGTTTTAAATTATTATAAGCTTAAAATAAGCTTAATAAGCATATAATTAATATATCTAGAGGGCTTTTAACCTAATCTAAGCTTATTATAGAGATTAAAAGGCAAAACCCTAATATTAAAGCAAGTAAGGTCTCCTAATAGCTAGAACGCGATAAGAAGGTAACTTAAGTAGAGCTCCTTAAGGTAGCAGATAAGTTCTAAGCAATTATAAGAAATAACCTATTTAAGAAGAAGAGCATTATATTTACTACCTAGAATATATAATCTATTAATATAAATAAAGGCTATAACTGCTTATATTAAACTTAAGATAATTCCCTAAAGTATAAGTAAAAGCCTATAAAGTATAAGATAGTTATATATATGCTTTCTAGTAAAAGATACCTAAAGTAAAAGTACTATCTAGGTAAAGAGTACTATATAATTATCTATAAAGAGGTTATAAAGCTAAAGTAAAAGAAACTTAGAGAGTAACTAGTAAAGAAAGGCATTAAGCTTAGTAGTAATAATTAAAGCACTAGAGATAATAATAATAATATCTTAAGCAGTTTTTAAGCTAATATAACACTTAAAGTTTCTAATAACTTCTATATTAATGCTTTCCTTAACTTAAATGTATAGTATAAGGAAGAACTGCTATATATCTTCTTAGCCTTTAAGGCCTTTACCTACCTACTCTTAAAAAGCATAATCTAGGATTTAGGAGTATCTATGCATTTAGTTAATAATAAAGCTTACCTTAATCTAAGAACTTTTAAAGCTATAGATTAAATTATAGAATTAAGTATAACCTTTAATAGGATTATTAGTAAAAGAAAGTATACTTTTAAGGGAATACTTAATAGAAAAGACTTAATAATTAGTAATATTTATATAATTAAAGGATTTTATATTAATATTATCTCTTTTACCTATATATGCAATTTAGAACTTTAAATATATAAAGAAGATTATACTATATGCTATAGATTAGCAGATAAGAATATTATTATTTATAAGCTTTAGCTTATTAATAACCTTATTTTCCTTAAATATAAGTAACTTAATATCTATCTTAAAGCTTTATTAATACTACTATATAATATAATACTAATAAGTTAAGTAGGAATTATAATAAGTATTTCTAGTAAGAGAAAAATGCTTCCTTAAAGATCTTTATAAGATTAACTTAACCTAAAAGAAAATATAGTAATAATATAGCATCTAAGACTTAGATATTTATTAAAGGATATACTTAAAAAGGCTATACTATATGCATAGAATATTAAGATTAAAGGAATCCTAAGGATTAAGTATAAGATCTATGCTAGAATATATGCTACTTAGGTTATCTTAAGAAGAAAGTTAAAAAGGAATGCTTTAAGACCCTTTTAGTATATATATTAAGATCTTTAAGATTATATAGAAAGCTATAATAGATTAAGATAGCTGCTAATTATTAAAAATAAATATAGTAAATAGATATTTACTTAAGCTTTATATATAAAGTAGTATAATATAGTATTTAATGCTTTATTTTACTTTAAATGCTAGGTATAATATTAATTTAGAGTAGTAATTTATATAATCTACTAAGATAATAAGTATACTATAATTGCAGTTAAGGGGCTAATTTAATTTTAATACTAGGCGAATTTTTAAGGCATTAAGCTAGAGCTTGTACTACTAGATACTTATAAAGCAAATAAAGCTATTAAATAAAGCAGCAAGCAAATTACTATAAAGTCTATTTTAATGCTTTATAGGCCTAACCTGCTAGGAGAGCTCTAGCCTAAAAGCACTAAGATAGCATCCTATTTGCTTAATATTAGCCTATTATATAGACTTAAATAGAAATTACTAATTAAAGTATTTAAAGAATAGTTTAAATACTATATACTATTATAAATAAGAAAAGAAAATGTAAATCTTAAACTAAGTATAAGTTTACTGCTTATATATAGTTGCTATATATACCCCTTAAGAAAGGAAAAGGAAAAAGAAAAAGAAAAGAGAAATATAAAGATTAAGCTAAAAGTATATATTAAATATTTAGTTAGCTATATTATAAGTAATATATATTATATCTAGATCTTTTGCCTTAAAAGAATAGTAATAATATAAAATATATAGTTTAATAAATCTATCTTTTATAATAAATATACTAAGCCTTAATTAGAAGAGCTTATTATTAAGCTAAATAACTAGGTAGTTTATAAAGATTAATCTTATTTAAATAAAATTAAGATAAAAAGAGCTCTTTAAGTAAATATACTAGTTAAATAACTAGTTAGATTAAGCTTAAAGGTAAATACTATGCCTATAAGTATCTTATAATAATTAGAAAGTGTAAAGGATACTTAAGGTATAGTAGGAGATTTAACTAGACCTTAACTAACTAGACTTAGAATGCTAGAAGTAACCCTAGAACTAGATATATACCTAGAGGGTAGTAGTATAGCTTAAACTCCTTTAAGCCTTAATATAATAATATAGAGAGAAGAAACCTCTCTTAAAGTAGAGGATAATGCAGTAAACTAAGAGCTTTAAAGCTCTACTAGTATAAATAAAAGCTTACTAGTAGAGAGTATTATACCTTAAGAATAATAAAGTGCTACTAGAAATATCCCTAGAAGCTTAATAGAAAGTTAAAGAGCATAAATATAATACCCTTAGGAAGTAAAGAAAGTGCTATTAGATAGCAAATATGCATTAAATGAACTAATAAGAGTAACTCCTAAATGCTCTAGAACTCTAAATAAGGGCAGGATAGGGGCTAAAGATGCTATAGAGCTTAGAGGATAAGAGTAAAGTACTCTACTTACCCCTAAGATGTAGCCTTAGATATAGGATAAGACGCTAGATAGAGCTCTACAAGCAAGCAAGATGCTATCTAGGATACTAAATTAGACTGAGATAAGGACCTTAGCTTTACCAGGATATTAGATACACTCTATAATATAAGATAAGATAAGGACTTTAGCTTTACTAGGACCTAAGATATACACTATAATACTAGTTAAGATACTAACTAACGCTCTACTAGAAGCAGAGATGCAGGCAATAATATAGCTAGAGCTCTTAGCAAATCAAGGAGTATAACTAAAATAGGGCTAAGGATGCCCTAGAGGGAAATAACTACCTCTAGGAGAACTATTAAGATGCAGTGCTTAATAATAAGATATTAAGTAAGAAGGAAAGAGCATAAGATAGGACCTAAAAATATAAATAAAGATGCAAGGGTATAGATAAGATAATAAAGTAGCTTTCTTCTTAACTAATTACTATAAAGAAGAGCTACTATATCCTAGAAGCATTCTTATAGCTTTTACTACTTTCCTTAGTATAATTAAAAAGGTAAAGAAAGCTTATAGAAGGAGCATAATAAAGTTAGGCCTAAAGCTTAATCCTTCTAAGCCTAAGCAGATATATAATATCTTAGAGCCTATAATAATTTACTAGAATGTACTTCTTTTACCTCTAAAGATATAGAAAGAGCTAGAAACTTATACATTTAAAGAGCTATTCCTTATAGCAGTATATACTAAAGTAAAGAAGCTTATAGACTTTAAGACTTAAATAGTAATATTATAGTAAGATATATAAACTAAGCCTATACCTATAAAATAGGTATTTATATATAAATTTAACTAGAATAGAAACTTAAATAAATATAAAGTATAAATCTATATATATAGAGATCTATAACTAGAAAATATAATCTAAAGTATATATATAGTAACTCTTATAGTACATTTATTCTATATTATAATTACTCTAGCAGCTAAGTATAATCTTAAAATCTACTAACTAGATATAGTAAATGCATTTATTAATGCAATATGCAATAAAAATAAACTTCTAGTTACATGCTACTTCCTATAAGGCTTTAAATAAGCTAGAAAGCTTATAAAGCTAGAAAGAGCACTATATAGATTAAAAGACTTACTTATTTTATAATTTAAGGAATTCTTAAGCACTCTAAAATGCCTTAATCTAAAACCTAGTAAGGAAGAAGAGTGCTTATTTTATATAAAAATGTAAGATATACTAGTAGTATTCTTTATAGATAATATCCTTATTTTGTATTACTATAAGTAGAAAGAAGCTGCAGATAAGATTATTAAAGCGCTAAAAGAGATATATAAGCTTTAAGATAAAGGGAAAGCTAAGTAGTTCTTAAGAATTAGAATTATTAGAGATAGGCTAAATAAGAAAATCTACCTCTATTATAACTTATATCTAGAGAAATATACAGTTAAATATAACCTTAATAAGTATAAATAGTTCTTTACTATTTCTATTCCTATTATTAAGCTTTCTAAGAGAGAGGATTAAGCATCTTTAGCTTACATTAAGTTATATTAAGAAAAGGTTAGATCTTTGCTATATACTGTAATAATAGTAAGGCTAGATATTGCTTTTATAGTATTTTAGCTTTCTAAATACCTTATAAATCTAAATAAAGAGTACTATAAGTCTATAGATTAAGCTCTTTAATATCTTTATATTACTTATAATTTTACAATTACCTATAAAGGTAATTATAATAAAACTTAAATACTCTATATAGCATTAAATGCTTTATTTGCAGATAATAAGGAAATAAGAAGATTATTATAAGGATATCTTATTACTCTCTTTAGTAGCACTATAATATAGAAAGCAATACACTAAAGTATAGTTTTAACCTCTATAATAGAGGCAGAACTAATTGCATTAAAGCATACTATAGCTAAAGCAATAGATCTATAGCGCTTTCTTAATAAATTGCGCTTTTACCTAATAAAGCTATATACTATCTACTATAATAATTAATAGATAATACATCTTATTATAAAGCTAAGCACTAAGATTAACACTTAACTATACTATATAGAAATCTAGAATATATAGCTATAATAAGAAGATTAAAGACCTAAGAAGGAAGAATATAACAGTTAGAGATAGTAAAAAGGGTAAGGTAAGCCTTAAAGAGCTTAAATATAACTAAAGTGTAAATCTTAGTATAAGTAATCTTTTATATAAATAATTAGCTTAAAGTAAATAGATAAAGAAAGATAAATAACTTATAAAATAAATACTATTAGTAATTGCATTATAAAAGGTAATAGCTAAAAGAAGTAAATAATAGGAATTAAATAAGTTAGTAATATACTTAAGAAGAAATATAAAAGCACTTATAGGCTAGTATAACCCTTATAACTACTATAAAAGCAATAATAATAGCACTTTAAGTTAAGCTTATCCTTTATAGTATAATAAGATAATAGACTCTTACTTAATAAGGCACTCTTAAAGTACTATATATATAGGAATATATACTCTTTGCCTTTAAGGAACTTAAGCTTATACTTTAAAGTATATAAAGTCTTAGAAGTCTTAGGGGTTTTTACTAGAATAACTGCAGCAAAGGAATTCTTCTTCTTAGCAGGGTAAGGGGTCTTAGGCATAGTATTATTATTAGAGGGAAGCTTAACCTTACTATTATAAGGTATTATAGCATTAGCAAAGCTCTTAACCTTAATTAGAGTATAATTAAGCTTAAGGATATTATCTTTAAGTTTAGACTTAGGCTATATTACCTCTAATTAGCATATATAATAAATAAGAAATAGAAGTAAGACTTATAATAATAGCTTTACTTTTTAGGAAAAGAGAATAAGTACTAGACTTATATATAATCTAATAAGCATTAAGTTACTTATATAAATGCATACTACTAGGAGAATAGCTATAGCAAGATTAAAATAACCTACTAAGAGGCAGGCAGGAAGGCTAAGTATTAGGTATAGTAGAGAGATTAATAGAAGGCTTATAGGTATAAGTTATAGCGCTTAAATAAGAGGCGTAAAGCAGTAAAGCAGAGCGGTTACATATAGGGCAACTAGCATGAAAAATAGTAGCCTAAAGGTGATCATTATGCTCTTTATAAACAGCAGGGTTATTAAGAGCAGGAGGCTATATTAAATCATTAGTGCATAAGCAGGATAAAGAGCATACCATTAAAGGGATAGATGCTTTAAGGCAAGGGGATAGTAAGATGATTATGTACTATAATGAAAATCGTAAAGCTTGAAGGAGAAGAAGAAGAGATCATAAAGGGATAAGAGGAAGGCTTTTATAGCTGAAAAAGCGAAGACCTAAAGGCTACATAGCGCTTCTCTATTGTAATTTACTGTGCCTATTATGCTTACATTTATGAGATTAAGAGGGTATATACTTAAGGTAATAATAATATAATGCTATTACAATTTCCTATTATCTATCTATTTCTTTTTTATTATAAAAGCGCATTAGGTAAAATTAAAGCTATTTAGGACTTATTTAACTGCATAAATAATATGCAGTTAAATGGGGGGTATATTAAGCTGTAAATAGCAAAACGCTCTCTAATTAGTCAGATTAAACCCACTGCGCGATTTCTGTAGCTTAATAAGGTCAAACCGACCGCCACCTTCAATTGAAGAAAACAAGGCTCTTTCAATCAATGCTGGAATGCTCGTTGTGACTAATCTACGCTTTGTACAACATGAGAAATGCGCTGCGTTTGGCTTAGCTTCACTGTTCCGGGTTAGCCCACGTTGGATCTAAGGATTGAAACCGGCCTTAGACATGTTCCAGACACCAAGCTATTGTTATCAGAACGGCGTCTAGCATTCTAGACCGATATGGCATTCGTAAGCTTAAAGGGGATGGGGAATCTATATATTCAAGCGGATTTCCCTGGGAAAAAAGATGGTGTTTACGGTATTTCACTCTCACCATCTTCGTGACGACTCTCCTTAAAGTGCGCTTTGCACTATCCTCCCTTTCCCCTTTACGCGGCAACACTGCAGCATTCCTTTCCTTATCGACCCCTTATCTCTACCATTTTCTCACCATGTTCTCTCCTTGGATCCTCACCGTCTTCACATGTCTGTTCGCCATCGCAGCAGCAGTCACACCACCCGCCTACAGCGGCTACACGCGCGTCTGGCAGCAAGGATTCGAAGGCCAAGCCAACACATTCCCCAGCACAAACACATGGAACATCATCGAGCGCGTAAAGAACTACAACAATGAAGTCCAAGCCTACATCAAAAGCACCAGTGTTCTTCGAAAATCTGGCAAAAACACACTGCAGCTGATTCCCCAGTTCTCGAGCAAAACCAAAAAGTGGACGTCTGCTCGTATTGAGAGCACGTATACCCTTACGCCCAAGCTTGGGAAAATCACTAGAGTTGAAGCGAGTTTGCGTCTGGGGGGTAACTCGGCGAGGAGCAAGCAGGGAATCTAGCCGGCCTTTTGGCTCCTTGGTGATGCGATTCGAAATGGTGTTGAGTGGCCTGCTTGCGGAGAGGTTGATATCATGGAGAATGTCAATGGGCAGAAGATTGGCTATGGTGCTGTTCACTGTGACAAAGCACCCGGCGGAATCTGCAATGAGCCTAATGGTATTGCGTCAAATGTCCAACTTCCTGATAGCAAGTATCACGTCTGGCGGGTCCAGTTTGATCGACGAAGCAGCAATCTGAGATCTCAGTCTATTACCTGGTATCTCGATGGAACGGTCTTTCATCGTGTTACGGGCGCTCAAGTTAACAATGCCACGGTCTGGAAGAGCCTTTGCCATAGTCCTATGTTTGTCATCTTCAATGTTGCCGTTGGTGGAGACTGGGTAAGTTGAAAAATCCGAAGAAACGAGACGTTGACTGACAAGATTATAGCCTGGCGTTCCTAACTCCAGCACCAAGGATGGAATTGGAAACCATATGGAAGTTGAATATGTCGCTCATTATGTTTCAAACTAGTTGGACATTCAAGGTTTAGATCTCTTTTATATCTTCAGATACCAATAATGAACTTTGGCGTCATGAACATTCGTGTCTTGATGTGAGGATATCAACACCAACGGATGCGCCAAGATATCAAGTCGTGTAAGCGTCACAGAATGTCAACCATCAATGCAACGTGGTGAGTACTTAATGTGGCATTAAGCTAGATATACGATACAACTCCCGTGGCGCGTTACTATTATTCCCCCACGACACTTAACTTCGGCGTCCCCGGCCCCGAACTACTCCTCTTCCTCAACTTCCCCCTCTCCGCCCTCGGCGTCGCATCAGCACCCGGTTGCGACGCCGAACGTCCCCCACTCTTACCAAACAAACTTCCCAATCTGCTGTGTCTCTTCTCTCTCTCTTTATCCGTCACCGCAGGACTTCCTGTCGTGTTCCCCATGTTGAACGGCGGGTCGTCGTATTGAGCATCGGGAATAGGCGGCCTTTCGGGGGAAGGACCGGAGCCTTCTGGTCGTGTTAGACGGTATTCGTTTGGGTGGTAGAATGTGCGGTTGTCGATCTCGTAGCGGCCTGCGTCGATGGCTGCTTGGTTCTTCTCAATTGCTTGGGGAGTGCCGCCGAAGTGTTTGTTGACGCTGGAGTTTAGTGTTCCGCGAAGAGTTTCGCCAGCGCCCTGTAAATTCGTCAGTATCAAATGAGATGGGTCAATTGAAGGCACTTACATGAATACCAGCAGCGGCGGACTTTAAATTCGCAAATGTCGATTTATTAGCAGGTCGGGAATAATTTACAGCTGAAGGTTTATCCCCAGGCGGAGGCGGGGGCGGAAAAGCGCCCTGGCCAACTTGTAAAGGCGCTGGAACAAACTCCGCTGAGCGTCTGACGTTTCGCTCAGGAATTGCGGGTGAATTGTTATCTGAGCTGGAAATCTGAGAAGGGATTGGATCGCGGGGTGGAATTAGACGTCGGCCTGGAGTCTCTAGACTCTTGCGACGTGCTGTTGGGGTAATTGGGGATGGCTCAACGGGCGTTGGCGTTATGTGTTGTACGGGCTCGGGCTGTGTTACAGGCGGTGGATGCGGGGATGGTGTGACGTCTTGGTTGCTGACGGTTGGTAACTCCATAACAGGATGAGGTTCCTCAATTGTTTGGGTCGTGCCATTGGAGTTTGTGACGGTCGTGGTAGTAGTTGTAGTCGTTGTTGTAGTGGTAATTGTCTGTCCGGTATTTGGATTGGTCACCGTCTCTCTTTTGATGGTCGGGCTGGTGTAAGAGTCTCGTCCTGAATTCGGGTTGAGGTTTGGAGTAGGCGTCACATTATCTGGTGTCTTCCCTGGGCTCAGTCCACTGTTACTCTTTGAGTTGCTCAGATCGCCTTCTGTTGTCAATGAATTGTTTGGTTCACTGCTTCCATATGTCGAGTCGCCTGAAGTCTCTGCTGCTTCTGGGATCTGAAGTTCTTGGCTTTTGCGCTTGTCTTTATCATTCTCCTTGTCCTTGTCTTTCGAGGAGCTAAAGATCTTCCATTTTGAGCGCTTCTCTTTGTCTTTACCAAAGGGGTGATCATCCTGTATCGACATTGTGAAGATGAACAACTGTAGTTGTGAACAATTACTGAGGGTTTGACAGGATTGGATTGAGTGAAACGGCAGATAGCGGTTCAAATGTCAATCAGGCTTATCGAAGGATGGACGTTGCAATATGACGAAGGGTGATGAGGTCATTTAACCTGGTCGCAACTTGGAACCCGTCAGCCACCGCTGATCACCTCTTGGGAGCTGCCACTAACGCGCAATGACTACTCCATGACTCAATAGCACATTGATCTTGCTGTGAGGCCCTGTGGCGTGAGCTTCTTGATGGTGAATCCAGCCACACATCCATCATTCTGGTGACGAGTATTTCGCAAGTGGCGGCAGAGTTGGGAGTAGGATCTTAACAGCTACTATCCAGTCTTGGGCGAGCCTTTGTTAAGGTTATATCACAGCCTTTCAACGAAGTCATCGTCTTTCAAAACCAGTTTTGTCCAGAGGCCGCCCGATGCTAACGTTTATCGGATGATCGCCACAACCGATGCGACCGTGTAATTAAGGACCCCTAGATCTCGCATAGTATTCGTATTCTGACTTTGACAATTTTCCGTTATGCCAAGACATCCATTTTAGTGCATTTACCCTACAACGGGCACAAGAGAATTGGCCATGTCAAGACATCTCGCCAAGAACACCGGATATCAGGTAGCTTCAAAGGGGAGCATCAGCCAATTAATTTTTTTACCTCTTTTCATCCAGTCTTTCCAGAAGCCTTTCGTATTTACACAAACCTTGTAGTCTGGCAGGCTTATGATTGTACCATTAGCGAACGTTGTGAGCTACGTCTGCCGAGCCAGTGACCTTTTCGGTTGACTACCACTGATAATCAAACGAGAACCATCGTGAATAGTGTTGAGTCTTTTTCCTTTTCGTCTGATACGAAGAAGTCTTTATAATAAAGTCACCTTCTTAATGGCTTGTTCTCCAGGGGAAGAAAGAAATCCCAGGAGCTTGATCCTAAATAATAAAAATACTTGGGTAAATTAGCACAAGTTTAGGATATCTTCAGGATACCTTTTGCTAAGTTTGTTTTGACATCCTATGTTAAAGTCTGATATTCATAAGCTCACTGAGGGAGCTCTCTTGAGTCGGAGCTTCGGTCAGCCCTCCTGGGCAGCTAGCCAGCTTACTGTAATATTCTAAGCTTACATTAATTGAAATGATTTTCATAAATGTCTCGTAGCCCCTTCCTCGTGGCTCTATAAGTACATGTGTTTACAAAGACCTGGCGGGATAAACGATCCACGAGTTACATCCAATATTGCGACGAGAATTAGTTCAGGGGCTTAGGGGATAACAGCACTCAATTTTAGATATTTGCTACTGGTTTGAGCAGCTAAAATTATAGACCTTGACTCTCAAAGTGTTAACTTCTCATATTATTTAAGTGATTCTTCTGATATCACAAAGAGTTATGGTGTTCACAAGCAATGTACCTCTCTTGAATGCCTTTCTTTCAAAGCTTCCAGACACTTCCAAAGAGATTCTCCTCCAAATTATTGGCAATTCATGGAACAATACAAGCTGCTACGGCACTGAGAAACAGGTTGCAGTGCCAGCAGTGCTGCGCGACCTAGCTGCAAGTGTCAGAGGCTCCATCTCCACTGCTTTTGAACAAACGACTCGAACACCACAGTAACCACTGGCTATGCGGCCGCAAAGCATCTGGCACTGGCAGAACAGCGTAAACTCTGCAGAACAGCCTCTGAATCTTCCTGAGAATGTTTCGAAATTCTAACTTATAAATTCCCATCTCTTCTCCAGTAACTTGGACTTCATCCTTTCCTCACCACAACAGTCAACCATCACATCCTTCACCCAACCTTCTATCAACACTACATCCTTTCATCTTCCCTCTACAGAAGACCTGCCGTCTCAAAACACTGAACAAAACTTTCATCCCATCAGACACCCTACAATATGTCTCCTCTGTACACCAAGTCGTGGGCTCCGGCCAACAAGACCATCATCGACATCGGTGGATCTACCCTCGACACTACATTTGATTCTCAGTTGCCCAGCGCCTTCAAGGGAGAGGGCTACTTCCCAAAGGAGGTTGCATACACTACCGGCATGCACCACTGGTGCGAAATCGCCGATGGTTCGTATCAAACAACTGACGAACTGGAAATAATCAAGGCTACTGCTTCCGATGTCGTTAGCAACATGCCAGCTACCGGTGCGGTCATCATCGACCTTGGAGCTGCTAACTCCCGAAAGTTCGTTCCCTATGTCCAGGCTTTCATCGAGCAGGGAAAGCCTTGTATCTACATCGCTCTCGACCTCTGCAAGGAGTCTTTGACCAGCCATGTCCACAAGTCCGCCGCCGATTTCCCTGAAATCACCTGCATTGGCTTGTGGGGTAATTTCATCCAGGGTGATAAGTACTTCGCTAATCTCCCCAACCCCCGAATCTTCTTGTCTCTCGGTTCTATTTTCTTCAATGCCCCAGACCAGATGTGCGTCGATCGATGCAATGAATTCTCCAAGAATCTCTCTGGATCTCCCCACTCAAAGTTGATTGTCGGTCAAGATGGCCCCTCCGACACTGAAGCCTCGTCCACTCATGCCGCCTACCAAACCAAGGCGTACGATGCATTCTTCACCTCTTACCTTCGAGGTATTCAAACCCACGCCTACATTGACGCCGATCCCGCCGTCGCCTGGACATACGAGTCAAAGCTTGACAACTCCATGCACTACTTCAAGGTAGCCGCTCAGCAGGACATGGTTTGCCACCGCTACAAGCAATTCTTGGTGAAGAAGGGAACAGTCTACACCATGTTTCCTTCTTGGAAACGCGGCGAGTCGGAGATCCATACGATCACCAAGGCGCAGGGCCTCCAAATCAAGACTCTGGGCAAAGCGCCCAAATCTGGCATGCGCCAGTACATCATCCAGCCTCACATTTAAGCGGCATGGACAACAAAAGACCCCCATCTTTCCTTTTCTTTTTTTCGGTCACGGTTTTTCGGTCGGAGTCTAGGCTAGACATGAAGAAGTCACAAGACAAATGCGCAAGCACGGCACGAGGAGTTTAGGATTTTGTACTTGGATATGGGTAGATGTTTGGGCTTTTAGGTTCAGAACTTCTTGACTGCTGGATAAGTACACGGATAGACAGCTAGATCTTAAACTCAGAGTCCCCCCTGAATAAACAACGAGATTCAGGCATACTAATTCCCAACTTGCAACTGTGAAATACCCCACTGGTGACAGCTCTGACATGACAAATGTTTTTTTTTTTCTTTTTTAATAATTAAAAAAATGCGGATGACCTCTATGTGCGTACAATTTCTGCGCGCTTACTATCAGCACGTACGAAATTGGTATTTTCATAATTTTCGGGTTGAATGTAGTGTTCTATCCAGCTCCTATCACCTATCATGTACTCCGTACGACGTTGCGAGATGACGTAATCATGCCGTTGAGTTAAAAACACGACCGTTCTTGATGACTCACTGAACCTGCAGCTTGATCCTTTGTTCTCAAGGGCGTACCGTGCGATTCATGATCTAGCCAACCATGTCAAAACGAAACCTTCTTCTATGCTTTGACGCTTTTGGGACGCTGATCCGACCTGTTCGTCCAGTTTCGCAACAATATGCTGACGTTGCTCGCCAATGCGGTTTCACCAACTTCAACGACGAAGAGCTACAGGCCGCCTTCGAGTCATCCTTCAAACAGGAGTCCAAAAGACACCCCAATTATGGAAAGGAGACGGGATTAGGAGCGACAACTTGGTGGACCAACGTTTGTATTTAGGGTTTCCCGCGACGGGACGATGTTAATATCACTCAGGTTATTCATAATACGTTCACGTCTTTGGCGAAGGATGACAAGCCCTTGCCAAAAGATTTAGCACCGAAGCTGCTGCACCGCTTCTCCTCGAGAGAGGGCTATGAGACAGAATCAGGTCTTGTTGAGGCATTCAAGAACCTGAAGCAAACCCCGTCTCGGAACTTTGACAGTCTTGTCATTGGTGTCATTACAAACTCGGATGATCGCATTCCCAGCATTCTCTCATCTTTAGGACTCACCGTGAGCCCATTGAGATACGGCACAGATTCTGATCTCAGCAAGCTAAAAGACAAGAGTTACGAGATCGACTTCCACTGTATATCTTACGACGTGGGCGTCGAGAAACCTGACAAGCGCATCTTCAGCGCTGCAGAACACATGCTCGCCCAGATTATCAGCGCTCGTAGCGGAAAGACCTTGAGCGAATCTGAAGGAGAGGCTAGTGGATGGCAGAAGGTGTTTGTTGGTGACGACTATTCGAAAGATGTACTTGGGTCAGCCAATGCAGGTTGGAAACCGGTGTTACTCGACCCAAAAGACGAACGCGACAAGATCGCCGATTTGAAACATTTGAGATCGTCGCCGAATGAGAAGCCGGAAGGAAAGGTTTGCAAGATTGAGGATCATCCTGATGTGACAGTGGACGAAGTTTTTGGAGAACATGACGTTGCGACTGTTCATTCAATTCGAAACCTTCTTTCCTGGCTGTCGAGATAAGGTAAGGAATTGCGACAAATTGTTGCACGCGATATCGACTAAAGAAAACGCCATAGACTGTACTGTGTCAGTGTTGGATTAGCTCGTCAATAAGACCCAGTTGCTCAATTAGGCTCGCCGAAATGAATCATCCTTCATCATCCCAAAATGGAACGCATCTGATATAGTGGATCACCAATTTGTAGTACTAACAATTGAACTACGAAATATTTATACCTCTTTTGTTCCCGCGATTACACTTAAACTCATGCGTTCAGTCCAATTTGTGATGCCCCCCAAACCCAATCATGACCGCCATCAACGTATCAGTCGTCGAATCTCACCGCCTCCAAACTACTACTTCTCAAGAACAAGCCATTCCTTTATCTCTCCTCGACAGCACAACCGCCAACTTCTCCAACGCCAGCGCCATATGGCTCTTTGAAAAGCCCACTCGGGACAACTTCGACTCGGCCTACCATTTACGTGAATCGCTGGCTCGGACTCTTCGGTTCTATCCACAATGGGGCGGCTATCTGAAGGCTGTCAAATCAACAGATGGCACTGTTGAGCCAGAAGCAAAGTCGTTTCCGCCTCATGCTCGACGGTTCGGGCGCCTCTATGCGCATTATGGAACAGATAATGATCCTGGTATGGAGTTCGTTCATGCCAAATGCGATGCTACGCTTGAGTCTTTATATCCCGCAGATAGAACTTCAAAGCAGCCTTTCAGGAAGTGCGACTCCAGTGTCTTTCAAAGGTTCATGGCGCCGGTCACGATAGCTCAGCCACTGAAGGATATCGTGAAGGACGAAACTGGAAAATTGCTTCCTTTACTCGCCATCCAAATCACCGAATTATCTTGCGGCGGGTTTGCCCTTGCTCTCAATGGAGCGCATCCTCTCGCAGACGCCACGACTCTTCTCGCATTCATCAAACATTGGGCGCGCGAAAGCCGCCAAGGATCAGGGAATGGTCTCCCTGCTTCAAAACCTGTGTTCGATCCTGCTCTTATCGACGACCAAGCAGCCAGAGACATCAATTCCGACACACCAGACCCGGATATCATACAACAAGCAAGAAGTCTACCAATGCATAGATTCTACTGGTGGCACCCAGAATCAACGCCTCCCTGGCCGTTCAAGATATCTTCGCCTTTTGACAAACAGGACCTTGAGCCCGTCGGCAAACCAATGCCATGGGCTGAGTGGAATGTTGTCGAGCCTGTTTCAAATTACGTTGTTCACTTGAGTCAGAAACAAGTGATATGTCTTTGGAGAAGGGCGAATGAGAACTCGTCACAGAAAATAAGTCAACATGATGCAATACTATCTCACATTTGGTCCTGCATCGCTCGCGCTCGCGGCCTCGGAAACGACACAGATCCAATTCACTGCGATCTAGTTTACGGCGTTCGGTCGTCCTTTCAACTCAAGGAAGACTTCCTCGGATCCCCAGTCGTGATGATGAACATCGAACTCCCTGCCTGCCAAGTTGCCAACCCATCCAACATAACTCAGGTAGCAACTCAAGTCCGCAACACCCTCGAGACGATATCTGAACCTTCCAACATGGCCGCCCATCTTCACAGCCTAGCTTTTGAAAGGTCTCCTCAACGAATATGGCAAGCATTCTTGGGTAGGCGGCATATCTTGGTGACGACTTGGGCGCGAGCGGGGATATATGATGTCGACTTTGGGTTTGGATCCATGTGCCGTTATGCTGAGGGTGTAGTTCCGGAAATGGATGGGAATGTGTTAATAAAAGAAGCATCAGGTCCTCTGGGGAAGTATTGGACAGATAATGGGGTTGATGTTTCTATTCATATCAGGACAGAAGATATGGAGCGACTTATCACGGATCCGCTCCTGTTTCCCGTCGATGTATAAACTCACAGCTTTTATTCTCAAACGGCTTGTGGCTTCAGACTTTGAGTTACTAGATGTAATTGCGCAATGGTTTTGTCATAAGATAAAGACAGTATATAATCTGAAACAGTACTAAACGCTGACCTATAAGCTACCTGCGCTGGGACGTATCATACTCTATAACTAGGTGGCTTCCATTATTTATGCAGCCGCAAACAGATACCCAGGCATCCTAGGCATCCTTCGGATGAGTTCAAATTCTCTTCCGCTAACAGTATGGGATGGAAGGCTTGCGTAGTATTGCAACTGAGCAGGCTCAACAGCGCGGGCTCGATCTCTGTCAATTGAAACACCACGAGGAAGTGAAGCAGCTCGTGCATCCTTCATTGGTCGTCGCTGGTCATCGAGGTCGTCAATGTGAATAGAACGGCCAATGGTCCGAAGAGGAAAGTCAAAGTCTGTCGATGTTAGTTTCTGTTGTATCTAAAACATTAGGAGACTTACTGAATTCAAGGTTACGTCTGATGCATGCCCGGTCAAGCTTTCTCGCACGCATTTGACTGTCAAATAAAAACAAATCGCCAGCTTGCCTGCTACCAAGGGGATTCGAGGTATTCTCATATGACTCAACGGTCCCTCCAAGGACTACGCCCTCCCAGTAGCGTCCAGACTCACCGACCTCTTCGTCATCAATCTCGTTGTTGAATAATTGAGGCAGAAAGGAGATCTTTGGAGGTGTTGACGGCCAATTGTAGCCCGCGAGGAAACCAATGAAAAGATGCATTAGTTCATGGGCAATGGTAACGCTGACGAGGAACATAAAAGATTCGAATGCAGTCAATTCGTCAGGGTGATTAGTCGAGGCAGAATTGTTACCAGCAGTTATCATATTCTCAATGACCTGTGACGCTTGTTAACTCTAATCATGTGGCAACCAAGGCATTCACGCATACCTTCTTATTCAGTCTCATGGTCCCGGCCATGCTCGGATCCCATCGCCTCATGTTCAAGCCACCTCTTGCCCAGTTTGATTTCTCAGCCTGCCCCTCTCCATTGATGTGATTGCTCAAGACCACATTTGGGAATGTAGCTCGAAGCCTTGTGAGGAATAAATCAACCCACCACGGCATGTTTCGAGGGTCATCTTCATAGATATGATGGAAATTCGCTCTGACTGCAATGAACGTCTGGCCGATTTGAGTTATGCAAGATCTCCCTTCCGAAGTCTCAAGCATACTCAAAGCCAAATTCACAACTGTAGCTGCAGCACGAAACTCAACTGACGTATCTGGGAGCTTGGTTTGTCCATAGTCATAGCCTGGTAGAGCCTGATCTGCCTCGACCAGGACTCTAAGACGCCCGATCATCTCTGAAGGACTGGCAGCCCGCTGCCCATGTGACCTGGAAGATGAAGGACTATGTCGACGGTCAGTTGATTACTGTATATATTTGGGGGAATTCTGGGATGTTTTTCCAACATACCCGCGGCGAGACATAGTAAAGTTAGGATAGTTTAGGGAAGTTGAGTAGAGTTCAGGATAGTTAAACAAAAGATTAACAATGTGGACTAAATTCAGTATTAAGGAAACTGGATTTGGGTAAAAATGAAGGGAAAAAACACTTGAGTAAGATTGAGGAGTGGTAATGAAGGTTGTTCGAATGAGGGAAGTAATAGATATTGTGGTTGAGTGCATTGATGGATGCTCCAAGGCTGGATATGTATTGCTCTTATACCCCAAGAAGCTCTTCTGTAAATAGTGTAAAAAGAAATGTTACTCTGGGCGCTTGGATGCTACGCGCCGCATGGAAGCAGTGTCTTGTACAGCCTTGCCAGTTGAAGGAGGGTGGTGGTTTCAACGCCGGTACTACAGCTATCCCTGTTGCCTGGTCCATGCTAATCAGAGGTACCTTCCATTGCCCGTCGTGTTGGTTGCAGACGATATTCTGGACGCGTAAGCATCCTCAAATTGCAGGCGCTTTCTTGAGCTTATTTGGCGCTCGGTGCTACAGCTCCGATGAGATATCACCAACACGCATTTCCTGATACCTGAATGTTGGTTGTTAGCCAGCTTTCGGGCCTGGGTATGTATTTCAATATAAACAAGGTTCACGGGGGTTCTAAATGAGGAACCCAAAGAGCAACTATTGGAGTTAGGTACAGTCTACCTTAGCCGCCGGGCCTTTGGGCACTCGGCCCCACCCACGACGGTTACAGGTAGCCGCGCGCTTTCGCAATTGCCTGGCTCAACTCTCCTCTGTCATCCTTCTTCAGCGACCATCTGTGCTCGTTACGAAGATACAGACCACTTTTGTTTTCTCCAAGACCAAGATGCCATCTCCGGATTATATTGCGCTCGATCGACTTGAGGGATATCATTCCGATACTTTGTCTTTAGCCCTCCGCAATGTTCTTAATACCGATATCGCGCTTATGACCTACGCCCAGATTATTGACGGTCTGCCGACCGCTGATGTTGTCTGGGACCGGTATTCGGGCTCATATGAACCTTCTCATCCTATAAACGATCACAAAACGCTCTGCAAAGGAGCATTGGAGAGGGCCGAAGGTTTCCGTGCACAGTTCTCCATGGCTAATGTGACGGTTGACCTGGAGGTATGCTCCCCAGCAACTCCCAATGACTTGTTCTGTTTTCTAACAGCCTACAGAAATTGAATGCGTACCAAAAGGCGAAACCCTCCTCTCGTTCCTTCCAGCTACGACTGGTTGAGATGACTGCGTGCGCTCTACATCAAATCGGCGTTCGACTGTCACAGCTAGAGAAAGTCCACGACCCTGCTACAACTGCTGGTCATGATGTTGAGTCTACTATTAAGTGGGAGCGACCCCCCGATGATTTTTGCCGCACCCCGCCGAAGCCGACCATGTTCATTGCGACTCAGTTCACTGCTCATGACCGTTACCCAAACGGTGTCGATGATATGGTTGGATATTGGGCAGAAAATCGTATCCTAGGCGGGGTAGCACTATTTGACCATTCGCAAGCGTGGACGGGTGACGATGAGCCCAACGTGTACTTTCAGTGTACACGCGCAAGAGTCACATTCCGTGTCTGTCAGCTTCTCGATACTCAACAGTCAGCCTTGCTATCCTTCCTTCTTGCAGACCCCGAGGACGCCGATACCAAGTGCCCGCTCCCTATCTTACCAACGTCCGAAAACAGAGTTCGAATAGACCCCGGAGATGCTATTCCCGTTAAGAAAGTCTATAGAGACATTTGGGAAAGGAAGCTTCCCCCAAGACGGTGGAGAGCGCCGCGACTCGAACGCCCTAAGTCCTCTTTGGACTATCCAGAATTAGACATTGATGCAGAGGTTGAGCGCCTGAACAGAATGTGAATTGTTTCTGCTGGACGAGCTGCCAAGATAGCTACAGAAAATGAAACATTATTGTCAAAAACCATGACCAACGAGATTTGTTCTCTTTTCATCAAATTGTGGCTAGTAAACCGGTACAGAAATACAACAAGTTTCTTGAAGATAATAATAAAGAAACAGGCTGGATTCGATTGCCAGGAAGGGAGGTACCGATTCGTTGTCAGATTTCTCGTATCGTGGTTGGTTGTTCTACGTCACCACCTCAGCTTATGTCTTAGGTCTCCTCACTTCAGCACTCAAAATGTCTTATCTCCTCGGAGTCCTCCAGACTCTATACCTTCAACCATGGATTTATGACAATCAGTCTGAAACTCCATAGTTCTTGTTTCTAGGGTACTAGAGGTTGGATCACAGGACGGTTTTGTTCCTTCACCAAACATGTCCGGCGAGAATCAACTTCAAAACCCAGTATGTGTCGATGCGAGCCTCTGCCGACTCTGCCGTTTCCCTATCAGCAGGGAGGAAGAGGAGATTGTTGCTTGTAAGTCTGCGGCATCGACTTATGTCTCTCGGGCTTAGCTGACCAACTGTAGTGACTCCAGATGATCAAGTTTCATCCCCATTCAATATCTATTACGAGAAAGGCTATAAGCCTATTTTCGTCGACAAGCCTCTCAATATCCCCTTCCGGCACTGCACCTATCCATACTGCACCCATAACAGGGGACTCGCCATCGCTTTCCATGCCAAATGCGTTGAAATGACCGCTCCTTTTGGAACTCCTCTCCACGAGTACCGCCTTGTCACCGAGCACTCTTATCGTCATGCCTCGTTGAACAATGAAAGACGGAGATGCCGTGTTCGGGAATTGATAGAAAGTGCCCTGCGTATAACATATGACAAGCTGTCGCCAGAGCTTTGGAATATCGTGTCTGATGACGACGAGTTGATCAGACTTTACACCATAGCGGAGCTTTCTTTGCAGCATCACAAGACTGGATGGTCTGTTGACCCGTCACTCCCAGTGTTGATCACAGCCGTCAGAATGGATGGTGTGGAGTACGTCGGTTCATTGAGAAATTATTCCGGAATGGCAAACCGTCAGACTACGAAATTGATAACCCCGTCAGATTGCAGGAACCTGTACATCTCTAGTGACCACCTGGGAATCAGGCAGGTCATTCTCGTCCCAAACGAAGCCACTTCAAACACCGCGTATCCAGCCTATTGGCAAACAGTATCAGGGAAAAGTCAAACGCTTACTTTCCATGGGGATGCAAGTCCTCGAGACCGTTTAGTGTACCAGAAGCTAACTCAGTCTGCGTAGGGCCTAAAGCTTCGAAAGCTGTTGACTCCTTCGATCAGGGCTTAAAATACCCGACCCATGGGTACCCACAACCCGCCCGTGGGTAGGTCTGGGTACCCAATTGGGTAGGTTAGAAAAAATAACCCACTATGGGTACCCTAAACTGGGTATATTTTTTTCTGG
>SRZU01000103.1:0-152656 GCA_013183765.1 Fusarium xylarioides | reverse complement strand
ATAGGGTAAGTTTTGGGTACCCAGTTGGGTAGGTTAGAAAAAATAACCCACTATGGGTACCCAGACCTACCCATGGGCCTAATTAGGTGGGCTAACATCTGGGTACCCGTGGGAATTTTAAGCCCTACCTTCGATCTACCCTCGAGTTCTTTGGCCTCGTCCAGTAGCACCGTCTGAACTCGACTCAATGACATTTTACTATGCTGGTTGGGGCGAAGGAGATCTCGAGGCCAGGTTGAGAGCACTGACTTTCAATGAGCCTGGTACAACTGGATATTCCGTGTGTTGGGCCAACGATGAGATGGTCTCAATTCATGTTCATCGCAACAGGGAACATCGAGAAGTCGACCGTACACTAATAGATGAGCACTCTGAGTATGAAGGCCGAAGTCACCTCAAGTGGACCTACTATCCTATCCAAGAAGATGAGTTCGTTCAAGAGGTATGGCTTCGAGGGTCCGAGAAATATGATACGACTCGGCCCCTCCCATCTCAAGGTGAGGGAGGTTTGCGATATCATCTGTCAACACCATGGGGATTAAGCAAATACAAGAGACCCAGTGACATAGCTCTTGCGGTAAGGTTTCTCATCACTTTCAAAATCAATAAGCCACTCAACTAACGATACCTCAGCTTGTTACGAGCAGAGGTCGAAACATTGTTGCCGGAAGTTTCCCAGACCACCATGGACAATACTCGCCATATTCGAAACATCGTCACTGGAACTTGGTAGCGAAAACATCTGCGAACGCTCCACTTCGAGTCTTCTTCTCTCCCTCAAACCATGGAATTCCTCTGATAGCTGCATCAAGATTACTAGACAATCACACCGCAGCCCCGTCACCGAGTCAAACACCGTTTGGTACCATGCCACGCTTCAACCCGCTCCATACTCTACACTACTCATCCGCGTCCTTGGAAAACATCACAGAAGTCCTTGTCTGCAAGAGCAAGAATCAGAAGGATATGGGCGTGATCCGAAGCTTTGACTTGGAAAACAGCCGTTTGGTTGAAACTCCCTACAAGAAGGTGGCTGGGCTACTGTTTCGCTACGCTGATGGTAGTGAGGCTAGCGTTGGGTGCTTTTGGTTAGACTGGGCTGAGACGCCGCTTACAAGAGACGATTCCAGAGGATTATTTGTTGGGACAAGGCCAGGGAAGATAGTGCAGATACCTCCACATGTAGCTGTCGTTGATATCAAGCCTCTAGAAGCCGAAGGAGAGTTTACTTGGATGGAGATGCCCTGGACTGGACTACTTGAGTGGTGGTTCAACCCTGATAACTTGGACACTAGCATCACGCATATCCTTTAATAAGCGGATGAAATCCACGGCATAGGAAGAACTTAAACAACAAAAAGACCTTTCTTATCCATTACCGTCTCTCAGGAAACTTGCCTTATATGGGAATGCTCCGAACTCTGAATGTCAGCTGACATAAGACGAGATGCGCAATCTAGTCTCGTTTCTCTGCTGACGCTACCCCACAGGTTATGATTTACTTCCTATAAATTCACTCTTCAAAACCATTCTTTTGGTATCTCATTTAGCAGAAGGAAAGAAACCGCCGAAATAACTATCATGTCTGAACTAAAAGTCCATCCTTTCTACCGCATCTGGTTCACCTGGGTCGACCCACTGACGGTCCTCCCAACCATCTACGCTCTCATCTTCACCCCAGAATTCATTCTCGATGGCCTCATTCCACTAAGCATGTCTGCATATAATCCAGATCAGGCCTTCTTATTCCACCAACTCGCTGCACTATTCGCGTTTGTCGCCATCATGCTGGCTGTGCTTCTGCGAGTTAGCTCCGACATCAAAGTATGGAGAGTCGTCATTGGCGGCGTGCTTCTCATCGATATTGCGATCTTGATCAGTGTCTTTGTCAGCATGAAGCAACAGGGTCGTTCGGAGCTGTCTATATTCAGATGGCAGGATTGGGGGAACTATCTGTTCACTGGTTGGGTTGCTGTTGTGAGGGCTTTGTTCTTGGCTGGGGTTGGAGTTGGCGGTGTGAACAAGGGAAAGGTGGCTTGAATGCTGACAATGAGATTAGTTTCTTACTTCATTGCTAGACTTGGTCATGGCATCGAATATCTTGATGGTTTGGACGAACGCCAGATTGTTGTTTGGATGATCAAGAGTACCTTGTGTTCTGCGAACAAACAGCAGTACATAGAACAGAGTCTCTGATTGAATTCCAAGGCCTATGCCAGTGCTAAAACAACTGTGAATCTGCTGAACAGCCAAGCACAAAGAGATCAATTCCAATGTTCTATCATCATACAAATTGCACCTCTTCCTCCCGTCCCTCTCAATCATCTTTTCCCCCTTACCAACACTCACATCGAGCTTTCCATCAACTGCTATCACACAACTTGTCAACATCAGCATTCAGCATCATCATCTTGACTAGCCTCTTTTACTTTATCCGCAATCATGGTCTTTGGAATGTCCAACCGCGACCGCAACCGCGACCGCGATGAAGATTGCCGTGAATGTCGTAATCGCAGCGACAGCCTTGAGCGTAAGAATACCCCTCGAGGCCGCGAAACCTACGATCACAACATCAGCCCAGCTCTGATCTTCGGTCTAGACCGTCTCCGTGATGGCCTTGATCGTGTCTATGGCCGCAACACCTTCACTGTCTTCGGTGACATCATGCAGCTTACCGTCCGGGTCCATCTTCCCATGCCTGAGAACTTGGTCGCCCGCCTTCAGGATGAGGGCTTTCTCCGTCGTGAACCAGTCGAACGTCTGCCTCCGGCTGTGAAGGATCAGATCAAGGCGAATGGTTGGTACCAGATGCGGCCTTATGATCAGGAGGAGCCTTACTCAGGGTAAGTTGTTGGAGGTGATTGTTGATGACGTCTAGGGACTCGCTTTGGCTGGACCGGATTTTGTGAATAATTGCTTGAGATATTGATGGACGAGATACAAAGTATATGGTAAGTGACATTTCCGGAGTTTTGACATTGTGAACAGACTGATCAGGAGTTGGACTCCAGTCCGTGGCGTATACCAGTAGACAGAGAGCGCAATTGACAATTATTACACTGAACCCTATTTAGCATTTAACCAAAAAATGTGATGTACAAAACCTAAAACTGAATGACATTAACCTTTGCAACATGCTTCCATTAAAAGTAAGTAAACAACACCAGTTATCCTTGGTCTGGCGTCGCGAAAGAGCACGCGTGGCGTATATAAACACCACATCTTGACGGCATTGCATCGTCTGGTCCTATAGTTTAGTGGTAATGACGTCGGATTTTGATACCCTCAGAAGCCTTCCGAAGACCCCGGTTCGAACCCGGGTAGGACCTCGCTTTTTGCCTATTGTCTTAGTGTAAGGCGGATTGGCTGTTAGGTTTTGTTTAGAAGCAACTATCTTACTGAAGGTCCTATAGTCTAGTGGTTAGGACGTTGGATTTTGATCACCATTCAAATTTCTTCCGAAGTCCCCGGTTCGAACCCGGGTAGGACCTCATCTTTTGGCTGTCCGTCATTGAGCGCTTTTTGCTTTTCTGCATCTAACTCTTTTTACAGATATGTCTTGCTTCCATAAACATAGGTGCTGACACTCTAGTCATGCGCGTCATCGAGGGTTCTCGGCTTGGCGCTGTCATGGAATGTCCTCTGTTACACAAGTCCAATTGCGTACAGCATTGATTGAGGCTTCAGCCATAAATTATATCATTAAAAGTTACGTATTGCTATCTACTATTATATACGATCCAAAATGCGTATCAATTGGCTCCCAGCTTAAAAGGGCACAGGGACGTTGCGCTCAAGGTATCCAAGGAACTTAGGGAGACGACGCTTTGAGGGTGCATCAGTAGATCGCTGAAGATCCTCAATTGCGCTAGCCCACTTGACAAGCTCAGCTTCAGCCCACGCAGTCTGCATGATTCCGAGACCGAAGGGCATTCCAGAGTCCTTGGCGTAACCGCCGGGGATCGTGATGACGGGGTAACCGGCCTGGGCAGCGATCTGAGGAGCCTGTGCGACTTGGGGAGGGACGAGAAGACCGGAGAGCTTCTTGCCCTTGTAGGTGAGAGCATCGTTGATACCCTTGCGGCAGGAGGTCTGGCAGAACTCGAGGGCTTGCCAGTATGTCTCGTCTCGCACGCCCTTGGACTTGAGAGAGGCGAGGAAACCGTCTTGGCCGGAGGCGAAAGCAGGAATACCCTTGCCGTCCTTGTACGGGTAGCCACCCTCAACACCGTCGTACTGCTTGTTGAACCTGACATAGTTAGTGATGCTCAGACAATTGAGACCCAACGCACTTACTTGACGATGTCCTCAAGGTTGCGAACATTGGTGTTCTTGACCTCGCTCAGGTAGGTCTCGATGTTGCGGTAGAAATCGGCCTTGATGTAGGTATACTCAGACTCGTTGGGGAATCCTCGGGTGGTACCGTAATCCCAGCTCCATCCATCAGGGCTGACAATGGTCTCGTAGTTGGTGATCTCAGTGCCATTGATGATAGTGGCGCCAGCAGACTTGATCAGGTCAACGAGCTCGAGAAGCTGAGACTGCATGTCCTCATCAGCAAGGGCCCAGAAGCTCTTCCAGGGAAGACCAAAGGTGGCACCCTTGAGAGCCTTCTTGTCAGTGAGGAACTTCGCATAACCGCCCTTGGGGGTCTTCTGGCCCTCAGTGTAGTTGTCGCGCTTATCAACGCCGTAGATGGCATCAAGAACAAGAGTAGCATCCTTGACGTTTTTGGCAAAGCAACCAACAGAGTCCTGGTGCTCACTCTCAGGAATGACACCGGCGCGAGAAGTAAGACCAACAGTGGGCTTAATACCAACGAGAGCATTGCGGTTTGCGGGGTTAATAACTGCGACACCATCAGCGCAATCCACAGCATACAGCATCGGTAACACAAAACTCACCACTACCATCGGTCTCAGTACCGAGCGAAAACGCAATCACATTAGCACCAACACCAACACCACTGCCAGAAGAGCTACCACCAGGGTTAACAGTCAAGTTATAAGCACTGCGAACCTGACCACCACGTCCAGAGTAACCCTCAGAGTAATCGTTGCTGCGCATATCAGCCCACTCGCTGAGAGCAGCCTTGCCGAAGAGGACGGCGCCAGCGTCGCGGAGCTTCTTGACGACGTGCGCATCGCGGGGGACGACGTTGCCGAGGAGCGCCCAGCTGCCAGCGGTGGTCTCGAGACTGTCCTTGGTGGCGATGTTGTCCTTGACAGTGAAGGGAATGCCGTGCAGAGGACCACGGCATTTGCCCTTTGCGCGCTCGGCGTCGCGCTCTGCTGCGATGGCGAAGGCATCGGGGTTGACCTGGAGAACGGAGCTGCACAATGTTAGCTGTGTTCAAGGTATCAATTTCATCAATTGGCCATGCAATTGGTCATTTCAGTAGACTTACTTGAGGTACTCCTTGGTCTGATACGTGCGCATGAGGTAGCAAGTGACAAGCTGAACAGAAGTAAGCTTGCCGGCCTTCATGGCATCCTGCATTTCCGTGAAAGTAGCCTCCTCAAGCTTGAAGCCATTGCAATCAGGCATGGGGAACAAATCAGGCGACCCAGCATTCTTCTCCAAGGGGATCATGTTGGGCTGGATCGCGAACAGAGGCTCGTTTTTGGACTGCTTAGGTGTAGCGCTCACGCCCTGGGCGATGAGGCCCGTGGCCAACGACAACCCGAGAAGCTTCATGATGAACAGGATTTGGTGAGCAACGGAAAGGCTGTGGTGTTCAGAGTGAAGAGAGGGAGGGAATAGAAGCTGTTTTGTTTATTCCCTAGATAGGTAAGGTAAGCTATATACATTAATTAATTAATTACTCCTATAAGGGTATCTAACTTAGCAGTAAACTTAAGAATTAATAAAAATAAAAGGCTATAAAAATACATTTAGCTACTAAATAATATTAACTAAATTAAATAGAAAATATTATATTATAGCTTTATATTTAAATTTAATTATTTATATTATATTATTAGTTTCTTTATATCTTTTAGAAAGATTACTTATAAATTAATTAAACTAAAATAAGATAAAGAGAAACTAAGTTAAAGAGAGAGATCTTAATAGAAGCTTTTAGTAAATTATACTACTAAAGAATTTAATAAACTATAGTTTATAATAAGCCTAAACTTAATTAAAGTATTATTAAGCTTAAAAAGTTATATAAATTAATAATAGCTTTTTATATTTAGATTATTAATATTATATTTAATAAAAAAGATAAAGTAAATATAAAAAGTAAATTTATTTTTATTATAAAAAAAGAAATAAATCTTTCTAAAAGTAGAATTTAATATATATATATTATATATAGAAAAATAATAATAGTTTAATATATATTAAAGATTATATTTTAGTATATTAAAAGGTAAGCTATAAAGAGCTTTTAATATAAGATTATAGTATTAAAATAAACTAGTTTAAATACTTATTAAAATATATTAAAATTACTTAAATCTTTTTATTATTTAAAATAGAAGTAAAAAAGATTTAAATATTAAATATTAAAAGAAGTAAAAAAGAGATATAAAAATAATTTAATTTAAATTAATTTAATATTATTATTTTATAAAAAGTATTTATAAAAAAGAAGAAAAACGTTATTTAATTATTATTATCTTAAAGGTTATTACTTATAATTTATTTTAATACTTTTACTTATATATAATATATATTAAAAAGATTAAATTATTTTTTTATTTTTATAATTAGCTAATATTATTTTTACTTTTAAAGTCTTATATATTTTCTTTTATTTTAAAATCTATTTATATTAAAATACTATTTATATTATTTTTACTTATATTATCTATTAAAATATTCTTTATATTATAATATATTTTAATACTTTTAATAAATATATTATAATTAATAAAGATATTATATTTAAGGTAAAAGTAAAGTAATTATAATATTATATTACTCTTAAAGTTATATTACTATATATATTATAACTTTTTTATACTTTTACTTTAAGTAATATCTTATTAAAAGATAAACTTATTAAATAAAGGCTTAATACCCAGAACTAAGAGAGTAATAAGAGTAATGCTAATCCTACTAACTTTAATAGTAAAGAGAAAGAGAAAATAAAAGCTATTTTATTTATTTCTTAAATAAGTAAAGTAAGCTATATATATTAATTAATTAATTACTTTTATAAAGGTATTTAACTTAATAATAAACTTAAAAATTAATAAAAATAAAAGACTATAAAAATATATTTAACTATTAAATAATATTAATTAAATTAAATAAAAAATATTATATTATAACTTTATATTTAAATTTAATTACTTATATTATATTATTAGTTCTTTTATATCTTTTAAAAAGATTACTTATAAATTAATTAAGTTAAAATAAAATAAAATAAAAGCTAAGCTAAGAAAAGGGATTTTAATAAAAGCTTTTAGTAAATTATATTACTAAAGAATTTAATAAACTGTAATTTATAATAAGCTTAAACTTAATTAAGGTATTATTAAGCTTAAAAAGTTATATAAATTAATAATAGCTTTTTATATTTAAATTATTAATATTATATTTAATAAAAAAAATATAAAAAATATAAAAAGTAAATTTATTTTTATTATAAAAGAAGAAATAAATCTTTTTAAAAGTAAGATTTAATATATATATATTATATATAAAAAGATAATAATAGTTTAATATATATTAAAGATTATATTCTAGTATATTAAAAAGTAAGCTATAAAAAGCTTTTAATATAAAATTATAATATTAAAATAAACTAGTTTAAATACTTATTAAAATATATTAAAATTATTTAAATCTTTTTATTATTTAAAATAAAAGTAAAAAAGATTTAAAAACTAAATATTAAAAGAAATAAAAAATATATATATAAATAATTTAATTTAATTTAATTTAATATTATTATTTTATAAAGAGTATTTATAAAAAAAAAAGTTACTTAATTATTATTATTTTAAAGGTTATTACTTATAATCTATTTTAATATTTTTACTTATATATAATATATATTAAAAAGATTAAATTATTTCTTTATTTCTATAACTAATTAATATTACTTTTACTTTTAAAATTCTATATATTCTCCTTTATCTTAAAGTTTACTTATATTAAAATATTATTTATATTATTTTTACTTATATTATCTATTAAAATATTCTTTATATTATAATATATCTTAATACTCTTAATAGATATATTATAATTAATAAAAATATTATATTTAAAGTAAAAGTAAAGTAATTATAATGCTATATTATCTTTAGAGCTATATTATCTTTAGAGCTATATTATCTTTAGAGCTATATTATCTTTAGAGCTATATTACTATATATATTATAACTTTTCTATATTTTTACCCTAGGTAATATCTTATTAGAGGATAAACTTATTAAATAGGGGCTTAATGCCTAGGACTGAGAGGGTGATGAGAGTGGCGCCAATCTCACTGACTTCAATGGCCAGCATTGGGTTATCTGCGAGATGTCAGACAAGTTTTGTTGCTGATATGTGATTGACTTACAAGCCCAAGACATGTCGGCGTTCCATTGCCCTTCAATGACAAACACCAGCCGTGTAATCGAGATGGCAATGACACTAATACCGGGTAAAAGAATGCATCCCAATTGGATCTTTCGCTTTCTTGGCATCTCCAATACCCGAAGCATCACAATTGGTATACCAAACAGCAACAAGTCGCAGACCAGCGACACCGACGAATTGACGCTATAAACCAATCCCCATTGCAAGCAGGTATACTTGTCAAAATCAGGCTGCCACTCATACGGCCAAAGTCCCGTAACAGGCGTACAATGAAAGATGATAAGGAAAACTTGCGGTAAGAATCCAGCAATCAAAACACCAAGCACGATCTTGATGGAGAGTCGAAGACGGTCGTGTACAGCGCAGAGTCGATGGTAGAATGCCAAACCGGACATTCGGCAGAACAACAGCGCAACGGTATAGATATAGGCGAAATGTCGTTGTCGTCTAGAACCCAGCTGGATGAGCTTGATGCACAGGCCAACGAATACCACCAAGCAAACCTAACTGATCTGTCAGTTTTCTTGACGATGCTACACCGGTGGGGAGGGATCTGCACCCGCGATGGGGTTCGGAGAATTAAGAAGAGAAAAAGAGAAGAAACTTACCCATGATACCAAAGTCAGAGAATCATCGAGGCCAAATCGTCGGATGAGGAATGCTCGCGATGCAAGACGGCCGAGCACAATAATACTCGTTATACAAGTCACCAAGATAATACCCACAATGGCGGGTGCATCTTTGGACTCGTTGAGGTAAGCCCTTGGGGACTCGTCCATCGGCAATAGCCTGGGCGACTTTTGGGTCCGTCATAGCGAACGAGATGGGAGCGTAGGGTTTAGACTCTTCTGTTCTCCATGAAAAGAGACGGTTTCTTACACCATCAAATCTTTGTTTCCTTAGAGCAAGAAACTAGAGGAAACCGTAAACCTCGAGCGCGGGTGGACTTAAACTCCTTATACAAAGCCAAGCCCAAGCTACTATACCTACATATTAATTTACTACCTAAATGGAACCTAACGTTTTCCTGCTTTTGTGCCCCCTTCGAACTGAAAGGATTTCGGACTGTAATGCAACTCCACAGGGTGAAGGCGACCGAGTGGGAGAGGAGTGAAAGAAGTGCAGTCTCGGAAACGGAACGGCTGACCCGTGCGGAAACTACGGACGTTCACAGTTAGCAGATTATTATTATTACCGTGATTGTCACTGATACAGAGTTTTTCTGTCCCTTCTGGAATCGTAAATTATCCCACCCACTTTCTCTCTGGACTGTTTCGGCACTTTGGAGCTGCAGTGGAAAAGTGGTGTGTTGGGAGGTCTAGAAGCAGTTTAGTTTCTGTGGTGGCTTGAATCTTGCGCGAGGGGCCTGGCAGCTAGGGGAGATATGACACACATGGCTTGAGCCTTTGGGGAGCTAGAGCAGAGTTTTAAGATGCAGATTTAGTTTTCTGGCGCATCAAGAAAATCACTCGTATTTTGGTTAGAATTGGAAAGTGATCTACATTGTTGATCTCAGCTCAACCAACAACAGATGAGAGCTGTGCTTTGTTCAGATGCGATGGTGTCAGTCTCGCGTTTTCATTTGTGAAACTTTAAATGCTCCGTACCTGAGCCGTGGCTATGGAACCATTACCCAGAGCCCCTGTGGGTTGGCAGGGTTGGGTTGATGGGACATGGGATATCCTTGGATGGCATCAAACCTCGCTTGCACAATGTAACGCTGCGGAAGCTGTGCCTCTGGATATTCGGTACGACGGCCATCCAACTTACGGGACGTCGATTTGATATCGTCGAGTCTTGAACAATGCCATTGGTTGATGAGATACTGCAACTCAGTTGGTTCGTTGAAATGGTTCCTGGCAGTTGCCAAGACTTCTTCTCAGCCCTCCAAGACCATCAACATTCTTTCTTTGCTTCTGGAGTCTAGATGCCCGCAATCTTCAGTTTCACGAGTCGAGTAACTTCACAAGCCAAACGGGCTTTTATGTAACAATCCATTCCTTTTTATTAAAACTCTTTCTCCCTTACATAACACGACTCGTCCAAAACAGAACCAGAAAATTTCCCTCCCGCCACCAAAACGTAAAAACCCCGTCAGTAGTACCCCCCGAAGTGGCTAACCCCCAGGCCCAGGGCTCCCGCTCTCTAGCCAAACGGCAACCCGGAGGCGCCCGCACACCCGCGATTCTTGGCTCGGAGTTTTGACCTTTTGAATCGTTCGATTTTGATCCAGATCTCGTACAGCCCACAAGGGTCTCAAATGTTAGCTTGGTACAAGACCCGTAAAAAGCCCACCGATCAGCAGGTCTCAGTGGCGAGATTCTATACTTACGATTTGCAGGCGATTTGTATAAGAGGAATAGTATCTATTTATTATCTAGTAGCTAGTCTAATAGCCCCCTTTTATAATATACTCTTTCAGTCAGTTAAGTATACTTCTAAAGACCTTAATAACTTCTTCTTTAGGTAAAGCTTCCTAAGTAGCTAAGATAGTCTCCTTAAGCTACTATAGACTTAATTTCTTAACTTTATAATATCCTTTAATCTAGAGCTTTAATAGCACCTAGATATTCTTAATAGGGTTAAGATTAAGGCTATATAAAGCCTAGTCTAGGACTTTAATACTATAATCCCTTAGATAGGTTATTATTACTGCTACTATATATATATAAAAGCTATCTTATATAAAGATTAGCTACTTATATTTAAGCTATTATAGCTACTAAATAAAGGCCTTAAACTAGAGAAGGCAATAATATTAATATAACTTTAAGCTTACTAAAATATTATAAGAGTATATAAATCCTAATCCCTTATATAGGCTGCAAATAAAGAACTAAAATATCTTACTATTACCCTTATATAAGAGCCTTATAAAGGTCTTAAGGTCTTTAAGCTTATAGATTATTATAAGGCAAAGACTGCAGTTAAAGGTTATAATAAATATCTTATTAAAAAAGGCTATTAGGCATTATAACTAGTTATTAAGCTTAGGATATCTCTTAAGGAGATATTAATATATCTTAATATATTTCTAATAAACTGTAAAAGTATTTAAAGGAGATTTCTTCTTTATAGTCTTATAATAGCCTAGATCTTATATTACAGTCTTAACTGCATTAAGACTAGGCTTATATAAACAGGGAAGAAGATACTATAGGTCCTGCTAAGAGATATCTCAGTTTACTGGCTTATTATTAAGAAATTCCTGCATTTAATTAAGCTAATAGGAAGATAACTAGCAAGAATAAGGTCTTAGCTTAGACTTCTAAGGCATAATAGGGGTCTTTAAGGTATACTAGACTTATTAATATATATATAAAGTCTATATAGCAATTTCCTTTATTATAAGATTTAAAAAGTTAATTAAAGCTTATATTTTAATTTTATTATTATAAGATAATTCCTTAAATTAGTTAGACTAACCTTTATTTCCTTAGTTAGGCTCCTTATAAAGTAATATATAAGGAGGACTTCTTAATTAACCCTTAAGGCTTAGGCTACTTAGTCCTCACTAAATGTTAAAAGCCAGGGTAGCCCTGATCAGGCTAGCTTCCTGAACAAGGATGCGATGCTCTAAAAGTATATAAGGAGCTCTGCTCCCCCTCCAGATAGGATAGAAACTAAGGCTCTTTTAATCCTTCCTATATAACCCTGCTCTATGTATTATAATTATAAGCCTAAGTAGATATAAGTCTTAGTAACTTCTACTGCACCTTATTATATATATTTTCTTATCTTATTCTATAAAATTAAACTATTACTATAATAATAGTTATAACACTCTACTAAGTATATTATACTTTAATTAAAGTATCTAATATATAATAACTTATATAATCCTTTATAGACTAGATAACTAGATCTTATAGATCTAAGAGATTGAATTATAAGCTAAAGCATATAGAACCTAGGCGCGAATTGACCTAGAGCGTGCTAATAGGGTTAATAATAAGCTAGATAAACCCCTTATAGAAGACTTTAATGCCTTTTATAAGAGGAAAATCTAAGAATAGGAAGCGGAAGTTAAGGCAATAAAGCTAGAAGAAATAGCACCTAAGAAGCCTACTCCTAATAAGCTAAAAACCTTCTATAAAGCTTCCCTATTAGGCTTATAATACTTATAAAGATAGCATTATTAATAAGTAATTAAATAATTATATATTATAGCCTATATTACTGAGAGCATTAAGCCTAGTATCCTATCTGCAGTGCTTAGTTAAAATAAAGAAAATTACCTTAAGGGATATACTCTACACTAACTACTTTAAGCCTTAAAGGAAGACCTAGCACTAAGTGTATTTACTACTATTAGAGAGATTACTTAAAAATACCTTAAGGTCCTTAATAATGCTTCTAAAGCTTAATAGAGCCTAGAATAGTAGCTATAATGCTAGCAGGAGGCTTATGCTTAAGCTAGACTATATAAGATTATAGAGATCCTAGGAAACCTAGGCATTAACTGCTTCTTAGAAGCTATAGAGAAGAAGATAGCCCCTTTATAGGCTAAAATTAAGCAAAATGCGCTTCTAAAGAAAGAGAAAACTAATAAGAAGACCTCTCTTATAAAGCTAGCTAGCAAGCTATAAGCAGTAATTAGGTAAAACCTATCTAGTAAGGGCTATTTAGTCTATATAACTCTTAGAAATTACTTAAATAAGCTAAAGAAGTACTATAATTACCCTTATAAGTATAATAACTATTAGTAGAAGGCTAAGAAATATGCCTTTCTAATCTATATTATAACTAGCACTTTCCCTTAGTATATTAAGAAGCTATTAGATAGTAAACTTAATTAAATTAGAAAGGAGCTTAATAGGCCCTTTTAAAAATAGTTAAAGGTAAAAGTTACTAAAAATAGCAGTAAGTTAAGCTTATATACTTAAAGTAATTAGAGTTTATTTATTTACTTTAGTAATTTAATTAATTTTATTCTATTACCTAATATCCTAGCTAAAGCTAAGTATAATATATAGCTTTATATTGCTTATAAGGGACCCCTTTACCTGCTTATATAAAGTATCTTATTAAATACCTGCAGTGCTATATATCTAGTAAATAGTATAGCCTTACTTAAAAAGGATTCCTTTACCCTAACTTATAGTAATTATATAGAAGTAAGTAACATAAGCTTCTTAATCTTAAGAAAGGGAACTAGAGTAATTTATAAGGTTATAAATAGGCTCTTAGGAGTAAAGATTTAATTATTAACTTTAAGTAATATTATTATAGTAGAAGGATTTTATATAAATATTATATTAAAAGCTTTTCTTAGATTATTAGGAGTATAATATATAGGGTATAACTGTATATTATGCTAGGGAACTTCCTAGGATAGTGTAGTCCTTATATAGCTATAATATAAGTATAACATTCTGTTAAGCTGTAAACAGCAAAACGCTCTCTGATTGGTCAGATTGAACCCACTGCGCGATTTCTGTAGCTTAATAAGGTTAAACCAACTGCTACCTTCAATTAAAGAAAACAAGGCTCTTTTAATTAATGCTAGAATGCTTATTATAACTAATCTACACTTTATATAACAGTTATAAGCCTAGATAGGAAGCAATTCCTAGTAACTTCTACTGTATAACTAATAGCATTTTAGCAATTCCTTAATTCTTTCTAAATTCTAATTCTTTAAATCTTTAAAATGTAAACCTTAAACCCTTATATATAACTTTACTATATAAAAATCTCTTAACCCTTTAAATAAGTATACTATACTAAGATTTAATGCATTACTAATATTTATATATAAAACTAAATGCTATAATATTATAAGTAATTAAACTTAATGCTATTAGAGGGCTTAATATATACATTATATGCCTATAGAGTACTAAAAACTAGGTTAAATAGCTAGTAGAGCTTTAAGTATATACTATATTGCTTAGAATCTAGAAATATATTAACTTAAGTATTATAGAAAGCAATAATAACTATCTTATTTATTTAGTTAAATATACCTAGAAAGAATATAAGATTAAGCATATTAATAATAACCTAGTACTTAGTTAAGAGTTAATATTAATGCAATTGCAGTTCTATAATATTATAAATACCTTATATAACTGTAATATTTATATCTATAAAGAGTATCTTACTAAAGAAAAAGCTTTAAGGAAGTAGATTAGTAAGATAGTAAAGGGTCTTACCTTTAATTATATCTAGCAAGAAGTTAACTTAGAATATAAAAATGAATATATACCTCTAAGAAAGCTTATTTAAGGTATTAAGAAGTAATATGCCCTAAGCAACATATAAGTCCTTAGCGCACTCTAAAGGGAGTACTACCTAGTGCTTAGATAAGCAAAATACGTAAGTATAAAGCCTATAGTATAGTATAAGCACTAGAATAGCTTCTATAAATAGGCTATAGCTTATAATCTAAATGAGATTAAGGGAGATATAGCTATAATAGATTTCCTTTAAGTAGTTAGAGACTATTTTAAACTATTATAGGCTTAAAATAAGCTTAATAAGCATACAATTAATGTATCTAGAGGGCTCCTAACCTAATCTAAGCTTATTATAAAGATTAAAAGGCAAAACCCTAACATTAAAGCAAGTAAGGTCTTCTAATAGCTAGAATGCAATAAGAAGGTAACCTAAGTAAAGCTCCTTAAAGTAGTAGATAAGTTCTAAGCAATTGCAAGAAATAACCTATTTAAAAAGAAGGGCATTATATTTACTGCCTAGAATATATAATCTATTAATATAAGTAAAGGCTATAACTGCTTATATTAAACTTAAAATAATTCCCTAAAGTATAAGTAAAAGCCTATAAAGTATAAGATAGTTATATATATGCTTTCTAGTAAAAGATACCTAAAGTAGAAGTGCTATCTAGGTAAAGAGTACTATATAATTATTTATAAAGAGATTATAAAGTTAAAGTAAAAGGAACTTAAAGAGTAACTAGTAAAGAAAGGCATTAAGCTTAGTAGTAATAATTAAAGCACTAAAGATAATAATAGTAATATCTTAAGCAGTTTTTAAGCTAATATAATACTTAAAGTTCCTAATAACTTCTATGCTAATGCTTTCCTTAACCTAAATGCATAGTATAAGGAAGAACTACTATATATCTTCTTAGCCTTTAAAGCCTTTACCTACCTACTCTTAGAAAGCATAATCTAGGATTTAGAAGCATCTATACATTTAGTTAATAATAAAGCTTACCTTAACTTAAGAACTTTTAAAGCTATAGATTAGATTGTAGAATCTAGTATAACCTCTAATAAGATTATTAAAAAAGGAAAGTATACTTTTAAGGGAATACTTAATAGAAAAGACTTAATAATTAGTAATATCTATATAATTAAAGGATTTTATATTAATATTATCTCTTTTACCTATATATATAATTTAAGACTTTAAATATATAAAGAAGACTATACTATATACTATAGATTAGTAAATAAGAATGTTATTATTTATAAGCTTTAGCTTATTAATAACCTTATTTTCCTTAAATATAAGCAGCTTAATATTTATCTTAAAGCTCTATTAATGCTATTATATAATGTAATACTAATAAGTTAAGTAGAGATTATAATAAGCATTTCTAGTAAGAGAAGAATGCTTCCTTAGAGATCTTTATAAGATTAACTTAACTTAAGAGAAGATATAGTAATAATATAGTATTTAAGACTTAGATATTTATTAAAGGATATACTTAAGAAGGCTATACTATATGTATAGAATATTAAGATTAAGAGAATTCTAAGGATTAAGTATAAGATTTATATTAGAATATATACTACTTAGGTTATCTTAAGAAGAAAGTTAAAAAGGAGTACTTTAAGACCCTTTTAGTATATAGATTAGGATCTTTAAGATTACATAGAAGGCTATAATAGATTAAAATAGCTGCTAGTTATTAAGAATAAATATAGTAAATAGATATTTACTTAAGCTTTATATATAAAGCAGTATAATATAGTATTTAATACTTTATTTTACTTTAAATGCTAGGTATAATATTAATTTAAAGTAGTAATTTATATAATCTACTAAGATAATAAGTATACTATAATTGCAGTTAAGGGGCTAACTTAATTCTAATACTAGGCGAATTTTTAAGGCATTAAGCTAGAGCTTATACTACTAGATACTTATAAAGCAAATAGAGCTGCTAAATAAAGCAGCAAGTAAATTACTATAAAATCTATTTTAATGCTCTATAGAGCTAACCTGCTAGGGGAGCTCTAGCCTAAGAGTACTAAAATAGCATCCTATCTACTTAATATTAGCCTATTATGCAGACTTAGATAGAAATTACTAATTAAAGTACTTAAAGAATAGTTTAAATACTATATACTATTATAAATAAGAAAAGAAAATGCAGATCTTAAACTAAGTATAAGTTTACTGCTTACATATAGTTACTATATATATCTCTTAAGAAAGGAAAAGGAAAAAGAAAAAGAAAAAAGAAATATAAAGATTAAGCTAAAGGTATATATTAAATACTTAGTTAGCTATATTATAAGTAATATATATTATATCTAGATCTCTTGCCTTAAGAGAATAGTAATAATATAAAATATATAGTTTAATAAATCTATCTTCTATAATAAATACACTAAGCCTTAATTAGAAGAGCTTATTATTAAGCTAAATAACTAGGTAGTTTATAAAGATTAGTCTTATCTAGATAAGATTAAGATAGAAAGAGCTTCTTAAGTAGATATATTAATTAAATAACTAGTTAAATTAAGCTTAAAGGTAAATACTATGCCTATAAGCATCTTATAATAATTAAAGAGTATAAAGGATACTTAAGGCATAGTAGAAGATCTAACTAGACTTTAACTAACTAGACTTAGAATGCTAAAAGTAACCCTAAAATTAGATATATACCTAGGGGGTAGCAGTATAGCTTAAACTCCTTTAAGCCCTGCTATAATAATACAGGGAGGAGAAACCCCTTATAAAAAAGAGGGAAATGCAAAGACCTAAAAGCATAAAAGCTCCCCTAGTATAAATAAAAGCTTACTAATAGAAAGTATTATACCTTAAGGATAGTAAAGTAATGCTAGAAAGATCCCTAGAAGCTTAATAGAAAGGCAAAAAGAGATGCTATATAGAAGGAATATATTAAATAAACTAATAGAAGTAACTCCTAAATGCTCTAGAACTCTAGATAAGGGTAGGATAGGGGCTAAAGATGCTATAAAACTTAGGGGATAAGAGCAAAGTACTTTACTTACCCTTAAGATGTAGCCTTAAATATAAGATAAGATGCTAAATAGAGCTCTATAAGTAAGCAGAATGCTATCTAGAATACTAGATTAAACTAAGATAAGAATCTTAGCTCTACTAAGATATTAAATACACTCTATAATATAGGATAAGATAAGGACTTTAGCTTTACTAGGACCTAAGATATATACTATAATACCAGTTAAGATACTAACTAATGCTTTACTAGAAGCAGAGATATAAGTAATAATATAGCTAGAGCTCTTAGCAAATTAAGGAGCATAACTAAAAAGGGGCTAAGAATACCTTAGAGGGAAATAACTACCTCTAGAAGAACTATTAAGATATAGTACTTAATAATAAGATATTAAGCAAGATAGAAAGAGCATAAGATAGGACCTAAAAACATAGAAGAAGATATAAGGGCATAGATAGGATAATAAAGCAGCTTTCTTCTTAACTAATTACTATAAAGAAGAGCTACTATATCCTAGAAGCATCCTTATAGCTTTTACTACTTTCCTTAGTGCAATTAAAAAGGCTAAGAAAGCTAATAAGAGGAGCATAATAAAGTTAGACTTAAAGCTTAATCCTTTAAAGCCTAAGCAGATATATAAGACCTTAAAGCCTATAAAGATTTACTAGAATGCATTCCCTTTACCTCTAAAGATATAAAAAGAGCTAAAGACTTATACATTTAAAGAGCTATTTTTTGCAGTAGCATATACTAAAGTAAAGAAGCTTATAGACTTTAAGACTTAAATAGTAATATTACAGTAAGATATATAGACTAAGCCTATACCTATAAAATAGGTATTTATATATAAATTTAACTAGAATAAAAACTTAAATAAATGTAAAGCGTAAATCTATATATATAGAGATCTATAACTAGAAAATACAATCTAAAGCATATATATAGTAACTCTTGCAATGCATTTATTCTATATTGTAATTGCTTTAGCAGCTAAGTATAATCTTAAAATCTACTAACTAGATGTAGTAAATGCATTTATTAATGCAATATATAATAAAAATAAACCTCTAGTTATATGCTACTTCCTATAAGGCTTTAAATAAGCTAGAAAGCTTATAAAGCTAGAAAGAGCACTATATAGACTAAGAGACTTACCTATCTTATAGTTTAAGGAATTCTTAAGTACTTTAAAATGCCTTAATCTAAAACCTAGCAAGGAAAAGGAGTGCTTATTTTATATAAAAACGTAAGATATACTAGTAGTATTCTTTATAGATAATATTCTTATTTTATATTACTATAAGCAGAAAGAAGCTACAGATAAGATTATTAAAGCGCTAAAAGAGATATATAAGCTTTAAGATAAAGAGAAAGCTAAGTAGTTCTTAAGAATTAGAATTATTAGAGATAGGCTAAATAAGAAAATCTACCTCTATTATAACTTATATCTAGAGAAATATACAGTTAAATATAACCTTAATAAGTATAACTAGTTCCTTACTATTCCTATTCCTATTACTAAGCTTTCTAAGAGAGAAAACTAAGTATCTCTAGCTTATATTAAGTTATATTAAGAAAAGGTTAAATCTTTGCTATATACTGTAATAATAGTAAGGCTAGATATTACTTTTGCAGCATCTTAGCTTTCTAAATACCTTATAAATCTAAGTAAAGAGTACTATAAGTCTATAGATTAAGCTCTTTAATATCTTTATATTACTTATAATTTTACAATTGCCTATAGAGGCAATTATAATAAAACTTAAGCACTCTACATAGCATTAAATGCTTTATTTGCAGATAATAAGAAAATAAGAAGATTATTATAAGGATATCTTATTACTCTCTTTAGTAGCACTATAATATAGAAAGCAATGCGCTAAAGTACAGTTTTAACCTCTATAATAGAGGCAAAACTAATTGCATTAAAGCATATTATAGTTAAAGTAATAGGTTTATAGCACTTTCTTAATAAATTATACTTTTACCTAATAAAGCTATATACTATTTACTATAATAATTAATAAATAATATATTTTATTATAAAGCTAAGTACTAAGATTAATACTTAACTGCGCTATATAGAAATCTAAAACATATAGCTATAATAAGAAGAAGGTAAAGGGAGCTTTTAGGTTACCTACTTACCTATAGTAGAGATGCTAGCAGATAGATTAACTAAAGCTCTATTATAGTAGCAATTTAAATACTTTAGAGTATTACTTAATCTTATACAGCTTAAATAGTTAAAAGTCTTAATAAAGTAAAGTTTAATTATTTAACTAGCTAGTAATAAGAGTAAAGAGCCTAGAGTATCTCCTACAGCTAAAATACTTCTATCTAAGTATAGTAAATAGTTCTAAAAAGCTTAAATAATAGTATTATTACTAATATCTTTATCTTTATCTTTAACTTTATTATTATTATTAATAGAGATAATGCTACTAAGTCTTGCTAAGCTATTATAGATTATATTAAGAGCCTTAGGATCTATTATACTAGAAAAGCTCTCTTTATTAGAAGTAAGCATACCTAGACTAAAATAAGGAATCTTAAAGACCTAAGAAGAAAGAATATAACAGTTAGAGATAGTAAAAAGGGTAAGGTAAGCCTTAAAGAGCTTAAATATAACTAAAGTATAAGTCCTAGTATAAGTAATCTTCTATATAAATAATTAGCTTAAAGTAAATAGATAAAGAAAGATAAATAACTTATAGAATAAATACTATTAGTAATTACATTATAAAGGGTAATAGCTAGAAGAAGCAAATAATAAAGACTAAATAAATTAGTAATATACTTAAGAAGAAATATAAAAGCACTTATAGGCTAGCATAACCCTTATAACTACTATAAAAGCAATAATAATAACGCTTTAGGTTAAGCTTATCCTTTATAGTATAATAAGATAATAAACTCTTATTTAATAAGGTACCCTTAAAGTACTATATGCATAGGAATGTATACTCTTTGCTTTTAAAGAACTTAAGCTTACACTTTAAAGCATATAAGGTCTTAGAAGTCTTAGGGGTTTTTACTAGAGTAACTGCAGCAGAGGAATTCTTCTTCTTAGCAGGGTAAAAGGTCTTAGGCATAGTATTATTATTAGAAGGAAGCTTAACCTTACTATTATAAGATATTATAGTACTAGTAAAGCTCTTAACCTTAATTAGAGCATAATTAAGCTTAAAGATATTATCTTTAAGTTTAGATTTAAGCTATATTACCTTTAATTAGTATATATAATAAATAAGAGATAAAAGTAAGACTTATAATAATAGCTTTGCCTTTTAAGGGAGAAGAATAAGCACTAGACTTACATATAACCTAATAAGCATTAAGTTACTTATATAAATACATACTACTAGGGGAATAGCTACAGTAAGATTAAAATAACCTACTAAAAGGCAGGCAGGAAGGCCAGGTATTAGGCACAGTAAAGAGATTAATAGAAAGCTTATAGGTATAAGTTATAGCGCTTAAATGAGGGATATAAAGCAGTAAAGCAGAGTGGTTATATATAGGGCAACTAGCATAAAAAACAGTAGCCTAAAGGCAATTATTGCATTCTTTATAAATAGCAGGGTTATTAAGAGCAGGAAGCTATATTAAATTATTAGTGCATAAGCAGGATAAAGAGTATACTATTAAAGGGATAGATGCTTTAAGGTAAGGGGCTAGTAAGATGATTATATACTATAATGAAAATTATAAAGCTTAAAGGAGGAAAAAGAAGAAGAGATTATAAAGGGATAAGAGAAAGGCTTTTATAGCTAAAAAAGCAAAGACCTAAAGGCTATATAGCGCTTCTCTATTGTAATTTACTATACCTATTATGCTTACATTTATAAGATTAAAAGGGTATATACTTAGGGTAATAATAATATAATGCTATTACAATTTCCTATTATCTATCTATTTCTTTTCTATTATAAAAGTATATTAAGTAAAATTAAAGCTATTTAGGACTTATTTAACTGCATAAATAATATGCAGTTAAATAGGGGGTATATTAAGCTGTAAATAGCAAAACGCTCTCTAATTAGTTAGATTAAACCCACTGCGCGATTTCTGTAGCTTAATAAGGTTAAACCGACTGCTACCTTCAATTGAAGAAAATAAGGCTCTTTCAATTAATGCTGGAATGCTCGTTGTGACTAATCTACGCTTTGTACAACACATTCTAGTACTCTAATTTAAGCCTATTTCCTTCTACTCTTTTATAGGCTATTTAATGCTTAAAAATGTAATACTAATTAGTAATAAGGTAGTTCTCTAGCGTAATAGTATAAGCATAATGCATTTCTTTATATCTTAAGTATAGAAGTCCTTACAGGATACCTAGAAGGCCTAGGATAATAGTAAGGCCTTATAGCACCTCTGCTCTAAGCACCTAAGGAAAGAAGCGCTTAAGAAGCTTATAAACTATACTAAGAATATATAAATTAATAGAATAGTATATATTAACTATAAAACCTATACTTAAATATATATAACCTAGGTTATTAGTTACTATTAACTTAAAGATTACTCTCTAAGACCCTTTTAGAGGATCTATTAAGACCTTTAAGAGTATAAACCTAGGTATAATAGCGCTAGATATCTATTAGTAATAAAAGATAAATATAGTAGTTAGCTATATACTATCCTATTAGAAAGTAAAAATAGCTTAGTAGTATTTAATGTAATATTTCAGTTTAAATAATAGATTAAGAGGTAATTTAGCCTAGTTATTTGCAAAATATATAGTAATAATAAGCCTGTAGTAATCTATGCATTAGGTAATACTAATTTCCTCTAATAGATGTAATTTAAAGGCCTAGAAGTTAAGCTTATACCTCCTTATATAAAGGAGCTAAATAGTAGGGCTAAATAAGCAGGAAAGGAGGTCTCTAAGAAGTTAAATGTAATGCTTAATAGAGTATAGCTACTCTAATTACTATAGCTAGAGAGTATATAGACCTTAGCTTTCCTGCTTAATATTAGCCCTAAAGCTATAAAGGGATAGCAGTTACCTATAGAGGTATTATAGAATTAGTTTAGGCGTAAAGCGCTATTACAGATAAGAGAGCATAAGGCAGACCTTAGACCTAATTAGAGCAGCATGTATATATACAGCTGCTATATATATCTATTAGATCGAGATAGAGAAGCCAGTAAGTATAGGAAGGCATTTAAAATAAGCCCTAGAGGCTATATTAAGTACTTAGTAGGCTATATAGCTTATAATATCTACTAGATATAGATTTCTTAGCTTAAGAAGGTAGTAGTTACTTATAATATTAGATTTAATAAGTATATCTTCTATAAACCTAGCTAGAAATAAGCTAAATAGCTTTCTAAGAGGGTATTTAAATTGTAAATCTTAAACCTTAAAGAAAATAATAATAAGGTTAACTTGCCTAATAAACCTATCTAAGTTATAGGATTTAAGGGTCTAAACTTAGAGGTAAAGGTAACTAAAGAGAGCAGTATAAACCCCTTAGGGAGTATTAATAAGCACTAAAACTAGCATATACTAATTTAGATTATTAATAGACTTTAGACCCTAGAAGCTACACTAGAGCTAAGCAGGCTAGAGGCTAAGGGAGATAATAAAAGTATAGCAGATACTTATATAATATTTAAGAGCTTTATAATAGCTAAGGTAAGTAAGTTACTAAATATATAACTATAGACTAAGCTAGAAGCCCTTAGGGGTAAGTAAAGAGTACCTTAAAACTTATAAGAGTTACTATAATTATAAGAAGTATTAATAAGTAATATAATTATTATAGCTAGCTATAAAAAGAAAAAATTCCCTTTTTCCTCTCTAGTAGAGTTAAAGAATAGCTACTTACTTAACCTAGAGACTCTTAATAAAATATAACTAGGAATCCTAATTAATAGCTAAAGTTAAGCCTTATAACTAGGTATAAGCTGCAGCTAAAGCCTAGAAACTATATCTCTGCTGCAGCTGTAGCCTCCTTCTGTTCCTGCTATCTCTCCTGGCCCTGCTAGTTAATAAGAAGCTTAGTAACTAGCAAGAGATAGTAAACCAAGCACCTCATATAAGGGTCTAACTACATAAAGGCGTAATTAAAAGGCCTTTTAAGGCTTTTTTATAACTAATTACTATAAGGACCTATAAAAGCCAGATAATAGCACTAAAATAGCCTTCTTCTTCTTTATAAGTGTAATAGGTGCCTATTTATATAGGCACTAAGCATTTAGACTAATAATCTATACTACATTATAGCTAATAATCCTAGAAGGGAAGCTCTATTGCAATAACCTTCCCCTTCTGCTAGTATTATATAGAGAGAGGTAAAACTACCTTCTAAGTAACTGATTTTATATTACAGAGTAAGAGAAGGTAGCTAAGGTATACACTAAGTGTACCTAGAGGCAGATCTAATGCTTAGAAGCTAAATCTAAGATCCTACCTCTAAAATAGGTTTATACCTATAAATTTAATAAAAATAGTTACCTAATTAAGTGTAAAGTGTATATTTATATAAGGGGCAATTTATAACCTACTATTATAATAGAAAGTATATATGCAGTAATCCTTATAGCTTGCTCTTTCTACTTAGTTATAGCCTTAGCTGCCTGATTTAACCTTAAAATTATATAGCTAGATATAATAAATGCCTTTATTAATGTAGAGTAAAGTAAGTATAGTATACTAGTTATATATAAGCTACCTTAAGAATTTAAGGTTACTAGAATGTATATTAAGCTTAATTAAGCACTATATAGCCTTAGGGATTTACCTTAACTATAGTTTAAGATGTTTATAGCTGCCTTAGAGAAGCTAGATCTTAAAGCTAATAAAGAGAAGCCTTACCTCTACTATTCCCCTAAGTAAGATATTTTCCTTATATTCTTTATAAATAATATTCTTATCTTATACTATAGAGATACCCCTTTAAGAGCTTTATATATTATAGATAAACTAAAGAAGCATTTTAAGCTTAATAAAAAGGGTAATACTAAGTAGTTCCTTAGTATAAGGATAGTTTATAACTATAAAGTATAGAAAATCTACCTTAGCTATAATTCCTATATAAATAAAGTTACTATAAGATTTAAGATATATATAAAAGTCTCTTATCCTTTAATAATAATTCTAATTACCTCTTTTTATCTAAACTTAAGTAAGGTAAGTAAGGCTAAGATGCTCTTATATTAGGAAAGAATTAAATTACTGCTTTATATAGTTGTTAAGGCTTGAATAAAATAGCCTATAAATTCACTGTAAGTAACCGGATAGATAATAGTAATAGAAGAGGTAGAGGTAGGAGAATTAGGTGGATAAAAGGTTGAAACTGCTGAATAGTAAGGCATAGGGTAGGATTTATAGGATAAAGGTGGATCCGCTAAGAAGAGCGATTTTTTCCAAATTTAATAATATATATTATATAATAGAAAAGTTAATAGGTATCTAAGGAAAAAGGAGTTCCCTAAGTAAGAAAACCTAAAGTTTATATGCTTTTCTAAAACAGTAAGCATTAAAATTCCTAAAGAGAGAAAGGTCTAATAGTAATGTAATAGATATTATAAAAACTGCTAAATTTCAGAGAAAAATAAAATATACTTTTTTCCTAATTAAAAGGCGCTAAGCTTATCTATAATATAAAAGCTTAAATAAGAAAATAAGATTTTTTCTAGTATATTATAAATTATCTAACTAAGGGGTAAAATCTTGTATATGTAATCCTTATTATATAATCATTATGTAACCCTAGTTATGTAACTTTCCTACTAATATTTCCTTAGTAAGAAATATTTAAAGTTTATAGAAAAAACTTTAATATATAGAACTTGCTTAATTCTCTATATATTGCTTAGGTAAATACACTAATGAAAAGCCCTGAATTTTCTTATTATTTTAGTATATATTTTGCCCTAATTAGTTATCTAGAATATAATATATTCCTTAGTTATGTAATAAGACCTTTATATAATATTAAATCTTAACAATAGTAATTATAATCTAGCTAGATATAGCTTATATAGCTTCCCTACTATTAAGATACCTAATAAATCCCTTAATTAATTACTATAAGGCAGCTAACTAAGCGCTATGCTATTTATACCTTACTAAGGACTTTGCTCTTTAGTATAGAGGGAGCAATAAGCTTTAAGCACTGTAAATAGCCAGCAATACTTTATTTATAGATAATAAGAATACTAGAAGGTCTTTATAAGAATACCTAATTACTCTTTTTAGTAGGCTAATTATTTAAAAGGTATCTTATTAAGCTATAATAATTACTTTTATAATAGAGGTTAAGCTACTCTTATTAGCTTAAATTATAAAGGAATTAATAGCTTTAAAGTAACTTTTTAATAAAATGCACTTTAATCTAGAGTTACTATAGAATATTTACTATAATAATTAGCAGATTATATATTTAATTACACTAGAGAGCATATAAATAGATATATACCTTTACTATATTAATATCTATAACCTTTAGCTAAGATAAGAGTATTAAAAGGGTTTATTTAAGATAACCTATCTCCTAATAGGGGATATACTAGTAAATAGGCTTATAAAAGCACTATTAAGGTAGCACTTTAAGCATTTTAAATCCCTTTTAAATATAATAAAAATTAAAGTTATAAAGTTATAGAGATAAGAATATAGGGTAAATATTACTTTATTTACTTATATAATAAAGATATTAGCTACACTCTATACTACTATCTAGAGTATTACTATACTCTATTACTAAAAATAACTACCTTTAACTAGGCTAGTAAAGCTTAAAGCAGAGCACTAAGTATATAAATAATCTTATAAGCAGCCTCTTTCTGCTTAACGCTAGACCTACCAGCATCCTACGTGCCAGCAAGCTCTAGACCCTTACCTATATTAGCTTCCAGAGAGGCATTAATTATATAAAGGGGCTTAGTAGCCTTATTACACTTACTAAAGTACCTAGCAGTCTCCTTATTAAAAATAGCATTTAAGGTAAAGTATAAAGTAATATAGGTATTGTTAAGACCTGATATTATATAAAGGTCTTATTATATAACTAACAAATATATTATGTTCTAGATAACTAATTAGGGCAAAATATATACTAAAATAATAAGACAATTCAGGGCTTTTGATTGGTGTGCTTACCTAAGCAATATATAGAGAATTAAGCAAGTTCTATATATTAAAGTTTTTTCTATAAACTTTAAATATTTCTTACTAAGGAAATATTAGTAGGAAAGTCACATAACTAGGGTTACATAATGATTATATAATAAGGATTACATATACAAGATTTTACCCCTTAGTTAGATAATTTATAATATACTAGAAAAAATCTTATTTTCTTATTTAAGCTTTTATATTATAAATAAGCTTAGCGCCTTTTAATTAGGAAAAAAGTATATCCTATTTTTCTCTGAATTTTAGCGGTTTTTATGATATCTATTATATTACTATTAGACCTTCTCCTCTTTAGGAATTTAATGCTTGCTGTTTTAGAAAAGCATATAAACCCTAGGTTTTCCTACTTAGGGAACTCCTTTTTAATTAGAGACTTATTAACTTTTCTATTATATAATATATATTACTAAATTTAGAAAAAATCGCTCTTCTTAACGGATCTATCTTTATCTTATAAATCCTACCTTATGCCTATCTACAACACAGTTACAACCTTTTTCCCTCCTATTTCTACAGCCTCTTCTATACCTATTACAGTTATCTATCCTTCGACCTATATCGAATTCATAGGCTATTTTATTCAAGCATTAACAGGTATTAAAGATCTTCTACTATTAAAATAATATTAACTATTAAAATTAAAAAGTAATATAGTAATTAACTTATAGCTTTCTTATTATCTTAAAGACTGTTCTTTATAATCTAAATTAAAGGTTTAATATAGGCAGGGCTATCTTTAATTAATTAATCTACTAAAGTTAAGTATAAGAATATACTTACTAAGGCTTATAAGTATGCCTATTACTCTTATAAAGGGTATAGTGCTGCATACAGTAATTAGAATTAACTTTATAAAGCTTAAGTTTACTTTTACTAGTAATATAAAAGTAAACATAATTAAGGCAGAAGATCTCATAGTAGTTATCAGTAAAGCTTATAATAGGAGGCAGGTCTACTTTATTTACTTTAAAACAGTTCTTATAATTACAAAGAGGTAAACTACACTCCTTATATTCCTTCTAATTAGCCTTATAAAGCTTATCCTATAAAATTAGCACTTATAAAGGTAAGAAGATAAGATTAAATACTTATATAAACCTAACTATAGGTATACTTATAAATAATCTTCTTAGGTAACTTCTTAGGAGGTATAATAGCTATAATAGTCTTATTTTACTTACACTTAACCTCTTTACTACTAGATAACTAAGCAGTAAAAGGGCCTTTACTACTAAAGGCAGTAGAAGAATAGGTATAAATATTAGCTTAAAATTAATTAAAGTTAAGATAAAGTAAGAAAAAAAAGTATATATAATAAAGGAAAGCACTTAAAAGGAGGTTATACTAAGTAACTACTATTAGGAAATAGGGATTAAGATACTTAAAAACTAATTAAAAAATAACCTACTATTTTAAGGGATAAATAAAGAAGAAAAGTCTTATTTTATAGGATAAAAGGGGAATATTTATACTTTTTAAGAGTAATTTAAAGGCTTTATAGGTTCTTATAATTACTTTCTACTACTAAGCACTATAATTATACTTTTAATATTTATTTTATATTTTACTATATATAATTTAATTACTTAAAGCTCTTTCTTATAGAATAGGCTTTAACTAGGGGGTATATTAAAAGCCAGAGTAGCCCTAATTAGGCTAGCTTCCTAAATAAGGATATAATGCTCTAAAAGTATATAAGGAGCTCTGCTCCCCCTCTAGATAGGATAGAAACTAAGGCTCTTTTAATCCTTCCTATGTGACCCTGCTCTGCGTGCCACACTAAAGCTCACTATAGTAGTTAATTTAAAGTTAAGGTCTACCCTTACAGTTTAATTTAACCTCTTAAGAGTCTTAATAAATATTAAAGCTTATAATTATTAAAGAAATAGATAAAATAGCTACTATTTTAGTATAGTTATAAGGTTATAAAGTTAAAAGTTAATATAATTAAGCTACTATAGGTAGTATTATAAATAGCTTTAAATTTAGTAATAAGATTATATTACTCCGTAGATTATAATGTAATTATTTTAAAAAAAAAGTATATTACTAGTAAATTTACTAGCAATATACTTTTTTAAAAATGATCTAATAAGGGGTTATATGCTGTGAGGTTATGGAGCCAAAAGTCTCGCGCTAACATTTGAGACCCTTACGGGCTGTATTTCATGCTGATGCTTCCCCCCAGTCAATCATTGTGAAGCTAAAGAAACCAGTGGCTCTATCTAAACGTTAGTGTAATGCTATTATAGCTTGGCCTTGCAGGGCAATTCGTGTCCACGACCTAAAGATGGTGTGCTCAGGGGTCCAGTCCACGCGTACTGACAGTACTGTAGAACATTCTGCAATCTTTGCTGTCTGTCTTGCATCACCGTATCTCTATCACTTTCATTTCTTTTGCGCGGGCCAGTTCCGCGACTTCTTGCATTGGTTTGGAAGACCAGCAGTCCCCAACATAGACAAAGTGATTGTTTTCTTTCCGTACCAATGAAAGCCACCAATGTCCTGGAATCAGAACCACTTGGTCTCCTAGCTCTGCCACACGTGGAAGTACAATGAACTCGCCACTTTCCGTGAGACCAATCGTCGGCTTTAGATGGAGAAATTCACTGATATCTGGCTGTACCTGTTGGTCTCTTATGTCGTTCCAGAAAGATTCCTTATCTCTCACCCGGGAGATTAATTCTCGACAACTCTGCATGTTCTTTTCCTTTTTCTTACCGTTCGCATCCGATCGTTGACACTCTTGGTTCAAGACCTTTTCGGTCAACCTTTCAAGAATTTCTTCTGCGGCAGTTTCGGCTATCCCAACCGCATGGCCATCAATTGTTCCGTCATCTTTTATCGGTACTTGACAGAGAAGCAGGAGGTACTGGAATATCCGAATCAGTCGAGTGACTGTCGGTGTCTCCCATACATCTATGTCAAGATCTTCGGCCCCGAACGCTCGAGCAAGTGACCAAAGTGGATGCGAGTCTTCAGCATCTCTGAGAGTTTGATACATCATCCTGAACATAGCTGATACGAAGTTCAACCAAGAATCCTGCAACTCGAACAAAGCCGGACTTGCATCGACTATACTGTGAAAAAAGATGGCAGAGCAGGTCAAGTTATTACCCCGAATACTTGCCGCTTCCAGCCTATTCCACTTTTCCGGCCACGCGTAGTCGTCTTGCCGACCATAAACTCCGAAAAGAGATCGGGGTGACTTGTTCATGCCAGACTTCTCGGCGAAGTTATCTACCCAAGACGGCAGTTTATAGTTCTGCTCATGGCTTCGATGCACAAGACCCGCTCCCGAAAGAAAGCAAAGCGGCCAACCTTGCTGCACGTGATGCCATTTTAGGATTTCCGCACATGCAGCAACATATACTGACGCAACAGGCATTCGGTCAGTATAATCTGGCTCGATTTTGAGAGGAATCACACCCAGCAAAGCGTAAACGTGATCTTTGGGGTCCTTGGCGCCATACCTCCCGTACAAAAGAGGAAGAAGGCTCCGCATATCTCGAAGGATAGACTCCCCGACATTTTTTCCTCCATGAACACACGCTCGTGCCCATTCGACCTCTCTTATCTTTGAGAAGGAATGCCACAATAACCAGAAGCCACGGCCGGCTTGTTTCGACTTTGATTCTGCCATTTCTTTGAGAAGCTGAGTGCAGGATTGAGCATCCAACAGGGTTTTCAAATCAATGAATTCAAGCTGATGTATTACAACGACTCGCTTCGAGAGAACCAGCTCCTGGAAAATCCAAGCTCGCTTCCAGTATTTCAATCGAAACGTTCGGGCCACGGCCTGCTCTGCGTCCGTAAACTCCTGGGAGTTGATTGGGCACCTTCCGTCCAGGAACGGATGTTGCAGGAGCCATTCCAAATCTTGGGCATTCTTTTCTTCGATATTGGGATATACATTGTATGCTGGACGAACAAGGTCTCGCTCAAGAGCAGATTTAGCAAGAGCTTCACAGGTCTTAAACGCAATACGGACGTCCGACTGTAGAGCTCCTATATCAAGACAGGAGAACACAATCTCTGCCGCAGGGTATATGAATTTCATCAGTTCGACTTGATGACTTTTCTCCAGTTGTTCATTTTGGTTGATACAGAGTGCATCGGCCCAAATCCGACATGACTTGGATTGTCTTTCTGGGAATGCGTTCTTCCAGTGATACGGTACATATTCTAGTGCATTCGCAAGACTTGGGGTGATGAAACGTTCAATGCCGTTGACAACAATTGCTTCAGATTTGCCTTTGTCCCCCCAGAGGTAGGATATTGCGCTGAACTCAGGGTCTTGGTCGAGCGAAACGGTAGTGAGATTGCAGACAATTCTTGGTTTGGTTGAGAGGATCTCGATGACCCTGATCTCTCGTCGTGACCGATCGAGAGGTGCATATAGCCGAGAATCATCACTAGGAGACATTTATAAAAATGGAATGAGAGATGATATGTGGGGGAAAGGTTGCAACGATTACAGACGACATGATCGAGATTTTGATTCAGTTGGGCTTCGCAAAATAGCCCAGATGTCAAGACTCAAGAGTGAGGCGAGTATTCCCTCCTGTGGCTGTTTCAGTGTTACCGTGTGCTAGGCGAAGTGTAAAAGCCACTCTATACAGGCAATAAGACCTAATGCATACCGTAAATTCTCACGAAATTCGTCACAGCTAGCGCGCAAGCCAGCTGTTATATGTTAGGTAAGTTATCTGATTGGATAATATCTAACAAATGACCAAATTTAAAGGAAAAATATTCCATAAAGCCTCTTTTTGCCTCTATGAAAATCTACCCTTCTCATAGTATTATCTTAAGGGGAAATGGCATAAAGCTGCAGTAGCCCCAAGCTAGCCGTGACGAATTCCATGAGTGAATACGATAGATGCATGACAAATAGAAATAGCTAGGTAACTTGGAGATGGACATGTTGAGTGGTGGCTATTCGGCTGGTAATCGAAAGTTCAGAGAGGTTCAGTTTAGGCTTTCAAAAAGGTTGGCGGTTACAACTCAACCCGTATATACGCTTATGACCGTTGCAAAGCTTATCTTCTATAATGCCTCAGACTCTGTATATCTCTTGCATTTTCTGGGTAAGATGGGTATTATTCACAGCTTACAACTTGGATCGGCATATATTCTGAATGCCGGTGACATCTCCACTTCGTCAGCCTCAAATTGAACAACCTCGTGACTCTTCATTTGCACATTCAGTGCTCGCAGGTCATACCCGTCAAGAATTTTTGTGGACGTGCAGACTTCATTTTTGGAATAATTCTTACACAGTTAACTACCTGGTCAGAGGATCTTTGCAGCCATGGCATCGGAAATCAGCTCGGTGCGAAAACCCCGCGTAGTCGCCCTCGGAAAACCTGAATACATTAGTGATGAGTACATCGAAGACTTCAAGAAGGATTTTGATTATGATGTTAGTCAATCGAATCCCTTTAACACTTCTACTAGCTCGAATTTTCCCCAAAATCTAATCAGTTAAACTCAGGTCCTTGATGCTGGTAATCTCCAAGAAGCCTTAGAGAAATTGCCTCTGATGCTCAATCAAAAAGGCCCAATCGACGCATTCATCGTCAGAATGGGTAGAGCTCCTTACCGTCCCTTCAAAGACATATTCAAGCTTCTCACTCCCCATTGCAAGATTATCACCTCAGCTGCAGCCGGCTACGATGATTTCAATGTCGATTGGTTGACTGGAGAGGGAATTTGGCTCTGCAACAGCGTTGATGCCGTTGCTGAAGCTACCGCTGATATGGCTCTCTTTCTCATCTTGGCTGTTGTAAGAGACACATACCGTGGTGAGCGCTCAGTGCGTGAAGGTCATTGGAGAGGTCCTGTTGTTCCAAGTAGAGATCCTTCAGGCATGACGCTCGGGATCATAGGCATGGGTGCTATTGGAAAGTACCTTGCCAAGCGAGCTGTTGCTTTCAACATGCGCATCAAGTACTACAACCGTCGGCAGTTGAGTGCGGAGGAAGAAGCAAAGTACAGCGCTACGTATTGCTCGTCTTTAAATGACTTACTCTCCCAGTCGGACGTCGTGTCGGTCAATTGCCCACTGAATAAGGATACAGAGAACCTTATCTCAATGAAAGAATTTGCAGCTATGAAAGACGGTGCCTTCATCGTCAACACGGCTCGTGGAGCTATCATCGACGAACACGCTCTTATCGAGGCCTTGGAAAGTGGAAAGATTGCACGTGCTGGACTGGATGTCTTTTCGAACGAGCCTGATCTGAATGACTACTTCAGAACAAGTGATAAAGTCGTTGTTCAGCCTCATGCTGGTGGTCTGACGGACGTAGCTTTTCAGAGAGGGGAAAGAGAGGCGTTTGAGAACATCAAGGCTTTCTTCAAGACCGGATCGCCTATAACACCTGTTAATAATCCTAAGAACTAGGAGGTTACGAGATGAAATATTGCATAACACAGCCAAGTGCTCTAACACTAGTGCGCCCCAATGGATTTAGTGATGATTAAATAAATGATGAACAATAGAAATGGCTCTCTGTGACCTTTGACAAACGTGGCGATCTCTAAAAGAACCGCCATTGATCGCTGTCAACTACATACGCAACACTCAGCTCCTCTTCCTCAACACTTGAACTTCAACTTTGCCATCCTCGCCCGACTTCTTGATACCACAGACGTCGTTATCTCTACCAGTTCCCTTCGCCCACTTCTTTACCTAATCATCCAGCACCACATCAGCCCTGTCGGCACCGTCAGTCATTTGTGCTGTCTGCGCAAGAGTATGCCAGGTATTCCCAAGCGCGGAAGCCTTAGCCTTGAGCACAAAGAGAATAATCGTAGTAGAGACGAGCCCAAGATGTATCGCCACAAGAACGAGGATAATAACAAGCCCAGTCCATCTTGTCGGTACAAGTCGATCCTCCGTGTGTATAGTGCTCACGGGGTATTTGAGGTCATATTCTTCAAGCCAGTTGTAATAGACCATCTGATAGAGTCGAGTCATCAGACCTTGAACCGCCATGGCAGGATCTTCCGTCTTCTGTATAATACTCTGGAAGAGCGAGATATGTGCTTGGTTGGCTGACCATCCTTGTTCAACTTCCTGTGCTGGTGACATCATGCCCCAAGTCGTTTTGGACATTGATGGATGTTCGAGCCCCAAAGTTCTGTAGTATGGATCGTGGGTTGGTCCGTCCTCCATTGAAACGCCCTCGACAAAGTCTACAAGACGAGAACTGACGTTCAGGCGCGGTCCGATATCGATGTCAAGAATCCCGCGCTTTGCGAAGTCTTCCCCGCTCCCAAGTTGAAGACGAGCACCGTCAATCTTGCTGGTATTGAGACTCGGCTCTCTGGTAGTTTGACGCCCGGTCATGCTGACGTTGTATATCTGCGCAGGATATGTATTGAAGAAACAGAACGTAGCACTTAATACATGATCCCCATTGGCATCGTATGCTTTGGTCCATACATCACTCATCTCATAAGTCAAGTTCCGTAGACGATTGGGTGGGGGTCCTCCATTGGTATCCCTAAACCCATCGGCAGCAATATTGGCCGTCGCATTGACGACAAGCATTTGCTGGAAGCTGTGTTTTCTTCCTGTCTTGGAATCTATGGAAAGTTCGGGTTGTGGTATGAAAGAGCCGGAGTAGTCGCACAGAGACACAGGCCAGCCTGTCAATCCACCCTCATCTCGACAATACAGCATACACTCAGACGGCCCTGTCGTATTCAGAACTGCTGACACACTGTCTTTCACGTCTCCGAAGTGCGGGCTAATCATTCCGTGGGCAGAAATACTCGAGTTCTGCAACGGAGGGGCACGGCAAACTGTACGAACATTGGCTACCAAAGCAGGTCCGTCGTAGGACTCAAGCGATGTTCTCGAGGTCTCATCCGAAAACGGCAGCATGGCACGATAAACATCGCCAGTGTCGCCGAACTGAGACTTCTCAATCCTGTCCTCTGCGAAACGCCATTGAGCAGATGGTTTAGATCCCCAGTACGTAGGGCCCTTGTAATTGAAGCGCCAATCGGCAGGGTGTTTGGAGGCGACGGCCCGGTCGTGCGTCACGCTTGGGGAGGCAACCTTTGCTGTAGTAAAGTCGGAGAGAAGAATGGTAGAGGTAAATATCGAAACACCCATTATAGTCAAGCCCAAGATGATAATGAACGAGTACAAGATGCTCAATGGGTTCCCTGTAGTTTGCCTGAGGACTGCTGGACAGATGTTGATGAAGCCCGACTTTGAAGCTCTCTCAGAGGACAGTACAGGTACATCATTGAAGCGAACGCCTGTAGTCTCGAGGATGATCGCCGAAAGTGCGGCTGAAATGACACCAACTTGGACTGCGATTGAAGTGCGTATAACGGCAGAACAGATGGTGGCGACTCTGGCGGCCCAGCCGCTTATGACAATGGTCTTCCAGAACTGCGGTTCATTGCGATCATGCGATAGATCAGCACCACGCCAGAGATAAATGAGGTTGCGGTAAGGTTAGGGTTTTAAAAGAGGCTTCAGCCCCCAGGCCACAAAGGTAAAGGATACCAATAAATACATATAAGTAAAATACTTATTACCCTTACTATTACCTAGAATATTACTTTTAGTTAAAAAGTTAGATTTCCTAATAACTAACTCTAAAAGTATATAAATAAGTAGCTACTTACTGCTCTTTTATAAGAATAATCTAGCTTAAAGTATATAAATTATATATAAGGTAAAATATCTAATATAAATAAGTTTATTAACTTAAGATAATACTCTTAAGATAATCTTTACTATAATTATTATATAGTTAATTAGGGCTTAGCTATAGATACTTTATAGAAATATAATATTTTTTATATAAATTAATTTCTATTACTTTAATATTAATATATACTAAAAGCTTAGTATAAATAAGAGCTTTATAAGCCTTTATAAGGCTATTAGAGAAGGTAGTATAGAAGATATAATCCTTATAGATTTTATTTACTTTAGCTATAATACTTATATATATATATTACTTAAGGAGTATTATTAGAAAAAACTTAATAATAAAGTTAAAGTAATTAGGATTATAAAGTAAAACCTAGCTTAGATATACTATATATTATACTTATAGATAAGAGTTAATTATAAAAACCTAATATAAAGATAAGTTACTGGGTGAGATGAAGGAAAAAGTTAGATAGGCTGGTGGCGTTAGGTAGAAAGTTTATCTGTTAGAGATTCGGTTGTAATCAGGATTAGGTTTTCAGTTAAATAAAGCTTCTGCACTGAATGAGTTATAAAGGTTTTGAACATAAAGGTATAAATGAGGACGCCGCATGAAGCAAGTGTGAAGGCAGTCCCAAGTACAAGGGAGAGAAAGCTAAGGAGACCAATGCTCTGCCATAAAGTGAAGCGACGCCGTGAGGGACATGCTTTTTCGAGCGAGGTTTTGGCAGGGAGGTCTGAGTCGAGTAAGCTTTGACTGGAGCTACATTGTGTCTCTAATGGATTTGTATCTTGACTTTCGGTTGACTCGTTTTGATCTCGTCTATGAGAAGTTAGAATGGGAGAATGAGGCTACTCGGAGGCTGGCGTAGATACCTCATGGTCTCAGTGTGCGCTTGGTACTCAGCCATATTTACTCAATTAATACGATACCAAGCCCAATTGAGTATCGGAAATTTAGGGACGGGAACAGCCTTGGAACTTGGTATTTAAGCATATTTAATGCTCCTGCCTGGAATCGAAATAGATCAAAGATCGGCATTACTAACTAGGCCCCAGCCTCAGAGGCTCAGCAGAACATGCAGGTTTCAACCTCTCGCTACACCAATCAGCCCAAAGTCTTACTATAATCAGTGGACGATCCGTAAAAATGCACGTCACTCATCACTTGGCAAGTGAGTCGAGGCGTACTCGCAACTGCATATCATTTACCACTTCTGCTCAACTTGGTCGAAACACATTTTGGTCTCAGGCGGCGAGAACACTTCGGTTCTTAAATATTGTTCCACTTCTGGGGCTTTCCAGTTATGGCGGGCTTTCCTGAGACTTCATGATTACGGTTATAGGGCTCGATAAAGTTGCTCTTGGCTGTTTTACATGTCGTTATCCAGACGCTTACAACAAATGACAGGTGCAGGTACTGTTACATCCCATGGCCAAACATCACCACGTGAACCTCAAAAGATGTAGCTAGCACCTCAATTAAAAGCGTACAACCCATGTCTATAATAAAATAAACAAGAGGAATCTAAGTACCTTAACATTATACACTTGATCGACTCGAACGCGAGCAAAGCAGAATCTGGAAGCACCTTGCAATGCCGCTGCTACCCGAATATCTAAGGTTTCATGGTCTAACGGTTATGACTGCGGATTCTGATTCCGCCAGCGAGGGTTCGACTCCCTCTGAGACCTTTCTTTTTGTACTCTAAACCAACAGTAAGCCCAATCACTCACTCACGATGCATTCTATCTACTTCTCCTCATAAGGATCCTTGAAGAAGATGACCTGCACAGTCATGTCATCCCTCACATTCCGGCTCATGGGCGGATACGTCGTCATCGCTCCCAGGAACAATCCCCGTCTTGATCCTCCAAGAGCATTCTTGACCAAGCAAACAGCCGCGTTGTCCAGATCCTCGATGACTTGGTGCTCTGGCGTAGCTACCCAGCCGTCTTCCAATCTCCCCTTGAACTTGGTCTCCTTGAAGGGTTCGGGCTTGCCGTTCTTCTTGGCGACTAACCAGCGCGACACGCACGACACGGCGTCCTCGTTGCTCATCATGTCCCAAAGACCATCGGACGCGAGAATGACAAAGTCTTCCGTCTGGATCTTTCGTGTTGTTACTTCCGGTCGAGCTGTCATGTAAGGCGGCGTCTTGGCACTTGGTCGTGGTGCTGTACCGTAGAAATCGTCCTTAACTTTGCGAATGAGTTCTTCTGGCCACTTCCATCTATGATCGCCAAACGCTCTCGTGATTGCCATTCCAAAGAGTCGACCGGACGCGGGGTTAATCATGTCCTTGATCTCTCCAGGATGTTCCTTGTCGAGCCTTTCAACCTCGTCCTGGTTGAAGCCAGTTTGGTCTTTGCTCAGAACGTCGACTGCGTATTTGCTTGTGTTTGGGGACCACATGCCGCGAACAGCACGGGAGTCGCCTGCGACAGCGGTGCGTAAAGTAGAGGTCTTGGGCTCGTACATGGTTAGGAGGGCACAAGATCCAGCTATAGCGGGTGCGACGGCGATGATGACGGGGGCAGAGCCTTGGTCATGGCCTGATTCGAGCGCTTCTTGTGCGTTGCTGAAGATGCGATCGTCAAGACGGACGAATGCCTTCTTGATTGCGTCGTCTACTAGCTCATTTGAGCTGGTGGGTGTGATGCTTGACAAGGCATTCGACACGTATGGTACAAGAGCAGCCCTCAACACTTTAGATGTTGCCCATCCTCTTTCATCTCTGTTAGCTTCGCTGACATCCAATGTTTCAGGTCACTCACGCATGTCCGTCGTAGACTCCAGCAAACAAAGTGTTCGTTCCGCCGACGCCCTTGGCTATCTTGAGATCCCATTCATCCTCTATCGGATGATTGCTGCCAAGACGAGCAAAGTCCACTCGTCCTTTGACACCTCCGTTCCCGTCAAAGACAAAAGTATGAGCATCTTCACGCAGCTTGGCATCTGCGTCCTCCATCATCAACTCCTTGACGGGTGAATTGATCAGGATTTGATCCTCCGAAGAGAACTCCTTCAGGTTGGGGACTTCATTTGTCAAAGGTTTTGCCGTGCCTTTGCCGCTGAAGAGATAAACACCAGTGCCAGTGCCAATAAATGCTGCGGATGCCCAGACATAACGAGCGTTGCTGTACGTTGATGTCTGAGTTGACGAGAAGCGCACGCCGACTGGTGCTCGCTTGAGCGATGGACCGAAAGCCCTTAGAGTTTTAGACGGTATTCGAAACATGTTTTCTGGTGTAGGTGACAACGGTGTGTTGAATGGTGAGGCGCGTGATGAGACTCTTGGAACACAGTTGGCACGACAACTTGATCCTGGTCTTTGGGCGAAAGTGAGGCTGTAGTGGGCAGATATTGTTGTCTCTAATGTCCGAAGATACGAATGAAGTGAGAATATCCAGTAAACAAACTGAGGAATTCGATGATGAATTATTGAAAGTTGAAGAGTGAATACCTTGTCTTTTGCAAATGGTTCACATGGCGGTTCTGGCCTCATGCTTACCCTAAACCAGTTATGCAAGGGCGATCGATGTGTTGCACTTTCACGTTTCAAGTTCAATGTGAGATGCGACAGCACAAGGTAAGGTACGATACAATCTGTACAATCATGAGCAGTTCTAAAATGAACAACGGTTTGGCAAACTTCACAAAAACACGAGACAACATGTAATCACAAAGAATCACAGAGGTATTCATTGCCCAATCCATTATACACAACGCCAAACCAAAGCATGCAATCCTCAACCTTCTAAAGTCTCCCACTCAGCTATTGGCAATCTCCTCCTGCTCGTCCTCCCACTCTCCATCCTCCTCCATCTTCTCATTGACCTTGAACTCGGCATCACCTGCCAGACCCTCACTATCAAACTCATCCACATCCATGTCACTATCGTACTCATACTCAAACTCGTCCTCTTTGTCGTCATCCTTCTTGCCGTCTTTAGCCTTGGCTGCCTTCTTGCGCTCAACGTTGGCCTTTTGCTCCTTCTTTCGTGCCTCCTTTTCTTGGTGGCGCTTCTCCCATCGCTTCTCGAGCTCCTTGATCTCGTCCTTGCTCTTGTGGACGTACTCGTGCCACATGACCTTGCCGTCGGCAAGACCCTCTTCGACCTTGGTTAGGCGGAGGCGCATTCGGGGGCCGAGTTCGACGAGCTTGACGGCGCGACGCTCTACGTTCTCCTCCTCCGCTTCGGGCTCGGCTTCGTTCTGGGCGGCAGCTTGTCGAGCCTTTGCAGACAAGACCTTTCGAGTTGTAGAGTCCAGGATCTCAACCTCAGCATCTGTGTCCATCTCGCTACCGCTGGTCGCATCCGTCATGTACCCATCGCCATTCTCACCACCAATCAAGAAATCCGCTACATCCTCAAGTTTACCCAGGTTAGGCATCTTGCCCTTCCGGCTCGTCTTTGTAGTAACGAATTGCTCAGCAGCGTTCAATCTCCGTAGAGGCTTGGATACTGTGGTGGACTTTGTTGTGATAGCATAGTGTCGGAAGTTAATGATGAATGTACCGTCGTCTTCCTCCGATTGCTCGCGGTTCAGCAGCAGGACTCGTCGGATCGACTTGAGTGGTGTAGCTTGGGGATTGATGGGAGGGAAGAGGGACTGGAAGACGGTCGTGGCAAGCGATTCAAGATGCTTCGGAACTTTCGACTTGCTAGTCGAGTCTGGGCGGGTAAAGTTGTTCATGACCAGCTGTAGATGGTTAGCAAAGGCTTGTCAACAACAATTGACGATTCTTACCAGAGGAGGAGTGATAAATTCCTTGCCGCCACCCTTGGGATGCTTCTGAGCTCTTTGAACATCCTTGCACAGCGAGTATTTCTCCACGCGAAAGTTCATCGTAGGTCCTCGAGGTGCCAAGGCCATTCGCAAATTGGTGTTTCCACTCTCCGATCTCGAAAACAGCATCAAGTGCGTAACACCCAAAGGACCACACATGGAAGCGTAATCCTTTAGTCTGTTTCCACGTCTCTCCTTCAATCGAGCCGCAGTACCAGGCTCCATGACCTTTCGCACATCGGCCGCAAGCTGGCTAACGCTGGAACCGACTTCACCAGCACCAATTCGAATAACCATGCTCTTGGGATCATTCGCGGATGCATTGCCGGCAGAGTCAACATCGGGATTGCTGGCACCCAAGTGAGTTCTCTTCTTTGTTCGTTTGCGCGCCATTGTAAAGAAATTTGTCTTGTTTCGAAGTGTACTCGTCGAAAAGTTGCTTTGGAGCTGCTCTCTGTCGCAAATGGCAGAAAAGAAAAAAAGTCTGGCGGGGACCGCGATAAGATTAGCGCACGTGCGATAAGCCATCCCCACTAAAGTTTTATGTGAAGTCTCGACAAAAGATGATCTTTTTTTTGAGTTGGAAAACATCTTTTACTTACACATCGTTCACCATGTTCGGCGCAAAACGAAGAAAGGTCGCGCATGATGCGCTCAAGAAGAAGAAACAGGTCGTTGCGGAGAAACCCCCTCAAGCTGAGCCCGAATCTTCTGAAGAAGAGCAATCTGAGGAAGAGTCCGCTACTCTAGAGGAGCCTTCCGCTGAGGAAGCGGTTGAGGAAGCCCCCAAGAAAACCTTCAAGGACCTCGTATGTCTTGATAACTGCTAATTGACTTTTTGTATCTAATAATTTCCAGGGTATCGTCGACGCTCTCTGCGAAGCTTGCGAAAAGCTCAACTACAAGTACCCCACGCCCATCCAAGAAAAGTCCATCCCCATCGCTCTCGAAGGCCGTGACATTATCGGTCTCGCCGAAACAGGTAGTGGAAAGACAGCTGCCTTTGCTCTCCCCGTCCTCCAGGCTCTTCTCGACAAGCCCCAGCCTCTGTTCGGTCTCGTCCTCGCCCCGACTCGTGAATTGGCAACCCAGATCGGCCAAGCCTTCGAAGCTCTCGGATCGCTCATTTCTCTACGATGTGCTGTGATTGTCGGTGGTCTGGACATGGTTCCCCAGGCCATTGCTCTCGGAAAGAAGCCTCATATTATTGTTGCGACACCTGGTCGTCTTGTGGACCATCTTGAGAAGACCAAGGGCTTTTCGCTGCGAACGCTCAAGTACTTGATCATGGACGAGGCCGATCGACTTCTGGATATGGACTTTGGACCTAGTATCGACAAGATTCTCAAGTTCATTCCTCGCGAGCGACGCACATACCTTTTCTCTGCGACAATTAGCTCCAAGATTGAGAGACTGCAGCGTGCCAGTTTGAGGGATCCTGTTCGTGTGAGCATCAGCTCCAATAAGTATCAGACCGTCTCGACTCTGCTCCAGCACTACATCTTTATTCCTCATGTCCGCAAGGACGTTTATCTTATCTACCTGATCAACGAGCATGTTGGAAAGTCTACGATCATCTTCACTCGAACGGTCTGGGAGACACAGCGCATTTCCATCCTGCTAAGGACCCTTGGATTCGGTGCCATTCCTCTACACGGCCAGCTCTCTCAAACTTCCCGTCTAGGCGCCCTCAACAAGTTCCGCTCCGGCACACGAGATATCCTCGTTGCTACCGATGTCGCTGCCCGTGGTCTGGATATCCCCTCGGTCGATGTTGTTCTCAACTACGATCTTCCCCAGGACTCCAAGACATACATTCACAGAGTCGGACGAACAGCCCGTGCTGGAAAGTCTGGTATCGCCATCAGCGTAGTGACGCAGTACGACGTCGAGATCTTCACGCGAATCGAGGCTGCTCTCGGCAAGAAGCTCACGGAGTATCCCACCGAGAAGGAGGAGGTCTTCACCTTCCAGACCCGTGTCGAAGAAGCTCAACGCCACTCCAGAGTCGAGATGAAGTCCTTCACCGAAGAGAGGGGTAAGAAGGGCAGCACATTGAAAGGCGGACGCAAGAAGGGCGGCAAGCGGGGGAGAGACGACATGGACAAGGAGGAGGGTTAAGAGCTGGTGCCTGGACTGGAGTTTCGGCAGTTCGGCGTTGTTTTGGTCGGGGAAAAAGTGTCAAAGTCGAAGGATTCTTCGATGCTTGCTTCAGTGTTTCAATGTCTATCTCAGCCAGGAGATGTGGATTACTCAATTGTAACCTGGAGTGGCTGTAGGTTGCTCGAGATTATACGATGAGTACGTCAACGAAGGATCCTCTAATTTAGATGACGAGTTAATTCATTTACTTACTATCACTAAAGATATTTCGTGTTTCAAAGTTGCACTCAGCTCTCCCACTTTAATCATAGTTCATCAGCCCAGCCTGCCAAGCCCGCTTACATTCTCTCGTCAAAGCTTCAAAAATCGTGAGGATCAAGTCGATCAAGCCTAATTGACTGGGCTTTAGGCAATCTCTCATCAACTTCAGCCATTGTGGCACTGACATTCTCAATTCTCGTTCCAACTTCTCACTCTTCAGCCTTATGAATCATCCCAAATCATCCTGTCCTTCCCCAGCCAAGCAAAGTCTGAAACAACCCCGTCCCAGTAAAGCGGCCGCTCTGCGCAGGGATCACGAAGATCTTGACAAGTTTCAACGCTCGTGCTTTAACCCCGAATGGCTTCGCGCAGGGCCCGGGGTTACAAAATCGCGAGAATCGGTTTGGTGGCAGGTCAGCTTTTGTTTCGCCAGCGCCAAACTCCATCTCTTATCCCTGTTGTTTTAAAGGCGGCCGCTCCCAGAAGTTGCACTGTACCATCTGGAGATGAAAGGAGTTTTGGTGTAATTGTTTCGTGTAGCATAGCTACGTATGTACATATATAAGTTGATGAAATGTAGAATAGGAATGCTTCTGATCTGTAGTTTCATTCGTTATAGGTGTATTGATTACACTGTCCATTCATTGATCTTGATCTTGATATCGTTACGTTCTTTTCATCATGTATACTTCTACTCTTCTTCTCACTCTCGTCGCTTCTGCGAGTGCTCATATTGCTTCTTGGAACAAGGGCATGTACTGCAAAGTAAATCTCCCTTCACACTTCAACACCGCATTCTGACTCTTTAGGGCGGCAATGACTCTTCTGTCGACAACGCCAACACCAACCTCGCCGTTAACCCTCTCTACGATCTCCCCAAGTCCAAATGGTGGATGCAGGCCGATCGTGGCTGCGATGTCGTGCCTCCTCCTAAGGGCGAGTTCCTCGAACTTCCAGCCGGTAAATCCTTCATGACCGAACTCGCCAACAACCGTGCCTTCACTACACTCTCTTACAAGGGAGAGTTGACTACAGAATGGCAGGATGGCAAGAACCGCTCTATGCCTTGGAGAGGCCCTGAGGGTGGTTGTCTCATGGATGGTGGTGATGGCTCGGGTGGAGAGTTGCACACCAAGAACATTGAGTCAACTGGTGGAACAGCCTGGGCTATCTCGTACGAGAGCGATATCAGCAAGGTTACTATGGATAACCTTGTTGTTTTCTCTGTGCGATACTAGTAAGACTCCAGTCTAAGACTTGTGGTTCCAAACTGACGAAACAGTTCTCCTTTCTTTCGCGAGACTTGGTACGACGTCCCAGCCGATATGCCTGCGTGCCCTGAAGAAGGCTGCTACTGTGCGTGGCTTTGGATCCCCGATGGCTGTGAGTCACTCCTCGTGTATACGAAAGCATAACTGACGCCATGAACAGGTGGCCAGCCAAACATGTACATGCAGAACCATCGCTGCAAGGTCACTGGAAGTACTTCCACCAAGAAGCTCGGCAAGCCTAAGCCTCCTGTCTACTGCTGTGATAACCCTACCAAGTGTGTCCCTGGACCCAAGCAGATGATGGCATGGAACCGTAAGTTCATCTCGATCAAGTCTGTGGCTGTCAGTGACTAATATCGTGCAGAGGCTGAAGGCAACAACGTCAACCCTCCCAATGGTAAGACTCCTACTTACAACCAGCGAATGGGATTCATGGATGGCGCTCAGGGCGATATCTTTGTCGAGGAATAGATTGGAAGGCATTGAGCATGTACGAGTAGTGATCAAGTCCTTCCGGAAGGACTGGCTTTCTCTTCTATTGTCCATATGGCCTGACCCTAGGATTTAAATTGTATTCTTCATTATCACCTCGTCGAGTCCCACCCAAGTGTTATAAAGACCAAAGGCGTGTGAACAGCATCCTTTGAGGCATCTTCGTGACAATAACGAATCGTTTCTTTGGCAATTCCAAGTGTAATAGTGATACAGCAAATAGTTAGTCCAATCCCAGCCTCTATCTATGATGATCCCCAGTAGAACTGCCCTGAGACGCCAATTCGCCGTATACAAAACATAATCACCACGCTGCAGCCCTTACGGAATCGACTGCGTCCCAATCCTCTCGTCGTTCATCGCCGTCAACCTCATCTTCTTCCTCTTCACCATCCACCAACTCTGTATCCTCGTTACCCAGAGTTTCTTCACCGTCCTCACGACTCTCGTCGTGTTCCTCTTCTTCCTCGGCTACCTCCTCAGCCTCTTCCTCACCATCGCTCTCTTCAGCTTCGTCGTCTCCTTCGCTTTCACTATCAGCATCTTCACCGCTTGACTCGTCGGTATGGTGTCTCAGGTTGGGGAAGATAAGCCCGGGAGGGACCTCTTCATCGTAGTCCTCAGGGACATCGCTGAGGTCACTCTCATCATCGGCCGAATCGTGAATACTGCCTGGCTCGCTCTCAGCCTTATCATCGACGTGCTCTTCGCCGTTGTCATCATCCGCGCCATCTTCATGATCCTCGTCATGTTCTTCCTCATGGTCTTCGTGATCTTCTTCGTGATCTTCTTCGTGATCTTCTTCGTGATCTTCTTCGTGATCTTCTTCGTGATCTTCTTCGTGATCTTCTTCGTGATCTTCTTCGTGATCTTCTTCGTGATCTTCTTCGTGATCTTCTTCATGCTCATCTCCAGCATCCTTCATATCAACATCAACGTCGTGACCAGCTTCTCGCCGAATCTGAGCATCAGCTTCCTCGTCGCTGCCCGCATCGCTTGCATGCTGAATAGGCGTGTGGCTTCCACGCTTACCGCTCGAGACACTGCCAACTCTGCTCTTACTTGACTTGGGCGCCTCGAGAGCTCGGACGACTGCTTGCTCAGCCTTACGCAAGACGTCGGGTCGCCTGACGCCAAGCTTTCGTGCCCGTGGTGCAGCCTCATGCTTCTCTGTCTCCATGGGAGTTGCTGTGCCTGTGATGCTCTCCTGTCCATTGGGCGCATTGAGAATATTTGCGAGCGAGCTGGTGGCTTTTGCCTCTGCTTGCGCTGCTTCGAGCTGGGCCGCAACCTCTTTAGCATGGTGTCGCTCCTCCACGACCTTGCTAGGGTCTGGGCCAGGCAGCGTCTTGGCTATCTCAGAGTAGATCCTGGAGTAACAATCGTTCAAAAGATCATCGATGGGTGCCACTTTCATAAGATTAGCATTGAGCTTCTTCAGCTCGATGGTTTCCTTCATGCAGTTGAACAATGGAATGTCAGCACCGTCGCTAGCGGCCCAGTCTGCGATTCTCTCTCCAATAACCTCGAACTCCTCGCTGGAAAGAGACTTGAACACATCGTCCGAGACTGGTGACACATGGTAACCTTCTCGTAAAAGCTTGAGGTAAGCCATGCAGCAAGACTGCCATAAATCGGTGAAGTGGTAATAGTCTGCACCCTTCTTGCGAAGACGTCTCAGAAGTTGCTCCAGATTAATGCGATCTGACATAATGACCAACAGCTTGGTCATGAAGCGGACGTATTGTTCTGTGTAAACGTGATGTCGACCGGGTCGCTCGGCATCGCACTTCCAGACGTTCATAACCATCGTTTTAGTGACCATGCTGTCCCGAAGAATGCCGAAAGCAGCCTTTGCTTCCACTAATCTGTCGCTGCCCTGCGCCTCGTTGGCCTCATCGAACAGGATTCTGGCGTGCCTGATGATGATGCGATGCTGCCAGTTAGACTTATCCTTGTCTCTGAGCTTGGTGAGATTGCGAATAATATACTCCTCCCAATCTTCAGGCTCCGTGAAGGAAGCAAAGTGGTCATCAGGGTTGACAGGTAGGCCAAATGGCTGCTCAGCTAAGATCGCAGCAGCGTCTTTAGATGGTAAGTCTCCTCGAATCACCAGCTTGTGCAAGATGGAAACTATCTTGTAGTGTGGCTCGAGGATAGGATCACTGTTCCTACCTCGTCGAGCATTGTGCGCTACGGTGACTGCTTTCTGAAGTGTTTGGATCAGTAGTTCAATGCTGATCTTGGACTTCATGTCCTTGACGTCGAGCTGGTCATCAGAGGTCTGGTACATCTTCCAATAGCACTTGGAGAGCATGTACGGGTTCCTGTCACTGTTAGACGCGGCATACACCTGCGCGGGAGCTTCAACTTACTTCCAATCGGTTGGCTTTCGTTGCATTGCCATCTTAAACAGCTTGGCTGCGAATTTCCAGACTTTGTACTCGTTCATTTGCGGGTGCAAAATCTTCTTGAAGGTTCCAGCTCCCATATCCTCGATAAAGTACCTTTCTTGATCAGAGTGATGGAATGGTTCCATAGCGAATGGCTCACGGCTCGAGGCATACATTCGCATAGCAAATTTGTGATACAGGTCATGCAAAGGGTCTCCATCGTGCGTTTCAACTTCCACGTTACGGGAGTGTGAAAGCGCGAGGGTATAGCAATGAATAGCATTTCGCTGAAACTTAACCAACTCAGGTCGGTCCTTGTTCATCTTATCAGCAGTCCAAAGAACCGCCTCATCCAGTTCGTAGTCAAAGCATTCTGCCAGTCGGAACCAGGCATCCCATCTGTCTGCAGTGAACTGAAGTTGGAGTCTCAAGAAAGTCGCACCAATGCGCAAATCGTCGGTTGCGCCAGGAGTCTGTCTACGATTCAAGTCGACACCTTTGAACTTGGTGAGAGCCATCATGCCGAGCAAAAAGAACCAACCATGAGTCGCGAGGATGGTCTCCGGCGTATTAACAGACACAGCATCGACTGAAACCTCTCCAGTAAGGGCTCGGTACAGACGCAGTGGGTGTATAGGCCTCTTCAAGTATTCGGTAAAGTTGCGGAGATTGTGGTACATCTGAGACGTCGACTTTGCTTGGCCAAGAGTCTGCTGCATATGGTCAATTGTTGTCTTGAGATCTGACTTGAGAAGATCTTTCATCGGCATGCGGTTCGCGAGAATAGTAACCCTCTCCACGAGTTGCATGGTCTGTCGCTTCTCAAGCTTCTCGGGGGGACAGGCGTGATCCTGGACTTCCCAAACACCAGCCCCAAGTTTGAGGCCATGTAGATCGTAAAGCACTTGTCCAAGATAGTCTTCCCAGTTCTCAATGTTCTTGAGCTTGAGAAGTTCGACACGCATAACCTTGAGGAAGATTTTGTTTGAAGCTTTGCAGAACTTGCGAACGCCAATAACCTGGTGGATGGCGGCGAGGAAGTCGGCCAAATCCTTTTCGGGCCCGATTATGCAATTGTCCTCATTGATGCCAGCCTTGAACATGGTGTATTGGAGGCACCATGCACGGATCTGCATCTCCTTCAACCTGTTCTTGAGTGATTGAAGAGCAGCTTTCGAAGCAGCATTACCAGGTCGTTCTGTCTTGAGGCCAATACGAACCTCATCTTCGCAGAGGCTCGACACATGCAGTAAACAGTTGACCTTGGCGAGCGCCGCAGTGGTGGATTTGATGTGAGCGTCATCAATAATCTCGAAAGCGGTGTTGTCATTGAGCGCAGAATACAGCGCACTGATAAGGAGCTCATCCAGCGATTTCAGAGTGCGCATAAAGAGCAACTTCCTGGAGTCGGCCGGAGTGTTGGCATATGTTTCGCCTTCCAGATCTGATACGATCAACTCAATGCTCTTCAGATAACAAGAGAATTGCTTGGTAGGATAACCGATGGCGTGGTAAGCGGTTCCCAAACGTGACCACAGAAACAACCTAAGTTCTGTGCTACTGTTATGAAGAAATTTCCACAAATCTTGCAGGCTCTGGCTTGCACAGTCTGAGAGTGACTTCTTTTGCTTGTCGCTTGAGCCTGAGCTTGAGCTTGAATCATCATCTTCAGTACCCGGACTCTCAGGGTCTGCCTCCTGGTCGGGGACGCATACTGAAGAAGGATTGAGAACAGGCTCTAGAGTCTCGATGACAGAGATGGGATCCTCCATGTTATCCTGAAACAATCCGAGGAAAAAGTCCATTGTAGTAAGCTTGGAGATTTCACGATCCGCGGCTTCTGGTGAGATCGTTGGCATGACCACGTTGTTTGGCAGCGAAATGGTTGGAATCTTCTCATCTGCCAGGTGATCCCGTAGAGATGTCCACATGAGAAGGATGTGTTCGCGCACAGGCCGCTCAGAATGTGAAGACACAAGAACTGAGGTCCATAAGAATCGTGCTGAAAGTTCATCATTCGAAGGGCGATCGAGTGCCTGGATGTAGGCAGAAGCAACATTAAGCCACCGCCCAAGTCGGTATTTGGTCTTCATCCGAGTTGCATAATCCACAACGCTGTTAGGATTGGTGATGAGTTCGTATATGTCGATATGAAGTTCATAGATCATAGGGACAATGGTTTCGAGCTCGGCCAGCTTCTCGGGTGAACCAGCAGCCAACTCCATTTTTTCATTGATAATTTGATGCAACGCTGCGTCCGAATGATTGAGCATCTGAACTACAGATAGCTTCATCTTGTCGGACCACTTGGCTGTTGCATAGCTCTGGCTGACAGCTCTGACCCATTCATATGCGACATCGTCAACGGTCATCCACGATCGGGATTCTCCGATCCTTGTGGCAAACGACCTGAGGCCCTGTGTCTCATTGAAAATCGGCGTTGAGTTCTGGTCTTGCGAACTTGTCTTCGCATGCTCCAAGAAAGATGATGGACCGAGGGGGGCTTGTTCATTCTTGTGCAAGAACACCTTGGCGACCTCCTCGCGAAAGTCAACAATGGCACTGCTCAGATCCCCTGCGGCCAGATTTGCGATCTTGCCTGGTCGGTCTTCAACAGCGCATGAATCGATGAGCTCAGTGATGAAATCGAAGGTCGACTTGTCGTCCACGCCCAGGTTTTCCAGGACGCTCTTGGTCATTTGGAATAGGTTTTGGTCAGCGCCTTGATAAGGCTGTAATTGATTAGCAATTAATGTGCTGGGATCAGTTGATTCCTCAGCTTGTAGTGTTTCTCTTCGTCGAACTCGTTTACTGCGTTTCTCGGTCGCATTCTCTTCATCCGCGCCGTCTGGCAGTCCTGCTGCAGATTGCGATCTTTTTCTTGTTGAGACACCGTTGGCTTCTTTTTTGGTTTGGTCGCCAGTCTTTTGGCTGTCTTCGGTGGCCTCAGATGCAGCTTTTTGATCCTTAGGTTCTGCTTCAGGAGTACTTTCCGCTGGCTGGATCGGCCTTCTTATCGCAACCTGAATTTCTGAACTGATGCTTTCAGAATCGTTTGAGGGTGTTTCTACGACAACCTCGTCCACGCTGCTGTCCAATATTTCGTCAAATATGTCAAATACTTCGGTACAATTCGTCAGACGATCTATGATTTCATCACCAAGACTTGCCCAGGACGACACTGTCTTAGGATCGCTGCGGCTGGCGTTCTCGGCATCTCTCATTTCTGTGTCTTCTGCAGTCTGGTCCTGAGTAACGGGGTCTTTGGGCGGTATTAATGACTTGGTAGGATCGGGTAAAAAGGGAATAGGATCAAGGTGACGCTTGAGAAGAGCAGGCATTTTCTTCTTAAGCCAGGGAGCCATTATCGGATGTAATAGAGCCATGTCGTCGCCAAGAAGCTGCAGTTGGTCTTTCAACTGCTCACCAGCCATGCCTTCTGCTAAGGAGGGAGGCTCAACTTCCACAACAGCAGGGTCGTCGTCCAACTCAATCGCAGCCTCAAGACAAAACCGCTTGAGACGGTGGCTATTCATGGCGCCCGCGAACCGAGCAGCCCTTCTCCAGAGCTCTGGATCGGACGGGTCCTGGTCCAAAGCAGTCATCCAGCTATCCAAAACTTTGTCTGCATGGTCGTCATGATATTTCAGTCGAGTCTTTTCCTTGAATGCCGGATTTGAGGTCGATTCGTCCTTGTACTTATCGACAAAGAACTGGCCGTAGTTTTTGTATGATAAATAGAGCGCCTGAGAAAGACTAGCTGCGACACCATCTGCCCCTCCGGCATCGACATCTAACCCTCCATCTGTAAGCGAATGGTCCAAGTTGGACACATCTGGTTGACCGTCTGCATGTCGCTCTGCTCGTTCGTAGTCGGTTTTGGCTTCTCGGTACTTGAAGATCTCGGATTCGAATAGTTCGTTGTATGCGGTTTCGGCAGCTTCGCGCGATCGGGGTCCTTGTGCATGGAGTTTTAATGCATTCTGGAACCTTTTTAGAGCTTCGTCGACCTTGAATGGGTCAGCAGATGTGCGCGATTGTTTCGTTAGCTGTAAATCTCACATGAATCTCCTTTGTGGTGTCGATTTGTTCGTCGATATTGTCCTCGGGCTCGAGGTTGATTGCTTGGAATGCCGGCTTTAAATATTTAATTAGCAAAGATTCTCTCCAACATCTGGGCATTGTACCATATTGGCGGTCGCAATACTTCTAGAGCAACAGCCGACATTCGTGTGTGCGACAAAGGATATATCCTAACAAAGTTGGCTATTTTGATGAGAGTTTGGGGTCAATTCGGCATGCTTGGCGGACGTCCACCTCATTAATTGCCCTGACGAAGCGCGTTCTAAGACGCGGATCATTTCAGCCCCCTTACGCCACACAGAGACTCGGTTGACTGCGGGAGCACGTGGATGTGGCGGTGTTTAGAGCTGCACGGCCCCTAACATGGCCTGGACTAACTCAGTACGTACAAGTAGCTCCAGCTATCAAGGAGAGCAAGGAGCAAGGCCAGATCTTAGGGAGGGACCAGCAACCAACGGTTGGCTTCAACATCTTACGCCAGCTCCGCAGTTCTCGTTCTCGATTCGAGAACAAAGAGATCGCAACCGACCTCGACTTTTTCCCCTCTTTATTCCCTAGACGAGTCAATTTCGACAATCCTCGCTACAATTTCGACTCTGATTTCCATTAGCGGTTCACGAGGAGCCCGTCGTCATGGTCGCGCCAGCGGTCCCTGAGTGCGCAACACCATCGATATCCTTGGCGTTCATATAGCTAATCTCGAGATAGAATCACCGAGGAGATCCTCCACGAGTCGATCGATGCACGAACCGAATCCCTCTCTGGTCTAAGAGAACTTGGTCCTCCCGATCTTGTTCATCTTCTCAAGCATGCCGTGCGAAACCCAACTAAACAGGTATGCAAGCTTCTCGGCGCAAGGGAGACCAGGAACTGACTTCTAAAGACTGGCGTCTACCACCATGTTACCGGTGTCGATGCATCCTCTTCTGCGAGTCTAGCAGCATATATCAATACCCTAACCTACAAAGAATCTGGGCCAAATGCGACAAACAAGATTGTCGAGGGTGTCTACTGGTACGTCATGACTTCTATGCGCCCCTGCATTCGCGATCACTGGTCCTAATTCTGAATAGCTGCTACAATGCCTTCTCTCGACTCGACATGCGCGTGCACGTATCGATCCCCGGAACCGTAGAAAGCTACTGCGTTGACGAACGAGGCGAGAAGAGGAAAGCATCGGAGGAGCTTTGGCTGGAGACTTATCTATGCAGTGTTCTTCGAGCTTACTCGTACGCAGACGATGGTAGCGGTGACACTATCCGAAAGATTATGGGTGTTCGAAGATTCAATCCTGTTACAAACACTGAAACCGAGCATCGTTTCCTCCATGCCGCAGAACAGCTCTTCTTCAGGGGTAGGCCGCCCCAAGCTGGCTACTCCACGTAGGCTAACCAACTCTCTAGGATGGCAGCTGGGTTCTGATTCAGTGGTTCAGGTGCCTACCAACGTGTCGAATCACCTAACTACGGGTCTGCTTAAGTATCTCGAGACAACCGGACGCTATGCCTCTGGAATCAACTTGTTTGAGAAGCTTCGAACGCAAAGCGTCGAGGTATCATCTCTGTTAGCGAAGGTCATGTTCATGGGACACGAGGAGGTTGCTGGGGTGCGAACGCTTCACCAATCTTTGCAAGAAACTCCCATGGACTATGTCATGCTCGACACTCAAGCTGAATTCTTGTTGCACAAGGCCAAAGGTGCCCCTACGCCTGAGCTCAGAGACGAAAGACTGAAGATGTCTCTTGGTTGTGCGGATCGCGCTACTGTCGCCGCCCCAACCGAGTTCAGCACCTGGGCGAGACTGGCCCAGGTATACGTAGCTATGGAAGATTGGGACAATGCGCTTACCATTCTCAACTCATGCCCTATGTTCACTTACCAAGACAAGGACACGCCTCTGATGCCAGAACCAAAGGAGGTCCACTTGCCAACACTCCCTGAAACTCGCCTCGATGAGATCGACAGCGAGCCTGAATCGCGATACTCAGAACAGGTCGACCCGAGCTTGCTCAACCTGCGAGCGGCATCCTACAGGGGCACTTTTAAGAAAGCGTACGATATTCTGACCGAGATGACCGCCAAGATTGGTTGGGACCAGCTGCTGAAGATCAGGAGTAATGTATTTGTGATGGAGGATGAATACCGCACAGAGAAGCAGGAGGCTACTCAACCTGCCTCTTCAGCAAAGCGAACTCCTAGCACAGATGGTCTGCGGGGCACGCCTGATCAGACTGTCAGCCAGGATGAAGAGACTGAGGACGAAGAGGTGGAGAAGCTTGATGAGGCCGCTTCCAAAGCTGAGGAAGCCGGCGAGGAGATCCCTGCCACCAACGGTACCAGCGAACAAGACAAGATCGAGAAGCCTTCTAATGTTATCGACCCAGGCGAGGCAAAGGCGGACAGCGAGGTAGGCTTTATTTTCATGCCACGCAGGATCAAAGCTAACAATCCACAGACAACCAAGAATGACGAGCACTTGTCCAAGCTCAACACCAAGCGCCTTTGTGAGCGCTGGCTAGACAGCCTCTTCATGGTTCTCTACGAAGACCTCCGTGTCTACACAATCTGGCGTACCCAGATGGCACAGTACCGCGCCCAGCAGATGCAGTACAAGAAGTCGGCAGAGGAGTGGGAGATCCTTGGTTCTCTCGCCGAGCGTCTTCAGCACGTCGACGAAGCTGTCGAGGCGTATCGCGCATGCCTATCAATCCGATTCAGCCCCAAGGCCCTCGCCGGCATCCTACGTGTCTTTGAAAAGACCAAGAGCACAAGAGAGACGGTGGCATCCGTCATCCGACTAGTGACATGGCAGTACCGATGGTACAGCGAGTTCAGCCCCGAGCTTCTGCACACGATACGGACTCTGATCGAGGACGAGGGAGCAGTGAAGGTCCGAAGCATCATTCAAGCTACTAGCTTGCCGCAGAATGTGCTGGATCTCACACATCACTATGCCGCGCTGTGCGCAACATTCAGGAGCAGTGGTACCGACGGTTAGGATTGAGCGATATGGTCTGTTTCAAAAGGATGTTTGTGGATGATGGATGTTTAGATATACATTGGGGAGATGCGTGCGTGGTATAGGAGCAAGCTAATTGACGATTCAAGTCCTTGGTAGGGTAAAAGTTTCGTTCAGGGAGTTTCTAGGTGATGTGTGATTCAGTGTTTGAAGAATAGTAATGCGATTTGTATTTGTATGAGCAGCATGGCCCTCAGTTATTGGGTTGTTCTCGGTTTGAAGCTCCTGTAATCTTGATTCTGTGTTGAACAGCCATGCTACAAGATGCTCTTAGGCTGGAGCCCTTCCCAGTAGGCTCCTCTCGAGAAATAGGGTGCCGTCTTGTGCTGTGCTAACGTGCATATGTTTCGTTTCTATATCCGATTACTCACATTCTCTCAACTGTTTACCAGAGTCGAGTCTGTCTAGCTCTTGTCTAACATCTCGGCGTGATAGACCAAGACAGCACATCTTGTTTTATTTTTATATAAATACTGACACACAGCACAGTAGCCCGCGTCTCCAGATCATTTCTTCCAGATTCCCGTTTATATCCATGGGAAGTGCCTCCTTGAAGCAACATAAAGAAAGGTTCTTGCTCATGGCTTGACCTTGACTGCTCCACTAAGGTACGTTTCATAGAGGAAGGAGCCAGCCCCACAGAAGCTTGAAGACGGAGGCAAAATCCTTAAGATCTTTATCCTCAGGGAGAAAAAGATTTAGGTACATTGAGTATATCTCGGCAGACCCTTAGATCAATTAATATTGGCACCTCAGCCTGGCTTACTTGGCATCAGAAGTCTTTTTGCTTCTTGGGGATGGATTGCAGGTAAGATAAGGTACCTACGCTAGCAGGTGGGTTGCAAAAAAACCGGGATTCCCATATCACTGATAAGAAATAAGTGACCAGCTAGTTACGAGGAAAGGTCACACAGATGACCAAATATTTATGTCGCCTACTCTGCTGGTGTATAATGAATCCCTATTTTTTTGCTACCCACCTGGCTGTATAGCCAATCGCGCGACCTGGGGGAGCCGGGTGAGCTTAGCCGGTGCTTGCTTACCTTAATCCCTCCTTTAAGGTGAGCCAGGCATCTCTGCAGATAGTGGCTTAAAACTGAAATATGATGGATGGACACTCTTTTATTGATTGGCTGCTATAGTCGCGTCGCGCGCGATTTAAATCTCATTCTTGACGCGTCAGAGAGTATCCACATATCCGAATATGATCCGTTATCAGATAAGACACTCGTATTCTGCGCTGTAACTAATAGCTCCATTGACAAACTCAGCGGAGGCTCGCATCCGCTCGCTCAACACCAAACTCCATAAGTGCCGCTCCTACACCCTGTCGCTGCGCCTCCTTCGCCGTGGTAATGGGGCTGAGAAACCAGTCTTTCTCCCCGTCGTACTTGAAGGTTGCATCAGCATTCTTCTCAAGCAACATTTACCAGCCCAGTCTTGTGACGATTCACCTTCCCAGGCCACCATGCACGGTAACAAGCCCTCTCGCGATTGCTGATGGGTGTGCTCATGGTGAGAATTCCACATACTTAGTAGCAATCTCGCTCAGTGTTTCCACATAGAAATCCGCTGTTGCTTGTTGGCAGGACATGCCGCATACGGGCATTTTGATGAGTTCTCGGTGGAAAGAGTCCGCCATGGGGAATGAGGTTGATGGTGGTTGGGTGAGAGGAGCAGAGGCGTAGATACCAGATAATACCTTCTCTGGATGTACAAATAACGGCTCTTTATACAAGGGCCGTGTCGAATTAGGCGTGTCAACGTCAAGGCCAGCTGATTTCAAAAGCCGCACGAAGTCGGTTCGCGTGAGCCCAGCAGGGGCAAGGTCAGATTTGAACCGTATCCAAAAGGCATACCAAGCTGGGCAGGTGCGTTGTTCAGAATTTGAGTCAAATTCTGGCAAGGTAAGAAAGGGTATTTTCTTGAGAACTTCCTGCTGCCTTCTTGAGTTGAAAGATTTGGCTTTTTGGAAGGAAAGTAGCTGTCGGAGTTGATTGAGAGCAATGCGAACAGCAATTGGGTGAGCCCGGTGCTTCAGGCCTGTTCCAGTCAAGGCATAGGGCGCCAGAGGATGGTTATCGGGAATCTCTGAGCGACATCTTTTGTTGTAATGGCCCCAAATAAGTGCCCGAAAATGGAAATCCTGGTGTTTGGTGACCATAATACCCCCTTCTCCGTCACTAATGATCTTCTGGCCTTGCAAAGACCAGGCAGCCCCATCCCCAAACGTCCCTACGCACTTTCCGTTGATGCTCGCGCCGTGGGCATGTGAACAGTCCTCCAATAATAAAACATGAGGATACTTGCTTAAGACACTCAATATTTCTGACATCTTGCACGGAATGCCCCAGATGTGAGTGAGCATTACCGCCTTGGTACGCGATGTTATTTTCCTTTGCAATGCTTCGGAAGACATATTGCCATTCTCATCAACGTCGACAAAAACTGGTTGAATGCCGAAGTGCATCGCAGGTGCTACCGTTGCGTGGAAGCCATAAACGGAAAACAAAACCTATGAAGGAAGGTCTCAGCGTTCATAAAAGCCCACAGAGTGCCAGAGACTTTACCTCGTCCCCAGGCATCAGATTGCAGGCGAAGTATAGGCCACTCAGAGCATTAGACCCTGAATTGTGAAGTAAAGCAAACCATGTCCCTTCACCCAAGCTCTGTTTGAACTCCGTCTCAAACTCGGCAAAGACTCCGTCGTTCCCGTAAATCGATATTGTAGTTCCAAGCTGGTCCAATACCTCATGACGAATGTTTTGTGTAATCACTGGCCAGTCAAATGCTGAAATAGGATCCCCAGAATTCGCAATCTGAGTGATATCCTGCGCCGTTTGAGGTTTGAACTTGGGCTCCCATGAGGACCGAATCTTTTCAGATGTGTGAGTAACTCTGAGGTCCAAATCCGAGTGTCGTTGGTATTCGGAAGAAGGTCTTACTTCCCTGACTTCCTGAGCAAAGTTCAGTAGCATTTGATTGATTGAAACTGATGGAGGGGCACAAGTCTTGGTAAACCTTTTCCTTCCAGACTCGAAAGATGCGAATAGGTCCACCACGCAGTCCTCTCCGACCAAGGTTCCGTCGGTGCCAATGATACATATTTTGTCAGTCTTATGATGGCTCATGCGGGAGGCTTTCAGATAACAAGGGATGTCTGGTGTTGGTGGGGTGCTGGAGGGTAGCAATAAGGACGCGAAGTATGTATCTTCGGCATCATACTGCTGGTAGGGACGAGTGAGAAGGCACTCTGAGAATCTCACAACCGGAGTCTGTGGGCCAGGCAATAAGTCCAAAACTAGATCAAGCAAATGCCAACCCAGATCGACATGGACACCGCCCCCGAGGATCCCACGGGACCTCCATCCTTGGTCTAGCTGCGGTTTGTAATTTTCACGGGTAGCCTCAACACACTGGATAGTTCCGATCAGAGGTAGCCATTCCTTCAAGGTGTGGTATCTGTCGCTATATCGACCTTGTAGAGCAGTGGAAAGCCTGACGTTATAAGTGGCTGCAACCTCTTGTAGTTGGCGAAGTTCGACCACGGAAAGGGAAGCAGGTTTCTCCTTGAGGACATGGATTCCGCCCGCTAGCAGAGGACCAACGGTCTCAAAATGCTTGTCGTGCGGTACCGCAACAAACGCGCAGTCGACTCGCGAAGCTTCCGTATCATCCCATTCGATGATTTTCGGGAGATTATCGGTGCATTCAGCATGCGGACGGAGCAGTTTAAAACGTTTCCTGGCCCCCTCTTCTGTATCAAATCCAATGCAAATCTTGAAAAGATCTGGCAATTTGTGCCTTAGTGCACGATCTCCAAGTCCCACAAAGGCTATATTCAAAGGGGGAACACTCATGTTGATGTTCAGAATACCGGCGAAGGATTGACAGAAAGCTTTAGTGCATAGAACACTTGAGATCATTCAATCAATATGACAATGGCGCCAGTCAGCATGATTAAAGAGTCGGTGGGTTATATTATAGTACAGTAGCCAAGTAATTCAATAGGGTTCATCGGAATCGCGTACTTGATAGATTTCAAGTGCCGTTGATTCGCGTCAATGTTGTGTGATTTAACCTGAAAACTCCCGGCTGTTACCCTTTCATTTTCTCAAGTGACAGCCGAAGGCAACATGCTCCAGTGTACTGGATGAATGCCGATATCCCCTCGGATCTTGTGTACGGCAGAAACCAGGCAATAGTACATTGTACAGTACGTTAGTGGTTGCAGCAATGGTATTACAGTAAAACAGGGCTATAACGATGTTTTCCAGCAGGTGGGCCATATCGCTATAACGGTGACTTATCGTTATAAAAGTGGAGCTTTTTGCTCCCTTAACAAGGCACGTGATTTCTTAATTTCTTTCCTAAAATCTTAACTTAAACCTGTACCCGTTGGCTCGAGCCGGGGGGGGGCCAACTAAGCAAGCTTAGTTGGGCACAAAAGGGTAATACAGGCACAAAAGGCTGATACATTAACCGGGGTCGCTTTTAGGTGCGTTTTTCATGATTTTACATACCTTGACTCTCACACAACATTAAAAATAGCTAAAATTGAGAAAAGGCCAAGTTTAAGGCTTTTCGCAATACTGAATTGACTATTAACTATAGCTGCTTAGGTGATGTGACTGTAGCGGCAGCTAATCAGGCCCGATTTGAGGAATGATTTCCCTACTAAAATGGGAGGCATTCTGTTCCTTTTCCCTTATGGCTGTAACCTCTACTACTTGCCTTTCCCTTTATATAAGATCTTGTATTAACTTATAATAATGTATTTGGTGTTATAGGAGGCAGGGTAATGAGAGGGCTGTAGGTAAAGGTAACTTGAGGAAGTAACTTGTAGTTAGGTAGGCAGGGCAGTGATGAGGGCATTATGACTTTACTGTTAGTGCTAAAATCGCTAGGGTATAGTGTTTCTTATAGCCTTATAAGGTAAAAAGCAATAGAATTATTACTGTAAGGGAGGAGGGGAAAATCTATAGCTTTAAGAGGCTTTACTATAAAAGCTATATTATAAATAGACTTATAAAGATTAAGAGAGTATTATATATCTATTATAAATCTATTAGTAACTTTATTAAAGGCTTTAGTTATAGCAGACTGCTATATATTTATAGATAAATAGTTATTCTTCTTTTCTATAACTTCTAACTACTTCTTAAACTGTAGCTTTTTTATAATGCTTTTAACTATAACTTCTTTATTATCTTACTACTCTTATTTTAATGCCTTAAGCTCTTAAATAAGCTAAGATTATTAATACTATATCTTAGACTAAATACTTTTCTTTTAACTTTCTATAATATACTTATCCTATTACTTATAAAGCTTCTATAAAGAAATAGTATTAATATAATTAGAAGCTCCTTAAGTGCATTTTCTTTACTTTTTCTTATAATATCTTTTCTTAATATAAGTATAGTAATTATTAATATACTCTATTATATATTTCTTAAGCAATATAGCTTTATTAATAATACTCTAAATATGCCTAAGTCTTTAATGCAATAGAAAACTAAGGATATTATAATATTAATCTCTTACATATTATGCAGTTATAGAGGCAGTTAAGAACCTCATTTCTAATAGCAGAAGTAATAAAAAGGCAGGATTAATAGCTTACTTTAACTTTAGCTTCTTCTTTATAAGATATTTAACTGCTAGCTAGTCTATAGGTAGGAAAATACCTAACTTTTTAAAGCCTAAGATAATATATACCTTAGTAAAGCCTTTATTAAAGATCTCCTAAAAAATCAATATTAGTATATAAAAAGAAGGGATTTAAAGAGAAGGCTAAGATATAAGCCTTATACCTAAAAAGCCCCTATAAAGGCATAGCAGCTAAAGGTAAGCTTTCCCTTCCTTAATGCCTTATAAAGCTTTCTCTAATATGCATTCTTTAAATATTAAAATATACCTATATCTATAGGTTAAAGGATATGCATTAAATGCAGCAGCAAGAAGGCAATAAGAATATTGAATTTTATATAGTATTCTTAAAAGGCAAAGGAGCTATAACTAGTAAAGCTATTAATAATAAGCAGCCTCTATATAAGACCTTCTTCTTAGATAGTTTTAGTATTTAGAGGAAGGTTATATTTACTAAAGGCATTTCTAGGTTATTATAGGTACTTATTACAGCTAAAATACTACTTAAAATTAAGCCTATAGCATTAAATAGTAGCTAACTTCTCCTAGGAATATCTATTAAAGTGCTTTGCCTACTGTAGCATTATCTTAGCATTAGAAAAGGCTATATCTAACTATATAAATCGCATCTAAGAATCGCCTTCAATTTAAGCCTACTTTAGCATTAAAAGGCTTTTAAAGATTAGCTACAGAGGAGTTATATTGCCTGTAGCATTGCCTATACTAATAACTATATAGCTTTCTTAATTAATAAAGAAGAAAACCTTTATAAATAACTTCTTCTTTATATATATAATAAGGCATTTTACCTACTTACATAGTATTCCTACTTTAACTCTAGCTTAATTAGCATTCTAGCACTTAGAGATACTAATTTTAAAGTTAATAATAACTTTAATAAGTTACTAAAACTACTACTTTATCTCCTTAATGCCTACTTCTTTATATTCTACTTAAGAAGCTTCTTTAGCCTTTAAGATTAATTTATTAAGCTTAGAATAATTATTATAGAAATGCTAATATTACATTTTACTAACTAGCTTTATATTAGAATTATAGCAGTAATATAATATATTTACTGCATCTTTAACTTTATATTTAGAGGCAAGTAGACCTAACTTCTACATCTAGATAATAAAGGCTATAATAGCTTCTTTCTCTTTATCTATTAGTAGCCTTAGCTAACCTATTTATTTATTAAGAATATCTTTAATTAAAAGGGTATTTATAGCTTTAAGCTTCTTTATAATGTAACTAATAGTTATATACTTAAAGCCTAGATAATGCTTCTTAGCCTTATAAAGGGATAACAGTTACTTAGAGAGGTTATAGGTAAGGCTTTATTAGAAGTATAGGCATAAAGAAATAACTACTTAAGTAGCTTTAAGATTTACAGGTAAGTATATAATATAGATTAATAAAAAAGATAGTATATTTACTAATTATTATCTTTAAATTTATTAATTTAGGTACTAAAAAACGAAAAATCGCGACAGCTGGCCGTGCGGGGCTGTATCAGCCTTTTGTGCCCAACTAAGCTTGCTTAGTTGGCCCCCCAAACCGGCTCGAGCCAACAGGTATTGTTTTTTTTTTTTTAATTTTATTTATATAATTAGCTATTTAAAGTAATTCTTAAAAAAAATACACTAAAAATCCCTATTTTTTTATACTGATTTTTCCTTAAAAATAAAAATATTATTAAAATCAAGGCTTTTAATTGTTAACATACAAAAATGTAGGAAAATAGGACTTCATATCATTATATCGCGAAAATCGCTACATCGGAGATCGTTATAGAATAGTTTTACTGTACTCAAAAGCAATTTATTTCATCTGACGATACCGATCAAGTTTTACTCCTGAGACACGGAACCGCTTGAACCCACACAGGCCGTGAGCCATTGGCGATCTCCCAATAGCTGGCCATCCAGAAGACGCAAGTCCCACGAGTCATCTTTTGGTACGGCGTACAGACCATTGAACTTGAATGCATGACGAAAGAATAGACCAGTCAATCTTGCGACTGTAATACCACGTTTCTGTGCCGGATTGAGGGAACCAACGTGTGAGCGGAAGGTCTCCCAGAAGAGGTTCTCTAAGTCTTCTCGTTGTTCATCATACACCCATTCGCCTTTCTCAAAGTCGAATCTTCCCAACACGGTTTCGAGGCCCCACAAGGCGCATCCAAAGGGAAGTATGGACCCTTCTGCCCAGTCAATAACACCTGAAAGCTTGCCTGTGAGGGGATCAATGATTATGTTGGTATCGCATAGATCGCCATGGTTTAAGCACCATGGAATAGTAGAACCAAAGACAAATTGAAGGTTGTCTTTGCAGTAAGAAACGAGAGGTTGGAAGCGAGGAGGAAGGGATTCAGCAAGAGTCTGGAGCTTTTGTCGGAAGTCTAGTCGCTTGATAAGAACAGTTGAAGAGTCGGGGAACTTGACTATTCCATGCTTGAGAAAAGAAGCTAAAATATGTTAGACATGAGTTCTGCGGGATTTACGATGATGATACTGACTAAGCCAGGTCCTTGACAGTCTCTTTCTGACGTAGAACCACATCGCAACTTGTGGTTCCGGAAGAATGCAGTAAAAGCGAATAGTTTACGCCCACCAGTAGTTGCATGGAATATATCAAGACGGTTGGATGTCCAGGGATCGAATCAAGTTTTTTAACTTCGGGAACCCAATCTCCGTGCATTTGATGAGCATGCTTGATGATATCGAGATCAAGGGGCGAGCGTTCAGCGCGGAATTAGATCACAAAGTCATCACCTCTGACAGTGTAGCTGAAGGCACCCTGTGTTGACGCTTGTCGAATGTCGCATCCAAGGTAACTTTGCGCGAACTTGTTGCACTCTTCCTGTGATAATGAACAATATCGGCTAAAGAAAGTCGAGATACGCTCCTGGCTAGTATGGCGAACGACCGACATCGGGATAGGTAGATATGGCGGGACTGTTTCCTTCTGTTCCTTAGGAAGAAAAAAGGTCGAGGGCGCGATTCAATAAACAGATAAATAAGAATAAGGCTGTTGGTGACTGCGTCAGAACTTTTTGAATAATAAACCTAGAGAAAGTTAAGGTTAAATTGACGGGAGTGCGAGCGAGATTAAGGCAAGTGAGCAACATGTATATATGCATGCATGGCTTGATTGCACTGCAACTTCGAATCAGGGTCATCGGCTCGAAGGTAAATTCCACACAAGATGTTACGTCCATAGGTAGTGCACCATGATCAGTATATGCAAAGCCGGCTGGCCACACGCAAGACTGCCCAGATTACATATGTAAGTTATCACGCACCCTATGACTCATTTGAGCATTGGTGAAACTATAATATCCCAATCAGAGTCAAAAATGGTCAGGTGCGTCTAATGCACGACATGGAAAAGTTAAATACGCGACAGCAGCTCCAATGAGTGCCTGTGTATATAATGAAGGGCCGCCCTCTTCTGTGTAACCCACAGAACTTTCATTCTACATCACCTTCCATCGCTGCTCAGAATTGGACATCCTGAAATTTTCTTCCAGACTTCTCTCTCACTACCTACCGAAAACCCTAGAAGAGCACTCGAGTTTTATCAAACAATCTTAATCGTCTCATCCATATCGACATGGAATTCCTAGGCATGTCTAAGGCTGATATCCAAACCTGGGCCCTATCGTCGCCAATCTACCAACCTGCTGACAAGATTACTGTTGGGGCCGCCATTATCCGCGAGGATAATAAAGGCAATAAGCATATCCTGATCTTAAAACGAGCTGCCCACGAAGCTTATTACCCTGGTGTATATGAGATACCAGGAGGCAAGGTTGATGAGACAGACCCTTCAATTTACGATGCCATATCCCGCGAAGTGGCCGAAGAAACAGGACTCACTATCTTAAAGGTCATCAGCTCATTAAAGCCTTTCTCATATACTACTGAGAAACAGGTCGGTCAGGGACCCTCTATTAAAACAATTCGCAAGGTTGCCTTGCAACTGAGCTATTTGGTCCAAGTACAGCAAGGAGAGGACTTTATAGTCAACCTAAATGAGCACTCTGAAGGTGTTTGGATAACGGCCGATAAGCTACATACTATACCAATGACAGAAGAAATGCGAAAGTTGGTTTTAGAGGCATTCGATAGATAGAGCACTGAAGCCAAATTTATTAATCCGGCTGTCAAGTTACATAGCTCACCCTGCAGTCGCGCAGAAGGTGTGGCAGCTCACCTCAGGCAATAAGCTCCAGCAGAGGACCCACTCTGAGAGAGCCAAGTACACAAACTCCCCTTAGTAGGTACCTACCTATGTGGGTACCTACATTGAGAGCTGTTGCCTCCACGCAGCAAAGTACAGTACCCCACCATCGTCATACCTTTCCCTTCCTTCTACCTCCTGCTTCCAACTTCAACTTCAACATCTACATCACACACAAACAGTCTATCGCTCAACCCTTCATCATCTTCTCAATATCGAGATCATCAAGAGAATAGCCCCGCAAGTGAAGAAGAGACACAGCATCATCCCCCATCCATAAGCTAACTAACAGCTACATCGTCCAACAATGTCCAAAAAACGTGTCACAAAGGTGAACCCTCCTCCTTTCCATCCTCAATACCACCGATTAACATGTTCTAGGAATTTGCTGAGCTTTCCCAAACCCCGCCTGAGGGTTTCTCCGTTTCCCTCCCACCTGATGAGTCCATCTACACCTGGCATGTAACGCTCACGGCACCTGAGTCAACTCCCTACCACCCAGGCAAATTCGGAATCGTCCTGACCCTCTCAACCGATTACCCCTTCAAGCCGCCTGTCGTCAAGTTCGTCACTCGAATCTATCACCCCAACGTCACAAACGACGGCCAAGGCAACATCTGCCTTGGCCTCCTCAAGCCCGAAGCTTGGAAACCCAGCACACAGCTCCGCGCCGTTCTCGAGGGCCTTCGCAACCTCCTAGAGGAGCCCCAGATTGGCGACCCTCTCGAGGAGCGCATTGCTCAAGAGTATCAGAACAACCGTGCCGAGTTTAATAAAAACGCCAAGAAGCATGTTGAGCTGTATGCAATGGGTTCGCCTGACTTCCCTCCAGTTGCCTAGGATGACAGTCTTGGAAACAACAGGCGCGGCGTCGTAGTACCAGGACCTTCCAGTACGCCTGCGCCTACCGCCCCTCCACCTTCACCTCCACCTCAATTGTATTTCAGACCACTTGTACCAGTCATAGCAGGGCTGAGACACGTTACAGACCTTAGCATGCTGCCCGCCCCATTGCCTTTTGACCATCAAAGTCCAGAGCAAAGAGAAGAGGAATGGGAAATGTTGCGGCAATCAATACAAAGACAAATAGAATATGAACAACTCCGGGCTGATATAGTGCAAGATATCATCAGATCGACTGGCGAGGCGGAGGGGGAGCAACAACAGCGAGGAAGGTTCAGAAACTGGCTGTGTCGCATCGGGAGGTGTCTTGCTAGGTACTTGTGAATTTTATAGTGAATGCTTGAAAAGGGCGAGATGAGCTAAATGGAATAGCGAACGCACAGGATGTATCTTGATGCCTCTCCGGGCTTTCTATCAGTATATCATTATTGGAAAGGAAAATACAGATGAACTACAGCGACGAAAGACAACTTCTCTCTCATCACAAAGTCCTCCAGATCATCGTAGACTCGTGTATATCAGGATATCTTTGCCAATCCTTTGGTATCATGGCAAAAGACGTGCTATGGTTTACCTAAATTTTCTCAAGGGCGTGTCTGGCCCCGATCACCTTTGTCTCAGACAGATCGAAGCGTGTGGACAAAGGTGAGACATCAGTAGCACCACGCGTAGGCAAAGAGAGCATTCATGTAATTATCTTTCATTCCATTAGGGTATCAAAAAAGGTTATCCCCCAAATCTACTCCTCGACAATAAGGTTCTACCCAGTTCATACGTAATTTTCCCCCCATCTATATGAAAACCAGACACCGCCTGGCTTAGCCAGTCCTTTGCATCCTAGCCATACCTCCCTCCGTAGGAAGTCTTTTTTCTTCCCTACAAGAGTGCTGTGAGATTGGTGGTGCTTTTTTTGTCTTGTCGCAATGCAGCCGTAAACCATCGTCATCAAGTATAAAACAGTGTTCCTTTTTTAGGTTCCATTCCATCCTGTACATTCCAGCCGTCCAACGCTGATCCCTCCCCGCTGCTTTGAGACATTGTAAACAAGCTCCCCCAGATGTTGGGGTAGGCTGAAAAAGAAATAAAGGAAATTTTGAAAGGAAGGTTGAATATGAAAGTGAATAAAGAAAAAAAACGAAGACACAATGCCGGCTAAATCGAGAAATAGACCATGCCTTCCATTGAAACGCCATTCCATGATAAGGTTCGGTGGCTCACACCTGTTTCAGTGCGAGCCAGGGTGTACCGAAATGAGAAAGAAGTGAGGTAGTAAAAGGAGATATTGAAGGAGTGTTGACGGGGTTGAGCTGATGTGATGATGTTGACGCGGCTCAGATGTTTAATTTCCTGGTGTTTCGGGTCGGTGTAGACAGTGGTGGCTGTCCTCCGACTCCGCCTATCCGACGTTCCATGTCTTGCCCTGACGGACTCGATCCAGCTGCGCCTTAGCTCGTCGTTGCTGGCGCTTTTCGTCAATCTGGACCTGGCTGAGGTGTCCGAAGCCATTCCGTCGTTTGAAGCAAGCCTCCATAAGGGCATTAGCGTCGATCAGCCGGCGTGGCATCGATTGCACAACACCAAACATTTCCATAGGATCGGCTACAGCCCGAATCTCGCTCTCGCCTAACTTGAAGATGGCCAGTGCAATGCGGAACAGAGTCTTGGAGCCCTCGTAGAAGAAGACGTCCCACACCCGGAGAGTAGTCTCAATTGGGAGCGTTCCAATGAAGCAACTCATAAACCAAGCCGTCATGCAAAGAGTGATTGGTGGAAGTCGGTCAGTTGGTGTTGACATGCGTGCGAGTTCCTTGCGACGCGAACGAGTGAGGCGGATCGACTTGCTTGTCGAGGGTCGTGAGTTGGGATCAGCCTCAAGCTCGCCACCGACCTTGTCCCAGACAGCAGGCATGGAGGTGCGCATCTCCGTCATGAGAACGCCCAGGTCAATCTTGGAGCCCTCGAGACTCATCTCATGGGTGCCAGGAAGGTAGATGCGTGTTATGACATTGAGAAGCCAAAAGCACTGCTCCTCAGTGTCAACAAACAGAAGGAGAAGACCAGCAAGGAAATTCAAGCTCTGGCAGTATCCGATCCGAGGGTTGTAGACAGCAAAGGCATGAAGGACGCGGCGGAGAGAAGTGATGATTGGTGTCTCTCCGTCCACATTGAGAGGCGCTGGGCTGGATCCCCGAGTAGAGTCCGACATTGTTGACTGGCTTTCTCTGGCGCTGCTCGATGCCGTGTCCATCCCGCCGGGAGGCTTGAACTTAATGTTGTCAGGGAATGTCCGATGCAAATCTCGCTCGATAGCTTCAGCATCAATGTCCTTAGCTCGCTTAGTTGTTAGCTTATCGTAGAGACCTGAATGCTTTGCCAGAATAGCGGGACCACCAGCGTAGTAGAACCAAGCTGCACCGCGCCATTCGGGAGGAATGCCCTTGCGAACAAAGCGTTTTGTCTTTGCGTTGGGAGCAGGGAATCGGTTGGGGTGATCTGTCATGAGAGCATTATCCTTGAGGTAGGCATTCCACTTCTTCCGACGGCGTGCCAGGTACTCAGTGTATCCAGCATTCCAGGTATCGTATTGCTGCCGCGTCACGTACTGGTTCTCCTTCTTGAAGCCGTATCGGTCACGAGCGCCAGGGTCCTCAGGCTCGACGGGTTCAGGTGCAATAACAGGTGGTGGAGGGGCGGATACTGGCTCAGGTACAGGCTGAGGCTCAGGAATGGGTGCGGGTGCTGCTGTCGGTGTTGGTTCAGGTGCGGGCTCCGAAGCGTAGCCCATATTGCGTCCAGATTCAGGGGTTTCGGGTCGCTCGGAAGGCTCACGAACAGGTGAGAGGGGCGCGGAGACAGGTGGTGCGCTTGTAGGAGTTGGATCGACAGGAGGAGAAGGTTGTTCATTAAGAGAAGGCTCAGAGTCCAATGACTTGGCTGAATCTCGCTTTTCATTCATTCCGCGACCATAGTTTTCGGCGATATGAGGAACTGATGATGTGAAGGCAGGGTGGGTGAAGATCATCTTGGACATTCGAATCTCCATGTCAAGGGTCGAGTTGGACTCTTGTACCTTGCGTTGAGGGAAGTCCTCGTCATCTGCATCGTCTCTGATGCTGTGTCGCTGATCCATGTCTGAGGTTGATGTCACGGGGCGAGAATTTCTGTTGTGATAATCAGGGTAGTGCACGTCGTCTTCGTCGTCGTCGAAACCTTGCTCGTACATGCCCATAACATCCTCAAGGCTCGGTTCGTCGTGTTCGGGGTCGTTGTCGTTGTCGTTTTCAGGGTTGGCTTCTTGCTCCCCTTCGCCTTCAGGGCCCGGATATAGCGATGTAACGGAGCTGTCCTTTGTGAGGACGCTACTTCTCTCAGTTACTGCAGTTCCTGGAGCAGTAGATTCAGTGAATTGAGAGCGAAAGCTCGATCTAAATTCTTCACCACTCATCCACGGGGCGACGACAGGGCTCGGTGAGGCCGACCCTGGGTTGGAGTAGCTTAATGGTGGCCGTGCGGCGGAAGCTGTCGCACCATTGGCCGTCCGAGCACGGGGCGCTCGAGGCTCATAAAAGTCGTTGGAAGGTGGAGATAGGACCGAGTGGTAAGTAGATGAAGACTGACAAGATGATACAAGCTCGAGGTACTGGTCGGCGGGATTGAGGCCGGGGGTAGAGGGCGAGGTAGCGGTAGCGGTAGCGGTAGCCAGGGTGCTGTGGACTGGACGTGGCTTAGCCGCGTCTGTCATTGGCTGGCGGATACTTTGCTTCCGCGGCCGCGAGAAGTTCTCCACGGTGGGTGGCAGGCTGTCGTAGGCGCGCAGGTCAGCCAGTGACGATTTGGATGTCAGAAATGTCGGAGACGTGTTTCGAGATTCCACAGGAGTGCTTGCCGCAGTATCGTAGCTTAAAGGTGACGGTGAGTGCGGAGAGTCAAATGGTGATCCTGCTCGTTGTGATATTGACTGTCCAAGAATAAATCTTGAAGGGTTTGACATTGAATCCCATCTTGGTGAAACTGGCAGAGGAGGTAAATGTGACAGAGACTCATCAGAGGGTTGGCGAGTATGGCGGTGGGCGGATCCAAACGGCACTATCTGAACCCGAGGAGATGCTAACGGAGACATTGATGGTGAAGTCATAGGCGATGCATAAGGTGATGCATCACTTGTCGAGGTACCGGGTGCAAGGTTACTGTTCTCACTATCCCGCTGTCGATTACCATACAAGGCAAACTTGCCTCGGGTTGCATGTGGTGAACCCGGAGCGTCGGGTACAGAAATAGCGAGGGGAGCCATGGTGTGATGCACTTGGCAGTCGTGGGATCAGGATTGGATGCTGCTGCTGGGCGCCAGAGGCTGGCAAAAACTATGGTCGCCCAGCGGGCAGGTATAGATTTTGCTTTACAAAACGAGGTTTCGCTTTGTGTGCAAGGGTATCGATTTGTTTCTGGGGGTCGTGTTCGTCGTTTCGTCAGTGATGCGGTTGGTAACGTTCGTTCAGTTAGTCACTGTACTGCGTCCTCCGGCAAGGTGCGCCGACCGTAGCAGCGCAGATATCTGAAGATGAAGAGATCGTATTTGAGAAAATGTAGCAGTAGCTCTTGGCCATTGCTATCGGTTCTAGAACAAGGTATTCGATCTGCGACTGGAATTTGGGCAAAGGCCGGGCCAGAAGCAAAAAAGCGGTTGCTTTGGTAGTGAAGGTTTCGGCGGTTCGTGAGCGAGGGTTCGAGTATCGTTCCAGAGTTTCGAAACAAGCCGCACAAAAAATGAAGGCAATAACCTAAGTCACAAGCACAGCTATCTAACCAAGAAGTCGATCCGGTGTTGAAGAACGAATGTGAGAAAGAGTCGGTCTTTAGAGAAAAGGCGGATTCGGTGTGGGCTGTATGATTCCTGTGGAAAATGATGGGCGTCGAGCGATGGACCCCACGGTTAGGTTAAAAGAGAGGACGCCGAATCTCGTCTTGACACAGACAAAACAACCCAGCCGGCATCCAGTTCCAGCCTTCGAAAGTGATGAGAAGAACAAATGAATAGCTTCAGCCTGTGCTCAGGTCCAAGTCCAAGTCCAGGTCCAAGAGCACATTAAGAGCGAAAAACTCGCAAATACGCAAAGGAAGCACCCAGCACCCTGCACGGAGCGTTAACTTTCAGTACAGGGACGGGGAAGCCGAATTGGATTGGCAGAGCGGGTATGTAGGTTGAATTTCAACGACAAGGATATTCCGCAGCCCCAGCCCAGGCCCAAAAGCCAGCCGACAGGGGGGTTAATTCCTCGCTAACAGCACCAGCAGGGGAGCTTGGGCGCCGCTGTAATGAGAACTCCGGCTCTAAAGGGAGACGAGATGTACCCAAACGAGTGATTGAACCGAGAATCGGAGGTTGAATCGATTTGCAAACTTGGAAGTCGAGAAGCTAGAGGGAGGGAGGAAGGAAGCTCGGATCGTGCATTTATTTTGTTGTTGTTTGTTCAAACGGGGGAGTATAGTAGTAGTATATCAGACAAAAAGTCTTGTCTTGGGCGGAGTGGACAGCCCCGACGGAGAGAAATCCAGGGAACAGAGAAATGAGACAAGGGCGAGCGACTGGACTCACTCAGAAGAGCCACAAAGTCGCAGTTGCAGTAGCAGTAGCAGTGTACAGTAGCAGGTGGCGCGGGGAAAAGAAGAAACGAGACGAGACCCAAGAAGCACATCAAAAGTAAAAATCCAATCATCCAATGGTGGTTCTATCCACCATCTACCACCAAAAAGGGAGCCCTGGGAGCAAAGGGGCGCGAGGTTGACAAAAAAGATCGAACGAGGCCCTCCAAGCTAAAATTCAATGTGATTTGTACGACTGTGACCGTTGGGTTGTATGGATGGTCTGCGGCACATGCATACCTCGTGGCTTTCACATTCACATTCACTCTGCCCTGTCCTGCGGCGTCTTTTCCGTTTGGTCTATCCCGTTGGTCACCCTCCTTCTTCTCTCAACTCTATTCCCCCCCCCCCATCTATGACCAAGACGAAAATGAGTCGACCAAGAGGTCACAGACAACACCATTGGCCGAATGGTGTCCCCGGGGAAGCAACTCTGGTGCTTTTGCTGGGTCCTTTCAGCTGGGAAGGTCTCTTTTTCCTACGCTAAATTGCTGGTGAGAGGGGGACCAATGTCGAGTCAGTTGACCTAAACAAGCCTGGATGGGATGGCGGGGGGTCTGGGTCTGGGAATGAGAGCAAGGGTGATGATTTCATGGAACCAGGTTTTGGGAGAATGGTGAGAGAAACAAACAGTCAGTCAGCCAGTCAAGATCGAATTGGTTGGTTCAATGGCGTAATCATGGAGGAATATGCTTATTGGCGTTGGTTGTAATACCGAGAGGCTTGTGAGAAACAGGGGTTCTAACGGCTCATGTCATGTCATATGCGAAAACGGTGCTTGTGAATCCGAATCCCAAGGAAGGGTACGCGTTTCTGGATAGAACAGTCTTAGCCAGCGCAACATGAACCACACCGAAAGGCAGAGAGGCAATCCAGACGATCTGGTGTTTGTGATGAATCTCAAAAAGAGGTACAGGGTTGGCTGATACAAGCGAGATCATCAGCAACGCAGCCGTAGACTGTCACTTCTCACATACCGCAGTCCATATCATCTACACTTTCGCGCCGCTGTGATGATGGCCTGCATCGACTATATCTTAGAGGCAGCATATAATATCACGCAACATATACATACATAAATTTCATCCCTTATGTTCGTCTCATTGACTCAAGCCTCATTGGAGTCTAAAGGGCCTTCCCCTCCTGACTATGAGATGCAAATTAAACTTGCCCCTCTCACCAAAACAGCCTCTCAGCACAGGTTGAAGCCATTGAGATGCTACGGCACCACCACCTCAACAATTCATTGGACGAAAGGGGTTTCTCACAGGTAAAACAAACAAAACCATCCATAGTAGGCAATCCGAATAATATGCATCTGTTCGCGTAGAGAGTTTTTGAAAACCACCGTCTCAAGCCCGTCTCTCTAATTCTCGCTAGCCCATCCTCCGGCAAAGGGGCCCGACCCAAAAGGCGCTGCACCGTCTCAACGGGTTCCTCCCGCCCACGTTAACGTCTCTCCGTCAGTCCCAAAAGGAACACAAGCGGCGTCGCGGACTGGATGCCCGACTGGTAGATTACCCACATTGGGTAGTCATCTCCCTTTTTCCTTCTTCTGCTAGTGTGTAAAAAGGCTCTGCTTAGGCTTATTCTGCCTTGGAGGCAGCATCAGAGAGTAGGCCATTTGATGGCGTCAAAAGACAGATCAAGAGTGGATGGGTGAGAAAAAATGCAGCCAATTACAACGATTTGGTACCTGGATCTTATTCCGCTGCAGGGACACCATGCAACCCTGTTTTTTCTTTCTATCCCCATGCATTTTAGCTAAGCCAAACATTTGGAAATTAATGAAATGGCTTCAGGTCGTATCCACGATGTTATCCATCAGCTATTACGTCGATGAGAGAACAACTTCCAAGGCACAAAACAAAGAAACATTTAGCCGTTTATTCATCCATCCATGATCCTAGCGAACTCAACCAGACTAAGTTAACCCAAGTGCACCGAGTCCATGTTCCTGGGGCCGTGTTGTGTTGCATAGCGCTGCTGACGTACCGTAATAATATGAATGGATGGATGAGTCCGCGCGGGTTACCTGACCAATCTCGATTGTATCACGATTGCATTATTACAGTGTTCCCAGCGACTTGAAATCGATTTTATGCGGAGGGGAGACCGATCAGCTCTTGTTGCTTCCGGTGAGCTTCTGGTCAAGTTCGAATTCTTGGATCTACATGGAATCGAGATGACACGCAGGGATTATGTAACTGTCAACTCGTCTCGCTCCGTGCTCCGTGATTATTTCGTCTCGTCAACGGAAGAATCTCTGCGTCTGCTTTGCGCTCGGCGATTTCTTGATAATCTCCAGGGGAATCTTGAGTGTAAGAATGACTTCGGCGTGGCGAAATAGCCTGACAAAAAGGAAACCTCAACATTTTACAAACTCCCTCTCACTCCTTTAGTGCGGACTCAGTGAAGAAATACCACTCATGCGGGGCATCTAAGCCTCTGCTAATCTCTCTGTTCTGCAGCTACAAAGTCTAAAAAGTAAACATAACATTAACCTAAGGTAAGCTTGTGTGCAGAGATCGGAAATAAGACTGGCCTTGACGTGACTTGGTCATCAACAGAGCGCGTTCTTCTGGAACCCTTTGAAGAAGTCGGCTAAGACTCCCCGCTTTTTTGGTGGAAACCTTGTCGGTGGGATGAGCTGGACCGTCAAGCACGAGGCATCCATTGACAAGTGCCTCTTTTAGGCGAAGGAGGCTTGCTAGCATTCGAGTACGTATGCTGACAATTGCTGAGCACAGATTAATTGAAGGATCGCGAGGCTTAGACAGTAGCTCGTCAGAGCTGCGTATTCCATCGAGATGTAATCAGACGTCCTCATGATATGAGAATTCACATTCCAGTTCAGAGACTATACAAGACATGCGTTAACAGCACGTGAGACAACGTGGACGAAGCGCAAAAGAAATCATGCATGTTTCTACAGTAAGATCCATACTAGATGCCGAAGCTCATCTCGGTAACGTCCAAATTACACATGCCCACTCCGAACCACCGGGTCATGATCTGTTCCCCCGTCGTCATCACCCGTCCGTCGTCCAGGGAAGAGTGACATATTCTGTTTATGCAAATACAAACAAAACACTCTACCACGCGCGTCCGTGTCGTGTCTTGATATGATCACCGAGGCGCAGCCACCCCGAACTAGCAACCCAACGGATCACGCCTCGTTCAATACTAAAGGGTCTGGTCTCGCTCAAGAGATCCAGATTGTGCAGGCAAAGACAACGGTTCCCGTCTTGGCCTCTCGATAGTAGAGACAGTTGAGGTGAAGCTAGACTCGAAGTGAAACGCAAAAGGTCGTGGCCGAGTTCAGGGTATTTCAGCTGAATTCCGTCCGGCCCCGATTCGCTCAGGAACGGACGTTTCAGCCGTCAAATGGCAAATGTCTTTCAGTACGAACTTCATGTGAAGGGTCTTCAATTTACTTTGGTTATCGTGGCTTGGTATCACCATTTAAGCCCTGAGTCCAGGATTCTGGGATTCCTGGTTGCATATGGAGTGGTCTGGCGGCCTACCCGGGACCTCATGATATGGATATCTGCATGCACCAAATAACCCGTGACTTGATACAGCTGCAATATTCAGAGCCAATTGTTCTTCAAGCCACTGTAATCTTTCAAATAAACTATTCATGCAATGTTGAGATCGACATCAACTAGAAATAACGCCAGCGAGGAAAGGGCAGGCGGAAACACGGGACGGAAGCAGGGAGAACAAGACATTGTCTCCGCTCAGACCTGAGACTGTCCGTGTCTCTTTGCTTTTTGCCTTCCCTTCCCTTATGCCGATATCAAACTCTCGCATTGATCATCTTAATACTCTTCTTTTAGTAATATCAGGATTTTTGGTCTCGTCGTCCAGCCAGCGAGAGGCGCGGAATCAAGCACATGGCTCTGAAGGGCAAATCGTAATGTCATGCAGCTGAGCGGCGTCAACCTCACGTGTCAGGGCGTGCAAGAATTGTTATCAAAACAAAAGCAAAAGGCAGAAAGTAAATAGCAAAATGAACATGTCACCAAAGGCCATCAAATTTGAGCTCAGCCATGAACCCAAACCAGAATTCTGAAGATGGTCTGTGGCTTCAGGGTAGGTCATGTTGAAGCTTGGACCAACACGACACGTGACCGGGCATCAAGCTCCTCATCATCATATCACTCTTCGATGACGCCAACTGTGTTTCGGCCGCACCACCGAACCCTCCGAAGCCGACACCGGTTCGGTTCAAGGGGCACTCGTCTCACCTGCGCATCATCCTTGAGGCATTACGAGCCGGAGAAACCTGCGCCGTCATCCGCTCCCGGGTTTACTTATTCCCAGAGTGAATGAGGTCCAAGCTTCCCCCAAGCTCTTGGGCAAGTGAGATGTTACAGAGCTTGAACGAGAGCTCCGTTCGTCCTTGTTGTTGACTCGATAGCTGCTGACAAGGGCATGTATCAGCCCCTCGAGGATAGAAACCAGAATCGAAAACCATTGCACTGTGCCTTTCTCACGTTGGTTCCATGAATTACTCTGCACAGCACCTCATTAAACGAAACAAGGGCGGAAGAAAGGCAATAGCAAACACAAAAGGACCCAGTTCCCGGCGAGAATGAATTTCCGAGACACTTCCACCCAACTCTGGCTACAATGTGAAAGTCCTACGTCACATATCCGGCAAAGCTGTTTGTTTGCCCAGCCACTTGGACGGAAGTCAACTGGCGTCCCCAAGCTCTCTTCCTCCCTCACTCTCTCCTCAGGGCTGCGGCCATTCCCCCGCCTTTCTCGTTCCTTTACAGTTCCTTCTCCTCTTGTTCCTTGGTACTAAGACGGGAGAGGCAAAACCCAAATTCGAGAGTCGATGCTTTCCGGGTACATAGCAGATAAACTCGGCTAGCTCTCTCTTGATTGGACGCATGTCTGTTGCGCGTCTTGGTCGCCTTGATCGGACCTGATCTGATGGTTCGCAAGCGGCCAGAAAGCTTTTTGCCTTGCAGTGTAATATCATGGCAAGGTAGCTTACCTCCGGGTAGCTTTGTCCACACCATAGCTGGGCCACCCAATCCATCCTTCGATGACAGGCTCGTGGGACTGTACCTCTGAGCGTCGCATTGTTTCCTTGCATTCCCATGTATTCATACACGAGTCTTGTTAGTGATGCCCGTACATAGTGTCATGGAGTGTATCCAGTGATGTTGGGATGACTGTGACAGCCGCAATTGGCTGGATCGAGAGCTCTCACACAAGCTCTCGGGCTGTCTATCGCTCCATTGTCACTGTAGCTGTTGCTCTCGCCCTCCAGCTCCAGCTCCTCTCCTCTCGCTCTTGTGTAGTGCGCACGCGCAGCCTCTCCCACCCTTTGCCGTTCCCACTCCCCCTGGATCTCTTTCTCCTCTCTTCTATTATTGCTTTACCTAGCTTCTCTATCTCGTGCTGTGCCTTGTCTACCTTTAAAACCCTCCTCTGCCCCCCGAGAGAAGCGCCCCGATCTCCTGAACCTGTCAATCGCATTGTACAGACTCCCATACATCACACAGACCAGTAACTATCACCATGTCCCGCAAGAGAAAGCAAGACGAGGAGGAGGAGCTCGTCTCCCTCCCTGAAGACGATGATGGTGAGGAGGAGGAAGAGTGAGTACCATTTGCCTTTCTTTTGAATGTTACCTTGTTGCGATCGTCTTTGTGAGGAGCTTTCGATTGTCCAATCGCGCGCATTTTTCTCGTTGCGCTATCTGTTGCGCGACCTACCAAGATGCGCGCGCAGGGCTGATGTCGCATGCCACCACAAGATGCGATCCAATGCGATGCGAATTATCTCGCGATTGAATATATCCCCACGTGTCATTTGCGATATTTTCCGATCGCATTATGGTTGCCCTTGCATTTGGGAGTGTTTCCTGTTGTGCGATTTCGCGATCGAAACATGTTGTCGTTGATTGTATTTTGGTGATGACCATTTGCTGACAATATGTGATTAGGTATGTCTCCACCGCAGACGAAGAAGAGCAAAGCGAAGAAGACGAGGATGCTGAGGAGGAGGAGGAAGATGAAGAAGACGACGAAGCTGATGCAAAGGGTAAGTGATCACCGATGTTCAGGAAGAGCTCGCCACCAATACATACTTCCCTCCCTTCCATCGACCATGTCCCAGTTATCAGTTACGTGGTCTCTTCCAAGAGCCTAGCAACCAGCCCATGATACCAAGCTAAATTGCTAACCATATTAATTCAGCCGAGCCTCCTGTGAAGAAGCGCAAGACGGCCGAGGCAGACACCAAAGAAACCAATGGCGATGCCGAGGAGGAGGAGGAAGAGGAGGAAGAAGGCGACGAGGAGGACGCCGAGGGCGATGAAGACACTGCTGATGTCTCCGCGCCAGCCAAGGACGGTGTCAAGACTGCTGAGGCGCCTGCTGCTGCTACTGAGACCCCAGAGCCCAAGGCGGTTACAGCTGGTGGTGACGAGTAATACCTACGAGGCGACTCGTGTATCGTATAGCAATCCGTTCCTTTTTACTCCATATATCTTTCAACACATTGAATTATTTCTGGATATTGTTGCTTGAGTATCACTATCTCTGAGCTGTGCCATGGTTGAGTGTAGGTTGATTTGGGTGATGATGGTGTTTGTGAAGTCACTTATTCGTGATACCGCCCTTCTCCCCGTGTACATCTCCTTCATTATCCCCTTTACTAACAAGTCAGTATCATATTCATGATCATGCACCCGAGCACACACAGATCTAGCCAAGGCAGATCAGATCAGATCTTGATCCTAATCTTGATCTACCCACGCACGCAGTGTCCACTTACCGATCTACCCATTTAGATAAAGTTTTTGGAAATAAACATAGAGACGTTCTCTTTTTCCCCAGGGGGGATGTCATGAAAAAAAGACGCAAAACCCCTGCCATGGTGTTGTAATTGGTTCAGAAGACATGGGGGACTCCGCAACGGGTAGGGCTGAGGGAAGGTTGAGGGTTTGGCTGACGGTCATGATGTTTATTCTTGGGGTTGATAGGGGGTGTTGTCGTAGGAGACGTATATTTTCTTGGGTGTTTACGGTACGTAGGTAGGATGAGCTTGTGAAGCCTCGTGAAAGAGAGGATTGAGCAAGGACATGAAGGATTTGTGACTTGAGAGAGAATGTAAGTGTATGAAACGAATTGAGTTACGGACTATTTGAAAGAGAGGATATCTTCTCAATGGCTGCTGGCCAGCCAGCTGTCAAGGGTACAGTACAACACTTGGGGGTTGAACTGTCAAGACGTTGATCTTAGCTGACGAGTGCCAACACCACCAAATAACGGGGGCCACGTTCGTCCCTCCATTACCCCAGATTCTTTTAGTTTCCAAGAAATGAGCATGTACCTAGAGTAGAGTATCTAGGGGAGGAAAGAAAACTCAGCGCTTCGATCCTAAATGACAAAAAGACTTGGGTAACTTGGCATAAGTTTAGGTAGATTTTAGTATACCTTTTGCTGCGTTTATTTTGATACCTTACAACGAAGTCTGATGTCTTCTTGCTCCCTGAGGAGTATGTACCGTAAGATCATCAACGAATACAGCAACATTAGCCGTTGCAGGGTGGTCTGATACGATCATCGGTTGCTGCACGCCAATGTCTGTACCACGCGGCATGCGGCAGACCTAACAAGGCCAAGCCTGAAGAGCAGGATCTCGCTTTTCACTCTAAAGTCATTTCATGATAACCTCGGTCCATTGGTTCTGTACAACAAAAAATGCAACAGTAAAACTCTGAATTACCTCTGAATGATGGCATGAATACTACACGGTGACTCAACAACCGGATCTCATTACCTACCCAAGAACCCAACACACAACACAAAAAGACAGTGGATTCTATTCGATTCGACTCGGGGCTTCGGAATTTGTCAGAGTCTGAGGCCGGCTCGTGACCACTTGCTTCAAAACTTCACAGGGCGCAAAGCAAAACTAAACATGGCCTTTGCGAAGGAGGTTATTCCCCACGACTTGTTCCAAGGCAAACGAGATTGAGGTTAGTCAACGATACCCCATCCTACAGGGATCAGCCCCGCCTGTAGCGTCTGGGGATAAACTCAGGCCACCCCAAGGTTTTTTTTTATCCTGTCATGTTCCTAGTTTATCGCGACGACATGGCTTTGGAGGTTATGGTTGATTATATTCTTCTGACTCGGTGAGACTTATAGTATAAGAGCATGGTCTCTCTTGTTGTTTATATCAGAGACACGATAACACAATGACGAAACTCGTTCAGAAACGCTCTTACGTGGCTATTAGGTAGCCAAGGGCCCGGATTTACTAACAGAATGCCCATCCTTGACAGGTGCCAAGACCATCTCGTGTAGACCATTGGCCTTTGCGGAAAACTCTTGACTCAGGCGTGTAAGTTATCAATCTTTACATTGGTTGGTTACCCATTGCATCTTTCCCCTTCCAAGCTTCACGCCCATGCTTTAAGCGAAGGATAACGAGCGACCTGAACTTGTGATGCATCACATTGGCCCGTCCCTCCCTCACCCTCACCCTCATCCTCTTACTCCGGTCACGGCTTGTCAGGTCCGAGGCCGTCTGTGTCCTGGCTGTGCTAGGTGGAACTATGTGCCATACCATGGGATTATTCCGTGCCTCTTGTCTCCGTGTCGTAATGCCATGCCAATCCCCCCTTGGCCCATCCTCCGCTTCTTTTCATACTTTGGCACCACCCTCGATGGATTAGTTGGTGGTAGTTATGCATGGTGGTATTTTTCTCTCTTTTTGCGAACGAGCCTTGGGTCTTGGCACTCTTTTCGAGTTTTTTGTGCCCTAGACGTCTGTTATAAAAGGGGACCTGTTCAGCCCAAGTTTGTAGTTGTGAATCTTTATCCTTCTCTGTATACACACGGTCTTCCCGTCTGCTGCTCTCTCTTCCCATCACACAGAAAAAGCTAGACGAGAGAAACGGAAGAAATCACAAGGAACAGAAAACAGAGTAGCTACGTTATGGCTTGCGGCTTGTCGACAGCAAAAGACATCCGACCAGCCTCGCGACTACGAGTCTGCCGCCTTCTTAACTGCCTATAACAAGAACCCCCCCTTCTTTCTTAAACAAAGACACTCAGCAAGCAAAAAGACAGAAAACGCATAGAGAGAAACCGAAAACACTCTTCGGGATCGTTGTTCCACTCCCTTCTCGTGATGACGGGGTTCAAGGACAACCTCGTGCTAGATCTAGTATTTGCGGATAACCGTTAAACAAAAAACGCGGCCTACAATGATGATGAGCTCGACTTTCCTCGAGTCCGCCGGCGACGGAGACGGAGCTGCGCGCTTCGGACGCATGCCCGATGACTGGATGAACGGTATCGATACTACCGCCATGCCTTTCTCCAGTTTAGATGCCCCCTACGAGGCTTCTACAGTAAGTCACTCTCAACCACCCAACTCACAAGAGACATGTCTAACTCACTCCTCAGCAGCAGAACCCTCTTCAGTCTCCCGAGACGCCCAGTCTCGATAACACCGTCTTCCCCTCCCCTCTAACAGACCTTGCCTACCTTGACCGTTCCTTTGGAGACTTCTCCCCCAACGGTTACGCCACCCATTCCACGACACCGGGTCAATTCCCCGTCCATCCTCCTCATCGCACCTCATCCGCCTTCTCAGAAGGCTACGACCTATCCACAGGCAGCCCATCTCTCGGCGCCGTCTGGCCAGCTCACGTCTCGCCAGCGGCAACATTCTTACCCACGCCGCCCATGGCAGACGAGCTATCACCAGCTGAGTCTGAGCCTGAGGAAGATAACCAGGATGACGATGAGGACTACGACGATGACTCGGAGCCAGCGAGCAAGAAGCGCAAGCGCTCAACGGCAACAAAGACAAGGGCAAAGGGTAAAGACGGACCTAAACGTAATCCCACCCAGCTCCGCACTGCATCGCGTGCTCCCAAGAAGCGCGCTGTTGCTCAGCCCAGACATCCCAGTGAGACTACAGAGGAAGTCAAGGCGCGGGCTGCACACAACCAAGTTGAGCAGCAATACCGCAAGCGCCTCAACACTCACTTTGAGCGTCTTCTCGCTGTCCTCCCTGCTCCCGGCACAGAAGGCGGTATCGCCAATGATCGTCGCGTGAGCAAAGCCGAGGTGCTTGACCTCGCTCGCGAGAGAATTCGCGCGCTGGAGAAGCAGACGGCGAGGTTAGAAAGAGAAAGACGAGAGCTCCGGGGACGAATTGTTCCTGATACGCGAAGATGTTTGGTTTAGAAATGTTCAGGTAGTTCTCTTAGGTACTGGATGGTTAAAGGATATGGAAAAAAGGGGTTGGCGTAAGGTACCTAGGCAAATGATCGGACATGATGGCGAATATGGAACAACAAAACAAAAAAACTGCGGATCGGATCTTTATTTATTTTTAAAAAGAAGTATTAGAAAAACACAAAAACAAAGCATGCTTGGATCGGATGGTTAAAGGTTAGCGGTCACCGGTTAATGGGATTAGGAGTTGCTTTGACATAGGTACCAGAACTGAAGCTTACGCATTGGAGGATATCTTTATGTTGTTTTGTTGAATGTACAAATTATGTGCCCGGTGCGATTGGTTAGATACTTAATCTCAGCTGCTATCGTCATTTTCGTTTAAACATGATGTTCAAGGATGATGTCTCACTCACTGCTTTGCGTATTGACCAAGGACTCATTCCCATCAGCTTGAGGATGTCTTGAGAAGAGCTCGCAGGATCTTGACACCCAATTGTCGAGTGGAATTGACCCAATATTCATATTCGAGAGCTGCCAGGCCGCAATTTTTGGTAGGACTGACATCGAGTTCGAGACGAAGATGGTGTATAGCTATTGCCAAGGCGTTCGTAACAAGGCTTTCCCACGGCTGGGATGAGCTTGATCAACTCTATCTGGCAATCAGAAATGGTAAGATGTATTTAGAAAATCCTGTAGCAAGTGGTGTTGTTACAACGAGGCAAGAGGGTCGTTCTAAAGAGTATCAGGGCTCGAGAGTCCAACCAGAACTTAGATGAATGGGATTGCCGAAAGACTGTGAGATGTAGTTACCAAATGAGCCTAAGAAAGGGACCCAGAGGTGCCAAGTGTGGCCTTTGTCCGATTCAGGAATTCATTGCATATAATGGGTGAAAGTATGTGATAAACGATGAAGATATGTCTTCATCAAAGGGTATTAGATCGAGAAGTATAGAAATCTATGAATCTCTTGAACGCCAAGTACTTGGCAAAACACCTCCTCTCCTAGATCGCTGGACGCCAATAAGGTAACAAGAAATGCAGCTTCAACTCTCATAGCTTAGCCTTGCTCTCTTTTTGCTTCTCCTCTTCCTCTTCCTCCTTCATCACAGCAGCAACACTCTGCCTAAACTCCTCCGCCAAAACCACCGCCTCATCATCATCCAACTCTTCTCTCCTCCCCCTACCAAACATAGTAAAGCTTTCACTAAATCTCCCACTAGCTCTGATCTCCGGCCTCGGGATGATGTGAAAGTGCATATGCGGTACGACCTGCGCAGCAGCAGCCCCGTTATTCTGCACCACATTCCAATCTTCAATGCCCGTCGCACGAGCCATGGCTTTTGATAGAACGCGCAGATAGCGGCCCAGATGCGCGGATTCAGAGGCCGTCACGTCGCTGAGTTTAGGACGGTGAGGCCGTGTGCAGAGAAGAAGATGGCCGCGACTTAGTGGTAGAATGTCGAGAAAGGCGACGAGGACTGGAGTTGAGAGAACGATGAATGAGGCGGGTGATACGAGCTCTGGGTTGATGAGTGAGGATGTTGATGGTGGTGGATTTAAGGGGTCGAATGGCTCGAAGGTGGATGAGATTATGCAGAAGGGACATGATGATGTCGGGGGAGCTGAAGGATCAAACATGGCTGATGATCTCCTCGAGATGTGATGTATGAGTTAGTATAAGCTTGAGTATGTTTGGGTGAAGAGTGAAAAGATTGAGTGAAATTAATGACGTCGATGTTGAGGTTGATGATGTTCCAAGTTCATGAGCGTGAAGAGATGGTACCGAGGTTGAGATGATGGACCGGGGCTTGCCAGGAACTGGAGATCGGGAACTGGGGTGTTTAATTTAGTGCATTTAGTGGAGGTTAATCTCTGTGGGGTACTTCAACCGCCCGCTAACGTTTGCTTCTTATTCAACATTAGCTCATGGACTTGAGGTCAGCATGAGAGAAGTGTTGAGCTGTCTCTTTTATCGTGGGCACTGTAAAACTTAATGATAGGATAATGGGGGAGACTGAGAAGTATTTGCTTATCGTTGAGGGGAGCTTGAACTCTGACACAATCACTGGCCTGCGCTTATAAGTCACCATGAGAATAGCATGCATTGCATACTATCTATAGATGGGAACAAGATAAAGAGATCCTTATCTTAGCTGTGCTTGGGTGATATAAGCACCTGGGACAGTGCATCACCACGAAATAGCCATGCTTTGGTTACAACACAACCCTGCCACGAGGGAGGTGATTAACAGCGACAACAAATGAGAAGAAACGAGAAAAGATCCCGTATCGAACATTACCACTTCAAGTTTCATTAGACCTTAGCAGCCCAACAAACAAAGCCGAGCATTTGACGCCCAGATCATCATAAACGCCGTTGTTATCAAAGCGGTACGTACCCATGCACCTCCACTCACCGCCCAATTCTGCCGTCCAAACTTTCCCATCACCGCCTTCATGACCAATGCTACTGGTACCTCCAATCTTTACCAAAAACGCATCAAATCACCAAACCACCACCCAAACCAACAGCCTCAAAATGCCCCGTGAAGAATACCAAGTCCCCACCGCCAACGCCGGCCAGCGCGGCGGCACCCGCGACGACCACCAAGTCCGTCACGTCATGTCTTATATCTGCGGCGACTGCGGCGGCAGCGTTACCCTCGGCAAGGATGCCACCGTCGCGTGCCCTCACTGCGCAGGCCGCGTGCTCTACAAGGAGCGCACCAAGCGGTATGTTGTGCACTCGATTCAGCTTCTTGAGAGGATTTGACACTAACGCTGGTTTTAGAATGGTTCAGTTCGAGGCCCGATAGACATCCACACCGACGATGATTTTTTATACCAAAGAAAAAAAAGCTTGCAAAGAATAAAAGACGAGAGGTGTTGTGGCAACTTTGATATTTTGAGACGGGAGTTTAGGGGTCTGGGAATTACGTCGAATGAAAGAATAGACAATGCGACACATTTTGCGCATGGCGAGTTACAGTCTGCATGATTGATTACTTCTTTGTTTCCTTTAAAGTCGCCTTGCGATATCTACCGCGATATCCACCCTGCATAACTTGAACCGTGAACTAGACAAAATCCTTATGTAAACCCCGAAACGCCGCTATATGCTATTTTTTCCTTATTGCTGCTTCTGCTGGTTGTAAAGATACTTGGCGAAACTTGCGTCCTTCATGACAGAGTCCTCGTTATCGTCCATGGCGGCAGAGTATCGATCTTGGAGACTTTGCTTCTGAGCCTCTTCGTCAGAGTCAGTATCGTCGTCGTCGTCGCTGGCAACGTCCACATCGTCTTCTTCCTTCTGTGCGACTGGTAGACCACCGACTGACATGCCCTTCATCATCTTGTCCAGCTCCTTCTCTCGTGCAGCCTTCTTTGCCTCCTCACGCTCTGCCCTCTTCTTCTCAAGCTCTGGCAGGTAGTCACGTAGAAACTCTTGCTTCTTCTCCTCAACGGCCTCGAAGAACTCGTCTACACCAGTACCCAGTCGCGAACTCACGCCGACGACACTGAGATGTGCGTAGAACTCCTCCAGCACCAGACTCATCGAGTTGAGCAGACTGCCCATATATCCGCTTCCACCATGGCCACCACCCTCTGCACCACCCAGCTCATCTGATTCCTCATCCTTTCGTAGCGCTTCCTGGAAAGCCTCAAAGTCGGTCATCCACTCCTTGGCAAACGCCGCATCCTTGACATCGGTCTTGTTGAAGACGAGAATCATGGGAAGCTTGGTCTTGTAGAGAATGGAGCAGGCGTAGAGCATGTTGGACATGAATGTCGAAGTGGAGGCAGTTCGTGGGGTATCAATAACGTAGGCGATGACTGTAGGGAAAGAAGACGCAAGCGACTCGAGAAGAATGGTTCCAGAGGCTGACCAGACAAAAACTTCGATCTGACCGGGCGTGTCGACTAGAATTCTATCGATGGGCTTGCGATCGGGCTTCTCGGGATCGGGCTGGGCGCGCTTCTCGAGGAGATTGACGACCTGATCAACCTTTGTAGCGAAGAGGTTGAGCGAAGTGAGAATTCCACCGTTGGGGCCAAGGTTGTACTGCTTCATGACCTCCTCGTAGTTGACCGAGTCTCGAATATCGATGTTGGACTCGAATGGTACCGACAACACAGCAGGATCGAGGTTGATGACATATGGAGGTTGATCATTCTGATGGAGGTGAGCGTTGATACGTCGCATGAAAGTAGTCTTTCCAGATCCTAAGAGAGGGTTAGATATGAGGTTGCGCAACGATCAGCACACTGAAACTTACCTGCCATGCCGACCACGACAATAGCGACGGGAGGCGAAGATGCCTTGGAGGCTTCGTCTGTGGAAGCAGATGCCATATTCAATTATTTGCCCTTATACTGAAGAGTGAGGTTGATAGAGTGAGCTCTTGGCCTAAAGGTGAGGCAGAGCGTGGTGTTTGGAAGGGTATGGAAGGAATGAAAAGTGACGAAATGGAGACCTCAAAATTTTGGGCGCGGTCAAGTTGATGTGGATGCCCCGCGCGGGGTCATTCGCTGAGAGTTTGTCGAGACAGAATGAAGCTGAATAAGCCTGATATTGATGCATGACGATAATTCTGAGTGTGTTTCTACTCTAATTCTATATTGGAATATAGAGTGCATGGCACTTGATATTGCTTAAGTTGTAAAATTTAAAAGGAAAGTTCATACCGAGAGCTGAAGTCTGTAAGCCTACTTATGTTGAAAGGGTATCTATCTGCTACCGGAGCTGGAAATGTAAACATCCACGGGCCTCTACCTTGGCCTTTTTGATCTGACTTGATCAATGATTCAATAAAAACACCGGCACATGCGTCGTAGTTATGATCATGACCCTTCTCTTGATATCAACTTTTACATCTGAAAGTCCCTTACAAGAGCCGGCCCCACTTCTCGGTGAGGCCCCCACTAGATCCGACATCCATGCCAGAAAAAAAGTTGCCCAGCATCGCATAGCATCTTTGGCATTTTTCAACACCAACCAACCTATCACCAACACTTTTCCTTCCACAGCCCCAGTCTAACCACCTAATTATCACGATCGCCATAAACTATCCAACAGAGCCATTGACGCTCTACTCCCCAAAATGGCCGAGCACGAATCCCAAATGCCCTTTATTCGTAACCTCGCTTCAAGCGGTTCGCCATCCCCAATTCTCTCTTGTCAATACTCTTGCTAACTTCTCCAGATCGCAAACTTCGAATGTCCTCCCTAGAATCCCTCTCAAAATTCCTCGCCTCGCGCTCAAGCCTCTCCGACGTCGACGCCCAGAAGCTATGGAAAGGCCTCTTCTACGCCCTATGGATGACCGACCGACCCATCCCCCAGCAACGTCTCGCCACAGATCTCGCCAACCTCCTCTTCACCCTCAAGCCCGCCTGCGCCATCCCCTGGCTTCGCGCCTTCTGGGCCGTCGTCGGCGCCCAGTGGACAGGCATCGACGTCTACCGTCTTGAAAAGTTCCTCCTCCTCGTCCGTCGCGTTTTCGCTTCCCACGTACGACTAGCTCGCGAGCGGGGCTGGAAGGACGGTGATGTAGAGGCTATTGTGGCTGTGCTGGAGGAGTATCCTTTTGAGAAGGAGGGTGATCTGCGAAAGAGCCCTGTGGGTATCAGACTACATGCGCTGGATATCTGGGTTGACGAGTTGGAGCGTGAGGAGGCGCTGGAGCAGCCCGAGGCTGAGAAGTTTGTCAAGAGTGTGGGGGATCTTGTTATTGCGCTGAAGACATGTCCTGTCAAGCCTGTGAGGGCGCGCTGTGTTGAGAGTTACGAGGATGAGAGGTTGCCGTGGGTTAAGGCTGCCAGTGGTGATGAGATGGAGGAAGATGAGGAATGGGGTGGCATTGATGATTAAGAGCCGGTATTTGCAGGCGCATGGCGTTGGGATAGGGAAAATATACTGCGGATATGCCCGACTTCTTTATATATGGGCACGAGGTTGATACCATATGAGAATATCACCATCTATTATCATTACTACTTGAAGAGTGCAACAATGTATCTTTGAACGCCCGCTCCGATATGCATTTAATAGCAATGTAAACTGCCCCTTTGTGCCCGTATAGAATCACCACTCTGACCATTGTAGATGCTTAATTTACCAAACCCTGGTATCCCCTCCGACAGTCTCATCATCATCGACTCGAATCTCATAGCCCATCTCTCTCGCTGCCTGCTGTCGTTGTTCCTCCTCCTGGGCTCGCTTCCAAGCTTCCAGCCTTGCTCGCTCCTCGGATGTCTGTACGCGACGCTTCAAGAGGCCCTTCTTGCGAAGACGACGGCGATGCTGACGCTTCTTGCCAAACGAGAGCCCGTGGATATCAATGTCGGTGATTTCGCGATCGTACCAGACGTCCTTTATGTCGGCATACCAGTCAACCGCTTCTTCCATGAGTTGTCCAGCTAGAATGCGACCACGGCCGCCAGTAACCCACTGGTCCAGTTTCACGGGAATGGCTTTTCCAAAGGTAGGATCGTCGACGGACCAGACGCAAGGTGGGTTGCTGCAGGTGACAGGACGACAGAAGGCGGAGCACATAGTAGACTCGAGAGCATACCAAAGGCCGAAAAGGAAAAGAATAAAGCCAAGGACAGTGAAGCGGAAGGATGGTTTGCGGTGGAAGAGTGGTGGAAGAGGTAGTGAAACGTACGACACCGTCTTGCCGTCGGAATGCGTGATGAAGGCGGTGCTAGCGCCGTGGTTGTCGTGAAGTGTGGCCATCTTTTCAGGCAGCGGCTCGGGCTTAACGATGTCAAGGAGGTTCTTCTCAGCTGGCTCCTCTTTGGGTGTCTTGAGCTCGGTTGACTTTTCTTCAGTGGCCTTGTTCTCGGCAGCTTTACTCTTGGTGCTGACTTGATCTGAAAGACGTTCGATGCCCCTTGCTGCGGTATGGATTCCGAACAGGCTGTTCTTGAGGGTATTGTTCATGCGAGTCATTCGATCCAGATCAGAGTTGTCGTTGCTCTGAGGATCGATTTGGTTGGTTCGTGTGTTCAGTTTGGTGTCAAGTTCCAAGTCGAAGTCGAAATCGTCGTCAAGTGATGAGTTCTCAGGTAGTTTATCAAGGAGAGCCTCGACTTCTTGAGATGGAGCTTTGCGACCGAGAATAACTTCCTCAAGATCATCTAAGGTCGAGTCATCGATGTGATGTGTTCGTTGAAGTTCTTTCAAATCGTCTTTGACTGTGGGAAGCTTGGCCGAGTTTTTCAGTGTTCCTCGGCGCCGTGAAAGAGATCGAGTGCGCCGTCTCCTCACCCCACTCGACGAGGTCTTGGTGCTCAGTTTGTGGTCTGTCCCCGGGTCTGATGCAGTGTCCCTATCGCTACCACTCATAGCATGATCCGTCCTTTTATCACGGAACGATGCAGATCTTTGTCGCAATGGCCTTTCTTCCCTCTTTGGCTTTTCTTGTTTGTCTTTTATTTCAATCTTCTCCACCTTGACTGTCGCTGGTGTTTCCACGTATGCGCCCGTGACCTTTGGCGTGGGCATAGTCAATGGATCCGGCTTCGTCGCTCGTGGTGTCGCGTCGATATCTTTTTCATCGTCGACATCAGGCTCTGGAGATGGGGCCTTCATAGAGCCCTTCTCAGAGTGATTATCGCCAGGCGCAAACAAACTGGCCTCCGCCTCAATGCGGTCCGTGGGATCCGCCTCTGAATTCATGGATTTCTTACTCTTAACAGATTCCGTTGAACGAGTTCGAGACAGGCCAGCAAATGCGACACTAGGTTTGGGACTGAAATCTCTGTTAGAGCGATGTTGACGATTTCTGTAGCCATTGCTGGTTGAAGGTTGAGGAATTGCAGAAGCAGTGTCAGGCTTCGGTTCTAGGGGCAACGGAGCGGGTTTGTCACTGTCGGCCACCTGTCGCGGCTCAGGTTCTGGCGCAGGACTGGAACTGGCAGCCCGCGCCAGTCGTCGCAGTAAGTCTCGGGAATCAGTACGTGTGTGCGACAGACCTGGTCGCGCACGACTTGTCTCGCTCTTTGAGTCACCATCCTCCTTAGGGTGGTCCGACTCTGCACTCTCGCGTCGCGACTTGAATATCGTCACAGGCGTATCGGGGATACTGACACCAGCCCCTTCGAAAGCAGACCGAGGTCGAGACGACGCCTCTTTCGGTACGAGTTCACTTGTCGTTTTTGTCTCTGGGAGCATCCCTCGGCTCGTCCTGGGTCGATCTTCTGGAGAGCGTGAGCGACTCATTGCATTGTGCTCACGAATCTCTTCTAACTTAATTGATGCCATTGACCTCCTGGGTAAGCCGTTAACCTCCCGCTGCCGTATGTCGTCCAATTTGGTATTTCTTGGTCTTGGTGCGTTTCGATCAGGTATGGGTATTTGATGTTCGACCTTCTCCTCACGTTCCCGTATCTCGTCTATCTTTGTATTATGTGGCCGCGGCGGCTCGAGAGGAATATCACTTCCTGTCTTGACCTCCCGTGACCGAATCTCATCAAGTTTGGTGTTCCTCGCTCCAGGCGGCGCCACCCTCGTCCTTGAGTTGATGTCAATTTCACTGCCTTCATCGAAGTGAATGCGATTTGCAAACGGACGCGCGCCCATACGAAGCCTTGGGCTATCCGAAACTTGCAACTCTCCAGCCGTAAAGTCGTCGTCCACCTGCCATGCGAAACTCTTTTCGGGGGATGCTGGGCCAGGTGCCTCGTTTTGAGCTTCAGGGCCCTCAATCGACGGATATAGTTCCTCAATGCCAGGGACTAGAGCTGGAATTCGTCCTTGTTTCGTCAGGTCGTCTTTTGAAGGCATTTGTCTCAACGAGTGCGAGCCTATTCGTAGTCCAGCAGCACTTCCAGGCCGACTATCCGGTCTAATCCCATTGACGGTCGTAGTTGGAGGTGCATGCGCAGGCGTAGTACTCTCCTGGGTCGGCTCTCTAGGCGTAAAGGAAAGTCCTGCTCTGGACTTGCCATAAAAGTTCCGTCTTCGCGGCGATTCGGTCTTGTCTGGCGTTTTCTTTATTTCGGGTATTCTTGAAGCAATTGACCCTCGGGGAAAGGGGCGACTCGGAGCCTTCGTGTCCAGATGGTCGTGACTCAACATCTGCCGCAGTTGATTCCCTTCTCCTTCGTGTTTCTCACGCCAAACTCGAGGCGCCGGACTAGGCGATGCATCAACCGGCTGTGTTCCATCGCTGTCATCTTCGATTTCCTTGGCAGCGAGACGGAAAGCATCGGTCATGGAGAGTCGTTTTCGAGTGGAGGAGGAAAATCCTGGCGTAGGTAATTTGCTGTCGCGCGATCCAAGACTACCGATGCTCGCTCGCCTGTCGAGATCCGAATTTGTCGATCGCGCAAACCCATTGCTTTGTATACTAGACCCAAGCCTCGAATTGTTCTGCGCTTGATCGTTCTCTTTGTTTCTGTCGGTTCCCCGCGGGATGTTGCTTGCGAAAAGAGGTTTCCTTCCGGATTGCTTCACAATAAGCTGACTAGGCCGCTCGGCCAGCGAGCTCTTGTCGCGATCCATCGGGGATACAATTGGGTGTGATTATAAGCAGTTATGGTGAGGTCGATAGCACATTATTTGTCGTGGGCAGCGCGTTCATTGCATCGCGATGGCGACTAAAAGTATTTAGATAGGTATGGTAATATGGTCGCTCGGTGTGATAGTGGTAACTATATGTCTTGGTATGTCGAGTGAATGTTCGTACAGCTGGAGGTCGAGTATCTTGTACAGTCGCGAATCAAAATATCAACAGCGCGCGCAAAAGATAAATTAACTGACCAAATGTTTTTGTCGAGTCGTGGTTTAAACGTGTTGGAGGCTCCAGAAAGTGGCCGAGCATGGGGGGCCTGTCATAGGTAGTCTAGTCCCCGTCCCGTCATTAACGGAGGTGGGGTCACCGTTCCACCGACCACGTCTCACCGTTACCGCGGCATCACCAACCAATTTAACCTACAGCTATCGTAAGTGCCATAATTATGAACTGGCTCAGATAAGCAACTTATCCGTCTTAATATCCGTTGGCACTTGTAAAATATCCTCCAATCTGCTTGAAGCATGGTTGGGCGGCTTGCTGTCAGCTCAGCCCTATCACTAATAGCTCAAGCTTTGTTAAATCTAAATATTATTGTTGGACGGATACCAACTAGGGCAATTCGGCACAATCTCTTTGACCTACCCTACTTACAGCTAAGCAGAACCCGAGTACTTTTGGTTTCTTTGCACGTTGATGCTTTGGGACATCCTGATAATGGGGATCTAGCCAAACAAATATGTATGCAACCCAACAGCTGATGTGAGACGGAATAAAGTAGCTACCCTAGTTCGTCCCAGCTCTTCTTGTTTCGCTCCTCCTTCCTAATCTATCTGTGATATGACGACACATGATATCGTGCTAGATACTTGTTGGTTGTTGGTTGCTGTCAAATTGGGCATAAGATATGGAGTTGCCGCAAACCACTACAGTTGATGAATCTCAACTTCGTTCAAATCAATAGTCAAAATGACAAATAACCTGGAGATCCGCACTGCTCGCCGTCTAGGCATCCTGTAAGTCAACCACACTACCTTTACAAACACTTGCTTATCAACTACCAGAGAGACCGGCTCTGCTGCCTATCACTTGTTTGGCCTGTATCGCTGTGTCATAATATCAGCGCGTTATGATGTCCCGCAAAATACATCTCCAAATGAAGCTATTCTCGCTGCTGTAGCAAATCTCATCAATGAGAACCCCATGCTCCGAGTGGGCATCCAGGGCGAAGGCGACATGGAGGCCTATTTCACACACGTGCCTGAGATGAGACTGAGTGATTTCGTGGAATTTCGTACCTGGGGCCCAGAAAAAGATCACGACAAGTGTCTGAACGACCTACATTGCGAATTGCATGACCAGTTCTGGCAGAACATCGAGATGAGACCCCCGTGGCGGGTTGTTGTTGGCAGACCGTCCGGCGTCAGAGAAGACAACGGAGCTACTCTCTTTGAGAACATTTCATTTGCCTTTCACCACTCACTTATGGACGGCATGAGCGGAAGGCTATTTCACGAGAAACTACTCGCCCAACTGAACTCTCTGCCCACGAACCCAGCGGCCCCCGAGGTTCTCTCCTTTCCCGAACCACCGGTGCTCCCTGAACCACAAGAAAAGGTCATCGACTATACGGCAACCCTATCTGGTCGAGCTACTCTTTTATGGAAACGATACCGACCCTGGTTCCTCACCCCTGGCACACCAAAGATATGGGCTGGTGAACCTGTTGACTTCGATCGCCACAAGTCACGCTTGGTTACCATGGATATCCCACCAGCAGTTGTACTGACTGCCCTCAAAGAGACGCGCGCTCACGGGACTTCTATGACAGGTCTTTTGCATGCGCTTGTCCTTGCATCACTATCGAGACGAATCTCTACCGCCCCAGCCTTCATTTCGTCGACACCCATAAGCATGCGTCCCTACATATCACCTAACGCTGACCCTGCTATCAAAGACGCACTGTTCGGTGCTGTGACCGGTATGTCACACGAACACTCTTCATCAGCAGTGGCTGCCTTGCAAGCTGCAAAGGGTGATGAGATCAATGACCTTATCTGGAGCCACGCAAGGAGAGTCAAGGATGAGCTCAAGAAAAAGACATCTACAATCCCTGTGGACGATGACATGTTGGTACTCGCGACCGTCACTGATTGGAAAGCACTTCTACGGAAGAAGGATGGCCAACCGCGACCTCGATCGTGGGAAGTTAGCAACGTCGGTACTCTTCCAGCTGCTGCTGAGGAGCCGGGTAAGAGGAGTATTCATCGCATGCTCTTTACAAATGGCGTCATGGTTGCAAGTGATCCCATGAGCGTCAGTGTTGCAAGTGTCAAGAACGGTCCCTTGACGATGGGAATTACATGGAATGACGGTATTGTGGAAGACAAGATCATTGAAGGACTGAAAGAAGATCTTGCGACATATCTAAGGCGGCTGCATGAGACGGGGATAATTACTGACGAGTCGTAGCCTGAGGGTTTATGATGCGAGCCACGGTAGAGATGGCGTATGCATGGGAGCTTGGTACAGGGTCTCAATGGCTCAAGACCGTCCACGCAAAGTGAGACTCGAGGCTGTGGACGGCAACTCGGCGAGAGAGTGATCCCGGGTTCCACGGTTCTCCGGGACGGCCAAGTCGGATCCCGAAAATGCCGGACCTCTAGGAGACCCCGAAGACCCCGAAGACCCCGAAGACCCTTCAGGGATGAAACGAGATCTGGGACATGCCCATGTCACTTGAAGCTTAAGATCAGCGCAAAGCCAAATCTTTAGTCTCTAACGTAATGATCGATGCGAAGTTTTATGTTTCTTCAGAAAAGTATTCATATTCCCGTTATGAAATGTTAAGGGCTATTGTGCATTAAAAGCTATAATCCAAAGTATTCTATTCTTCTTGGAGGTGTGCCCAGATCATCTCACATCAGTCCACCTCATGCCAGAATTCAATTCAAAAGAGGTCGTTAAGGACCCTATTCCCAATCTACCCAAACGCCTCGCAAATTTTATGCAATGAAACCGTCCTCTTTCGGAACGTCTCTACCATCCCTCGCCGGGGTTTCTCCTCGCGCGATTATTGCCGCGGAAGTAATCGTATGAAGGCTCCTCGTTCTGTGCAAGACCGCTGTAGCCTTGAGGACCGCCGCCCATAGCGCCGACTGAAGGCCCAGGTGATTGCACAGGCGTCATGCGGCCTGGCGTGCTGAGATTGCTGTATGCAGGAGCCGCGGCGTTCGAGATTAATCCGAGACCCGATGAGCTTCCGTTGTTTTGCGAATACAAGGGGCTGCGGCCACGGGCGGGGGGCTCTGTGCCTAGAGTCATTTGCTGTGTAAATCCGGTGTTGGGCGCGCCGCCTGGTCGGTATGATGAATAGCTAGTATCACCGCTTGTGTTGCTGGCAAGAGACATCAGACGTTGCTGTTGAGCTGCTCCACCTGCAAAGGGAGAACCAGTTCGGCCTACAGGTGTGCCGGGTCGTGAGAAATCGCTACCATCGACTGATCCAGGGGTACCAGGGCGAGCGATTTCTCCAGGTCGGCCATAGATCTCGCCTCCACCATGATCCTCTGCGAACTCGGCTCGGTTCTTGTAATACTCAAAGTCCATCTGGCTGTCTGACACGAATTCGAAACCGGGAACGTTGTTGGCACTCTTGCCTGGTCGTCCTTTCTGCATAGGGTCGAGAGAAACCATATCCGAGTAACCACTAACTGTCATCATATCACCGGAATCGACATCTCTGCCATCACTCAGGCGACCCTTGTAGATAGCAGGCAAAAGGTTCTGTGCGCTCGAATGAACCATGGGAGTAATCAGAGGTCGGTAAAGTGCAGGGTGGCCAAAACGGTTCGCCAATCGCTCACTACGCATACGGTTCTCCTTGGGGTCGACGCCGTTCTCGGGTGTCTTGGTGACGTCCACAATACTATAGTAGGTGATCTTGTTGTTAAAGGCGCGGTTGCAGTAAATCTTGAAGATGATCAAGATGAATGGCAGCGGTATCAGACTGTAAAATTCGATATGCGACCCTGAATTGCCACGAACCCAGCAAGTCAACATGACAACCAGATTGGAAAGCATGGTCGCGAAGATGAAACGATTGAAGATGACTCGCCAGAACATTCCACCGGATTCAGTCTTTGTGACAAAGCGGTAGAGGAGCAGGTACTTCTTCAGCCACGAGTCAATGAGGAAGTAAAGAGCCGTTGCTGGCAGGACCAGAGGCTGGATACCGGCAAAGCACATGGTGACTGTAGCGTAGTAAAGGAAGTAGTTGTAGTAACTGGCGTACTCGAAAGGCGGCGGGGCAGTGAGCTCGATAAGCTCTCGGGGTGTTGGGCTTGAGAACTTCTTGAGGAAGAACGCTTGCACGAGCGGCCACAGCTGGGCAAGGTCTATAGCCGCACCAAGTTGACGCTGGAGCAGATACGTCACCCAGAACGGGCTGGTGTTACACAAAGCTATGAACATGGAAGACGCAATGTCGTTCTTCTTGATGGACTCCCACACATCCTGCTTGACACTTCCCGTCGTATCCTTGACAACGTTGGAGACGAAACTCCAGATGACACTGAAGATGGAGAAGATAAGAAGGTTGTTGAAGACGAAGAAGAAGTAAAGCTTGGCCAAAACGTGCCTTTCTCGTCCAGTCTTGGTCTGGTCACCAGCCTTGACAGAGAGTCGACGGAAGATCATAGGCAGAACGAGGTACGTCAGGGACATGATCGCCGGAGAGAGAACACCCTGAACAGCACCCCAGACCTTAGGATGTGCAGCGAGCTCGGTCCTGAAAGCAGGCCAAACCTTGCCCAGATTTTGCAAGTTGACGAGAAAGATGGCAATGCCAAGGTTAGGAACAATCCAGATAAGAGTCAGAAGAGTGATCCAAAAGTTATTGATCCACCGCCTTCGTCCTCGAGTGCTGCTGTAGAGAGGCATGTTCTCCCAGATGATATCATTGGGTCGAGGTGCGAGTCTGACTGTGGCACCGACAGGCTTTTTCTTCCGACAAGCGTAGGCGATTCCGTGAGCCTCTGCAATATCCGCGTAACTCGCGAAACCGTAAGGCATCGAGCCTCGCTTGTCGACCGTGGCACGTACTTCCTTGATTTGAATCTCGAGATCACGAATTCGCTGGGTGTAGTATTCTATAGCATCCACCTTTTGGCCTCGGGGATAAGTTCCGTAAGATCGGTCCTTCTTGGAGGGCTTGCACATGGGGCGAGCAGCTGGGACGTTCTTGGGGTCCTTGAGGTACTTAGCCAAGACCTTCTCAAGCTTGCGAACAGCGTGGTCGTGCTGCGCGATAAGTTCCGGAAGTTCCTTAACATTTCGGGCAACAGCGGTTCGAGCAAAAGATGAGTTGGGGGCGATCTGATCGATAATTCTTGCGATACCCTCGTCGGAGCAGCCCTTCTTGGGGATGTCGAATACCTGCAATTAAGTGTGAGTAACCGTTGTCTGGTGGTAGCCTTTTCTTATCTTACCATCAGAGTTCGAGAGTGAAGACTCTTCTGGTAATCCTCACTCTCAAAATACTTGCGCCGGAGCTGGAGAACCTTGTTGTAGTTAAACCAAAGGAAACCCATGACGATGAAATTGAAGCACCAGGCGATAATGACCTGGGACCAAATTGCCGGAGCAAATACATTGAGGGGAGTGATGTTCAGTACCCAGTTGGCTGTTTTATCACCCTTGTACTCTAACCACCTAGTATAGTTGATTGGGAGCAAGATGCCAACCCCAGTGACACACAAGGTAAGGAACATATTACGGCACATGCGAACGAAGCGCAGGAAGACAGTGGCGTCCATACCGATCAATGGTACAAGCTGCTCTTCTTTGGTCCGCCATAATGTCGTGATCCACGACCACGGGGCCTTCCCGATGGGTGGCGGTACGTGCTTCTCGTCGGCATGTTTTAACTTGGGGGCATAAATGGCCTGGTGGTATGGTCGCAGAATCGAAAAGATGATGGCGATGCCGATTGTGACAGGGATCGACGTAGCTAAAGCTGAATACAGCGAGGCAGCTTGGAGCTGAAGGGCAGCGTTAGCATGGACGTGTACTTGCGATATCATGCATCGGGACATACCTGTTGACTGAAGGGTTCTTGAAGAAGATCGAGCAATTGCTTGCCAGTATCCTCTTCCTCCTGCCGACCGTAGAGGTGGGCTGTATAATCCATATTGGGCGCGCGAGCTCCGCCAACAGGCGAAGACGTTGGAGCTTATCTCGAATGTCTAACGGCACTGCAGTCTATGGCGCGACGACTTTTCTCCGAGCTCTCCGAGTTTATTGTTGTCGGCCACGTATGTAAAGTCGAGATTGACTGGCTCGAATTGGGGATGGTCTCGTATTCGCAGGGGTTCAGAGAATGGATCGCAGACAGAATAAGAGCTGAAGAGGACGGGACTATACGGGCGACTGGAGAGATGTAGATACTCGAGGTCAGGCGCCACTTGACAGATCAATCGTCGTAAACAAAGAGCCCTTGGTAAACGAGAGTCGCTGTGTCGTTAAAGAAGCTTAGTCGGGAAGGCCCGTGAGCGAAAGGACGAGGCGCCAAAAGGGGCGAAGCGAACGGAATATGGCGTCACTCAGGGACAGGCGACGACGATGGGGATAAGATAATAAAGAAAGAAACAAAGGAGGTCCGATGATACGGAGAGATGCGATGTTAAGGTTGAGCAAAGTAAAGTAAGTACGTAAAGAAGGAGGTAAAGGTAAAGAAGGGTAAAAGTAGGGCTGGGGGTGGAGGTTCTATTCGCGGACTAAGACAAGACTAAGAACTAAGGAGCCATGACAATGACATGGGATGGATCATATTATCATGGGGGTTAGACTAGTAGACAGTTTTTTTTCTTTTGGGGGAAGCCATCAAAAGATAAAGCTTGGCAGCCATTATGCATGCATCAATGTGGCAGCGTGAAGGGTGAGTGAGCGGGTGAATGAAGCCAATAAAAAGTCCCCTGTTTTAGAGATGAGATGCTCAACCAAGCGCTAGTCATGGAAGAATGATCGAGACCTGTGATCAGCAGTGTCAGTTAATGACCACTTAAAAAAATGCCAACAGAACCATCATTCTCATTCCTAGAAATATTGCTGATTCTACTTGTTGAAGTCTTCATACCATCTCCGTACGGGCTAGGTACAACTGTTTACCCTGGCACGCGGCCTCCGTGGGGATAAGACCTCACCAAGAAGTCCCAGGACCCAGCTTCAGAGTCTCAAGTTCTATTTTTGACGCCTCTCGACCCGCTGCAGTGGGGACCCTCTTCAACCGTAGCACGGGCCGGTAGACCCCTGTCAGCCAATCGTCTCCCTCCCTCAAGCTTCTGGGTACGCCACGCCTCTCGGTCTCTGCCCCTGCATTGGATGGGTCCCCTGGAGACTAGGACGTGAATTTTTTGGCGTCTCGAAAGACGCTGAGAATACGAACATTCCAACAGACTTGCTCTTCCAGAAGGGGAAAGTGATGGGATGCTTGCTCTCTGTTGGCACTTTGCTGGCCAAACGGCTGATGTCAAAGTTTTGGCGATCGATCTGCGTGCGTCACAACGCTTTCTTTTTACAACGTCGATCTTTTTTTTGCTCTGGGCTCTTTGTTGTTGACTTTCAAGGCGGCCTTTGGGAGACATGTCATGCATTGTTCCTGACATGGATTGAGTGGCATGAATGTTAATAAACAATTAATTAATCTTGCAGTTTCTGACACTTGCGCCTCAGCCGCCTTACCATTTATTTATTTATTGAATCTTACTCATTCTCATTCTCACGCCCTTTTCCCATGACAAAACAAAAACCAGATGGATCTTGATCGTTGCCCAGTACTATGCAAGGCCCTTTTACCCGCCGCGACTCGCCACTTACAAGTTAGTAAAATAGTTCATGCTCAATGACATATCGACACGCAACCCGATCGCAATTGGAAAAACAAATCGTGTCAAATCGGGAAATCCAAAGTCCCCCCCAAAAAAATATCTCACGTTTTATGTGCCGAGTGGCCCGTCGAACTTACCAAAGCTTGTTCGCAATTCTGAAACAACCAACAAAAAAGAAAACATTCTTCTTTCGTGATGTGGCCACGTGACGTGTGCGATTCCACGAAGCCTCATCCGAGAGGTACGTCAACCACAGTCCCCATATGAGTAAGAGACTCAGGATCTCTATCCTAAGTGATGAAAAGAATTAAGCAAAATCATCACATGTTGAGGAATCGTTCACATAAAATTTATAACTTTAGTACCTAAGTTTAGGGTAGGGAAGCTTTCTTGATTCCTGAGGCCAACGTTCTCAAGAAACTGCAGAAGTATAGAAAAATAGATACTTAGTCTGTATTAACATTGCCGAAGCTATCTTATGGACTCGCTCTGCATTCTTCTGTTGAGGGCGGGCTCGAAGGATCATTTTGAACAGGAGAAGTACACCAATTTATTCCACTGACCACTTCAGAACCTTCACAAATGAGGATTGATACTAAGATCCCTTGATCCTGGTCTCAGAGCTGAGTGAAGCGGTCCAGCCATCAGGGTAAGATTTAGAAAGGAACGGTGATCAAAGAACTTCAGCATTCCAAGAGCCAATATAATCGTCATGTTTCCCAAGCTCTCCAAGTGAAGGCGGCCACATGTTGATAAACGGGCACCGGTAAGCCGCACGTATGGCGGAAGTAGCAGGCTAAGAGACACTCCCAGGCTTAGATTTCGGCTACAAATGGCCCGGGTAGGGCGGATTGTACATCTCCTTGCTGATATAGTATCGCAGGTGAGTATGCAAGGTTGGATTCTGAATCACGCTGTCCCCGAAAAGGAGCAACATCAAATCGCAGTTGAAGCTCCAGGATAAGTGGAGGAGTTCCGCGAGCGATTGTTCTTGAGAAAGGAGGTATAGACTCAATGCGGTACCTTTGCGAATCCAAGGAGGCTGATGTAAGGAATGGCGTCTAGCAGTTATGGGGGATTTGAAGCAAACAGCCCCTGGAACTTGAGTATGAATCTGGCAGTCGACGACAATGAGGAAGTAAGGTGCATGCCTTGTGGGCGACATTGCCCACGAACGACCATCACCATAGGGTTGAGAGGCCCAGCACTTGAGATATCCAGAATTCCAATGCAAATGCGGCAAATCATGTCGTCACAGGGTGCTTACTGGGTTGTTCGAAGGGGCTATGAGAGCAACTTGTAGGTGTGAGGCGTTGACTGAAAGAGGTCCCGAATAATTGGATGTCTGCCGGCCGGCATTCGTGAACACTTGCTCATAGAGCTCGATTGAGAGCTTCAGAGGCCCCCAAGCATCTTTTTTATGAATAGCCAGAAGTTTGGTGTGGTTGGTGTCATCCACAGATGAGGGCATCGAAGGTTGTCGGTACTCGAGGATTGCACAGCTGGCACCCTGCGTGTGGGTGTTGGTTGCTGATATGGTCGTAGTGCAAATAATCATGAGCAAGATCTGGTTGCTGGATTATTTGAGAAGTTTTCTATGCTGGAATTAGACTATATTCACAGTAAGAAGAGCTAGAGACATACCAATAACTCGAAAATGTTGTATCGCTGGGGGACAGATATCGCTGATGGAGAGACAAAGGGGTCGCACTCTAGTCCATTTCGAATTCGACAGGCGTAACGTTGATAGAACTGAAAGCCCAAGCTAGTGAAGAAGGGCTTTGGTCGTTTGAATCGATATCGAAGGCCAAATCTGCGGGCCCAGAGGGCCCAAACTAATGAAGAAGTGGTTTTGGCCCCCGGCTGGACCTACGTTCAGGTACCGGGGATTGTCGGGGGCGACATACGTGACCCAGATCAGGAGACGCCCTAGGTATGTTGATAATAGTTAGATTCTATTCAAGTGTTAAAACTCAATCATTGACGCTGCAGGAGATGCATAGGAACAGATAGGGGAATACGGATACGTACAAAAATGGTGTATCGCTGAGGGGGGATATATCGCTCGCTGGATGTTGGGTAGGTTGAGAGATGTTTGAAGAGACTTGTGGCTGAGAGCTTATTCCGGCAGACAGAAATTAGTTGTATGAAGAGAAGAAAATCGTCAAGTCCAAGGAACATGTTGACATATTCGTTGGACTTGAGCGACTTCCTTTCGCATCTGGAACCTTAGGAAAGGGAAGCAACGAGGTCACCCAGTTAACAGTAACTACCTACCCAACCCTTCCACTTGCAGTTCTGACCTCCCGAACTGGAAAGAGTCCTTTCCACGAGAGTCATAAGTGTCCAAATGAGGAGTGATACTTGCAACAGCTATGGAGGTAAGTATGGAAGTCACCGAAGAAGTAGGTAATGATGGCTCAAACAAATCTTCATGATTCATAGCTGGGTACCTACTCTATTGATACATTGTAAATTACGTGATCATCCAATAACCAAGATACGGGAGACAACAAAACTTAGGATATCTAATCTAAACGACGTGAAGATTTAGTCAATGTTGGTAAAAACTTAGAAGACCTTAGACTATACGGTCAGAAGTTTTCCTAAATCTTTTTTCAGGCACGAAGCTTTCTATCATGGTCTGTACGCATCACGCCGAGGTTATACCATTCAAGAAAAGAAGACAACCAGGTAGGCTCAAAGCCTCTACGCAGCTGGCAGCCATTATGTCGGTCCATTTCAGTGCTTGCTCTTTCGGCGTAGGGTTGCGCTCCTTATAGTTATACAAACACATATAACATGGCCGTACTGGTGAACATAGTTCGAGTATGGGGCCTCTGAAATGACTCTATCTACAGAGTCTATCATTAAACTTTTCCATTCACAGCCTTGAGATGTTTTTACTTTACCGAAGGGCCTCAAGAAACATATAAAAGGGTTGATAGGCCTCATTAATGAACCCACAGACTTCGACCTTTTCCTTCTCAAGCTGGTCCAGTACGACACTCGATTCGGAAACATCAGTCACCAGTTGTTTGCTACCTTATCCTTAACCACGATCCTCGAGATGAGTGTACAATTAACGATCGCCGTCGCTGCACTTTATGTGTTGATTCGGCTGATAGGCATCTACGGCAAACCCTTTCTCAAGCATACAGGGGATCCTGGGACGCATGCATTGTTGGCATTTGCTCGAAATCCGGACCACTTAGTCATTGAGCTGATGGTGCTCGGTTACTCAGTGCCAGTCATACCCTCTGACACTTGGCCAATCCCCAGAATATTTTACTACTTATTCCACAAGCAAGGCATCATCCTCTATCTACAAGAGTTGGCCATTCGCCTTACGGTTAATGGGATCCAGGCATTACAGAAGAGGAGCTGGTCGCCATTTGTCAGCACGAATCGGCAATTGGAGAAAATGGCGCGAAAGGATATTGCAAAACTTGTTATCTTCGATGAAGCTCTCCACTGGGCCTTCGCTGCTTTGTATATTTCTATTCGCGCATATCGTGTCGAGGGCGCCGTGAAATAAGACAATAAGACACGATAGAAGAAGGAAGGCCAACAAAGCAACAAAAGAATACTTCAAGCACGTCCTGAGAGATAAGTACGAGAGAACATAAGATAGCTTCGACAATATCAATACAGATTATCTGTTTTCCCTCGCTTTTGCAATTTCTTGAGAACCTTGACCTCAGATGTGTTAGAGGCAAAACAAGCAGCAATGTTTTCTTGTAGCTTGCGGGCCATCATCTGTGAACTCAAGTTTTCGCGGTCCCTCCAGGTTTTGCTACCCATTTTCCTGGCCGCAATCGTAACAAATCCGACATAGAGAATTCCTAGGAACTGAATTAAGCATTGCCTATGAGATAGATAGTACCAGTAGCGAGCCATGTAAGTGAAGTGAGACGGAGCAGGCAGAAGAGGCTTGTAGCCGAAGGTATTACGAAACTTTGGAGCTCCCTCTAAAAGGGAACACGAGAAAACACTCTTGAAGTATCCATCTTCAGATCGAAGAAGCATGAAAGGTCGGTGACGTATCTTTGGCGAGAAGGGATGGACGGTTTGATGTGTCTGTTGTGAAGGAGAGCCTAGCAAGAGGGAATTCAAGCTGAAGCAGCGGATTTGCAGATATATTATTATCAGCTAAATATTCGGTATCCGAGCCTGAAAATATCACGTCGCGGTCCAGACCACCGTGCGAAACGCGGCCTCGTTATACTCAACACCACCCCGGACTACTGCCAGGTCGCCGCCCCGAGTTAGTGCAACATCGCCCTTCGCCAACATACAAACAATGTCCTTTTTCCCAGCAAACCAGTCGTGCGGAATAAAAAAGTGCTCAGAAATCTCTATTGAAGATTCGCCGTCATGCTGCGTAATCTCCAATCCGCTGGCGCTGAGATCAACAGAGCATACCCAACAAGAATGGTTCAGGAATGAGTTTGCTTGAGTCATCAATTCCTATGAAATGGGCAATATCGAGTTCAAATTGAGTCACGCGCGAATAAAGTGCAGTGGTCAGGTTTGGCGGCTTGACAATATCTCTCTTGCCATCCGCGGTAGATTGATCAAACGTCGCCAAAGCATATGTTTGCCTCCTTTGTGAGAGGCTAGGGTCGCTGCCATGGACAGGAAGATGTTCCAGGTTAAAGACAGCAATTCTGCTGGTTTTTGTGGAACTTCTTGGTTGTTGCGCCAAATGGATACCGTCTTAACCAATGTCACAGAAGTGAGACCAGTGCTGTCATCGCTCAAGGTCTCCCGCAACAGTGCTTCGGGTTTCCAGACAGTGCACTGGCTACCTCGTATATCGGCAAGTAGCATACTGTCCTTGGAGAAAGCAAGTTGCTTTATGTATGAGTTGCTTGACTTGACCCTATAGAGGAGTTTAAACGTATCAAATTCGTAAACATGGATGAGTCCATTGGCACAACCTGCTGCAAGAAAACATCCATTGGGGCTTGGGGCAAGGGTTTGGCAGTTGGCACGAAAACACTCCAGCTGCCGATCGGTATAAGGATCAAGTAGGGCGAGATCGCCGTCGAGATATGAAACTGCAAGAAGGCCTATGTCGGGATTGGGGTTGAACGCAAGCGCTACGATGACATGCGTGGAAGTCTCCCCATTTGAGAGCTTCTTTCCGCAGCTACCGGCATAAGTGTCCTCTTCCATATCCCATAGGATAATGGGCTGTCCATTATAGGCGACAGCAAGCATGCCATGGCTGGTGGAGAGAGCAAGGGCGCACGGAACCCCGTTCAGAGGTATTCTGTTCGCCTCTGGTGTATTGGCATCACCCCATGGTCTGCGCACCGACTCGGGTCGGACGTCATGACCCAACTTCCAACTGTCTATGCAGTTATTGCGACTTGCAATTAGGAGCAGATCTCCGTCGAATTCCATACCTAGCGGACGTGGCGGGCTTACGAGGGTGTGGACTACCTGCCCTGTTCTAATGTCCCAGATCTTGGTCGTCTTGATACCACATGTTGCCATGAGGTGTCTTGAAGGCAATCAAGTTGACAGACTCGCCATGCCCAAAGGTTTTGTACTCCTGATGGGATGCTATATAATACAGTATGACCGTCCCTGAGCCAAGTGAGATGGCTAGAAATCCATCTCCGTAGCGTAAAGCCTTCAGTTGACCCGTCCGAAAATCGACGCATAATATCATCCCATTGCTCATTGAAGCCTCTGATTTGAACCTCCTACTTTGTATATCATGGACTCAGTAGGACAGAATGGAGGTATTAGTGAGTATATTGCTGAGGGTGATACTGCGAGCGCATTAGCAAACGTGGCTGGAATCCGAGCAAGATCCATGCTCCATTGCCGTAGTGCCTTCATCTGAGGATCCAGTGGTGAGCGTTCAACAACACACCGATTCATGTAGGCTTTGAGATGCTTAGAGGCACGAATGAGTTGTGTGAGATCTTGGGAGTCGGCAATCGTTTCGATCCAAGTGAGTACATTAGACTTCAGGAACTGAGTGACAAGCCGGAACGTCCCTGTAGCCAACGAATCAGCTTTCGACAGGTGATATGAGTATGCTGTGTATGCATATATGGCGAAATCCTGCCTTGTTGGTAAGTTCGCCGAAGACCGGCGACGCCTGTTCCTTGGAGGTTTCATCTCGTCTCCTATGAGGTAGCTCAGACACACCTCTGCCATTCGAGTGTGGGCTCGAGTTACGTCAATGGAAAACTCGGACTCCAATCCAACAGATATGAGGAATTCTCTAGCTGTTTCATGCACCATATTTACTCGCCCATGCTTATCAACAATCACCAACTGACCGCATAGCGTTGCGATGCTCTCCTCCAAGTTCGGGAATGTGTCTTGGATATCCAAGGTCAAAGCACCATCTAGCTCACCGATCGTCAATGGTCGAACTGCACAAGCTGCCCATATTAGAATGGTTTTAGCCAGCTCCTTTCCTCGACTGACTTGTGACATGTAATCGAGAGTCCGCTTGTATAGTGACTTCATGCCCCTTGGCACATCTTCGAGAATCTGGTGGATTTCCTTTCTACTGTGGCAGCGTTGGAGTTCCTCGATGACCAGAATCGTCCACAAGAAAGACCCTCTCGATTTGTCTAAAATCGTCTCAGCTAGTGCGCTTCGATCCTGAGGCCTCGCTATTGCTAGTGCCTGGCTCCGACTTTTGATCAAGAGTCTGAGATCTGATTGTGTATCCATTGTAGTCAATGGCAGAATCTGGACCATGTTTACTGGGATGACCGCGAAACCTTGATCCAGCTCGACCGTGTCTCGACTTGTGACTGGAATTCGCAGAGGTATGGACTCATCCATGGTAGGGAGAATGGCCTGCAAAAGCACCAGAGGGTTTGAGCACTCATCCAAGGCATCGATGACCCAGTATTGCCGAGCCATGGGAACCCTTAAGATACCAGAAAGGAACAGAATCCTCCAGAGCGTACGTTCGCCAATGCCGTCGAAAGAAATACCATCCGCCTGCATCTATAGGATGGTATCACTGGCTTCAACGTTTGATGCCGCCATCTGAAAGGCCAGACGTCGGAGGCAACGGCCCAGATAAGCCTTGGACCTGTCTCCGTGTTTGAAGAAGAAGTAGCTGCAAATCTGACCAGACTCCCTTAGCTGGTCGACAACGTAGCCAGCCAGAACGGATTTCCCAGTTGCAGGTCTGCCTTTGATCCATAACGTTCTGGCATCAGCTTCTTCACCGTCCCTCCATTTGATGTAATCGTCTTTGTTCGAAATCCACTCGCACGATCCAGGCATCCGAGATTCGCAAACGTTTGCTAGATCATCGTCCAACATATCGGAAACTTGTAGGTAATTCTTGAGGCTCTTGATCGTTTCATGCCTCTTCTCCGGAATTACCGTAGTGATCTTGCTCACTGTCGAGGCAAGCGAGTCTCTTAGAAGTATGTAATTGGAATCCTGAGGAGTGTCAAACTTGCATATTGAACGATGGTCAGCAGTCATTGGTATTTGCTTCTCTCCACGGTATCCAAGGACGGCTGACTCAGGATCGACAATAAGTGAGCTGAAGTATTTCATATTCTGTGTTTCATAAAACGACCAGAGCTCAAGGTCAGCCGAGAAGTGACGAAATTCATCATTGATCACTTGAACTGCTTCAGAGTTCGGCTCCAAGTCGGCGACATAGGTACGGTCGTACGCGATCTTGAGCAGGTTCTTGAGCATCTTTGCTGAGTTTGCACCACGATGTGGCGTAGCGAGGAAATAGAAAGCGGCGAAACCCCAGCCAGCGCATTGTGTTCTGTGTCTTGCTTGGCTAAGATGTGTGCTTTCTTCATTACCCGTCCGCCCATGCTGTGGCCGATAACGATGATGTAGGTTTTGGAGTTCGCAATACATGGCGCGATGCTAATGGCACCTAAGAATGACTTGCCAATGTGACGAACGTTCAACAGTCCTCCTTACCTTTCAAATAGTACGAGTCGTACCCATAGCTATGAATACGGACATTTCTATATGCTGGGTCCTGGAGAGCCAATCCTCAGGCCAGAAGTGAGACTGGTCTGCGAACGACTTGCTCCATGTCTTTCTTGAATTGCCGCCCAATCCATGAACAAAGATGAGGTCGATCTCGGGCTCTGTTGGGCAATACAGAAGATTGAGTCCAAGGGGTCCCTTTTCGGCCTTTGATTGCTCGTCTAAAGTTGTTGAAGTCTTGGACTGCGGCTTCGACAGGGGAAACAGGCTCCTCAGGCCCTTGGTCGAGTCGCGACTGGTCGTGGAGTTGCAGGGATGCAGGTCAGACTTTGGGCGCCGCTGCTTTCTAAGGAACTAATTGCCACAGTCAGCAAAATGATCGGATCGGATCAAATTGACGCTTTCTAAATAGCTGTTTAGGTAGGAATGATAGTTATGTTAACCATTGTAGCCCATGAAACTTGATGTGCATCAGTGGGTGCGTGGGGCGTCGACTTTCGTTATTCGGACTGTCCTGATGCAAAGGGTCGCGGCTCGATCCATCTGTACGCGGAGGACAGAACCAACAACCCCAAGATCCAGATACGAACCCATGTTTATCTTGAAAAATCACGCATGAAATGTGTGTCAAGACTGAAAAGATTATTCATTTATCGCCTCATTTTCACTTACCATGGGTTCTGAGACCAATCCAACGTTCCAAGTTGGCGATCATGAAGCTTTCATGGAGTATGCCCTCACCCAAGCCAAGAAGTCGCGGCCAGCTGGCAACAAATTCTGCGTCGGGGCAGTACTTGTACATGCCGCCAAAGGCAGGGTCTTATCGACAGGGTACTCGCTTGAATATCCGAGAGACTACAAAGGATCCAGGTACCACACACGCAGAGCAATGCTGTTTTATCAAGATCGCCGACGAGCACAACCTTCCCGAGGAACGCATACATGAAGTCCTTCCACCAGATACTGTGCTGTACACAACCATGGAACCTTGCAATGAGAGGTTGAGCGGCAACATGACTTGCGCGGCCAGAATCTTGAGACTCAAAGGCGCTATCAAGGCTGTTTATGTGGGCATCAGGGAACCCGGAACTTTTATTGCAAACAGTGATGGGCAGGAAAGGCTCGAGGCAAACGGTGTCAAGGTCTTGTATCCTGTCGAACATTGGCGCGACAGAATCACGGAGATCTCGATGGCTGGACATTGAAAGACTTGGATTGGTTGCCCAAGGATGAAGAATAAGGCTGCCGGTGTTCTGGCTACGAAAGCATCTGCGTGTGATGGTCAATACAGCGGTGTACAAAACCTCACCGCAAGTCCGATGGCAATAGACACAGATTCGATAGGCAGCGGCTCTCAATGCGCCTTATCACCTCTGCCCACTCCTTGTACACCGGATGACAGCACTGGCTCAGGGACATCAGATATAAACCTCTCTGGATGTAGAAAAAGCCGAATCAAGTTCGCTACGGGAATCTGTCGGCCTGAGGCTGACGAGATCGAGTCTCTACCCGCCCTCAAGAAACGCTAGATTACCCTAAAAATAAGACCACGGAGGGCGGGGGGAAAGGGCATGCTGGTGGTGATGGCACGGCCATTCAAACTCGGGTCGAACCATCAGGTGAGAAGATTGAGATTAACAATCTCACCAAATCCCACATCATCCTCAAGACTGGTTCATGCCAGCCCTATTCTCATCAACCAACAACACCGTTTAAGACTTAGCAGGACACAACGTCGCTCAGGCGCAAGTGGACTTTGGAGGAGGATGAAACAGTCTGCAGGATGAAAAAGAACAAATGCTCTTGGGCTGAGATCCAGCGCGCCCGGCCGCATCGTTCTCAGGGTTCGATTCAAGTCCGGTACTCAACTCAATTGGAACAAGTCGATAAGGGGTGTCAGACATTAGTTAGCCACATAGTATTGGGTAACCGAATCTTCCAATAAGTTGTTCGCTCTCATGGCCATGTTCATTCGAATTGTGTGTTCCAGCCGCTTGTTGCTGTCAAATCCGATCTCTAAACTACGAACCGGGAGGGACTGGTGGAAAGGCTTCAGAAGTGCCATCACGATCGGCCTGAAGAGAATCCACCCCATCCCAAATAGCTGAAAGGCACCCTTCGCGGTTACAAGTAGCTGGGTTTGATCGTAAATTTTCTCTAGCATTTATTGTTTATATCTTCGAGTCATCAGGAGCATACCTCGATCCACAGTCCGCTATGCCCGATCTTGCTTTGTAAAGCCTACGGCCTAGTCCGACTTGGTGATCTTACAGTGTCACGCCTGGTCAGTGCGATGGCGGAGTTGTAGATACACTCTATGTCAACATCGCGACAGGTTTCCTTCTAGTAACCGTGTCGAGACTTTTCAAGGACTACCAGTATCTTGCTCCGGCTACTTGAAAAGGAAGGCATCGAAGTGGATGTTAGAGTAGGGTCCTTCTCTACTTCTATGATGGTCATTGGGCTGGGATATTGGGCGTGATCTAGGAATGGCAATTGCTGATACAGTCTCAGATTGTCAAAGGCCAACAGGCTATTCGAGAAGTGGGAAGGACTCACGGTCGGGCACTGATGTCTTTCATTTCCTCGTGGCGTCTCACGAACTAATATGTCAGGTCGTGGCAACTGACGATAGAGTGATGCCCTCTATATTTCAAGTGTTTCCAGTTGACTGCTATGTAAAACGATACTTGAGAAGAGAGTATCTGCATAGTCTCCTCCTACAGACTGCGCATACTACTCAAAAACCTTCTTCCAGAGCCAGAGACTTCTGCTATTGGTATAGTGTTTGAAGCCCTCAATGCCCCATTCCATACCCATACCGCTCTCCTTGTGTCCACCAAAAGGGACATTTGGCGCCACATCGAAGTGCGAGTTAATCCACACACTACCAGCACTCAATTGCCGTCCCATACGCTCGCCACGATCAAGATCCTTGGTCCAGACTGAAGCACCCAGGCCAGCGGTGAGAGCATTAGCTCGCCCAATAACATCAGTATCATCAGACCAACGTAACAGAGGAACTACAGGTCCAAAGGGCTCCTCGACAACAATACGCGAGTCTTCAGGCGGATTGTCGATGATGGCCGGCTCGATCAGATATCCTTTAGATGACTCGAGAACCTTACCTTCCAGAGCTACCTTCCAGCCTTGTTTGTCGATCTCCGCGTACATGTCTTTAACGAGCTCGTATCTATTATCATAGACGTTAGTAGAGGCACGAGTCCGAATTTCCTTTTGCTTGACATTGAAAGACATACTGCATCTTGTTCTGCAAAGGCCCCACGACAACACCACTTTCGAAGCCTCCCCCAGTCTTGATGTTATTTTTGGTGAACTCCACCATCGCATCTCTGAACCTGTCGTAGATCTTTTCGTGGACATATATTCGCTTGGCCAGCATGCAGATCTGACCAGAATTCAAAAACGATAAAGTCGCAATCTTGGGCAAGCATTTGTCTATATCCACATCTTCGCAGACAATGGCGGCGTCATTACCGCCCAGCTCAAGAACACAACGCTTCAGTGTGCTTGAACAGCTGGCAGAAACCTTCTTGCCGGTAGCTATGGACCCTGTGAAGCTAATCATGTCGATTCCAGGGTGTGAAGTCATCCAGGGACCAAGTGAGTCGTCGCCGCTGAGCACTTGAAAAACGCCAGGAGGAAAGATAGACATGCCGATCTCTCCAAGCTTGAGATTACAGTAGGGAGTGAAGGGAGAAGGTTTCATGATAACAGTATTTCCAGTCATCAGTGCTGGGCCGACCTTTCCCATGCCGAGAAGAATAGGCCAGTTCCAGGGCACGATAGCACCGCAGACGCCGAGAGGAGGAAAGGTGGACGTGATTCTTCTTTCTTCTGTCTCCTCTAGAATCTCATCTTGAACCTCCATATGGGCGAAGGTGCGTAGCCAGGTCAAGGTCATCTCGACTTCTTGCTTGGCAAGATCCAGCGGCTTACCTTGCTCCATTGTCTGCAGCTTCGCGAGCTCGTGGCGATTTTTCTCAACGGCGTCAGCGAAAGCAAGAAGAAGCTCTTGACGCTGCTTATGGGTAGTCTTAGACCATGCTGTAAAAGCTATGCGAGCATGCTTAACGGCGAGATCTAGTTGTTTTTCTGTCGCGATAGGTACCTCATAGAGCGGTTGCTCAGTAGCGGGGTCAATCGTGTGTCGTGTCTTGGGGGTCGGCTGTAGCTCGCCATTGATGATATTCCCAGGATAGATCTAGTAATTAGTAGCGGTTAGAATACCAAAGGGCAATCAAGGGCAGGCATGGCGAACCGTGAAATTGATCTCGATAGCCATATTGCTTCTTTATGCTGATAGCTTTTGCCCACGAATTGGTTAACCTTGGAAATGGCAGAGGTCGGCTGTATTGACGCGGCGAGAAACCAGCTGAGGGGTCAACCATCATTCACGAAATCCTTTGTCATCTGTGCCCAACTATATTGCCTGTCCCAGCCCGTCCTGAAGTGAGGACCTTGCCCATGGCACTATACTATTTCGGACATCCGCAATCTATATACGAGCTGTGGCACACGGAATGTAACCTCACCGAGTAGCGTTGAGTTTAATTCCGAGATAGTCATTGTGAATATCGCTCGTATAAACAGAATTATCCAGCCCCTGTTGGTTTTGTTCACTAGATCCTGTCTCTGTTGGATCCCATGAATGATGATCATGTACTCCGTACTTCACCTGAACTGAACGTTGGCCTCAACCAACACAGTTTCCTGAGGATGTCTTGCAGGGGTCATTTACGAGGCAATTACCAAGTCAGTGAAATATCACATGTGTACACCCAATATCATCCCAAGGCTTGATAAAAGCATACAATCATGTCGAAGTGTCCTTTGGCTCTCGGTTTCTGCTAGAGACTTTGAGCGTGCAACCAAAGCTTACTGCGATTTCGACAACATGACCCTGGATCCAGCGACAAGGTTCTCAATTGAGGCATGGACTTACTTGGCAATCAGTCTTATCTTAGTAGCATTCCGTTGCATTATTCGCTGGCGATGGCTAGGCCTCAGAGGACTCGCTGCTGATGATTATCTGATGGTGGTTGCAGCAGTAAGTTTTTCAAGTGTTTCTTGCCTCGAGCGGAAATGATCGTTAACAGCATAAACAGTTACTATTCACTGCTGAGACTGCAACAGCTTATTATGTTGGCGCGTACTGGCAAGGCCTAGCAAACAACTCGTATGTCATCCATACCACTAGCAACTCTATGCAAACCCGAGCGTCACTGATATGCCATGATTGTGTCGTGAGCTGTGTATGTTAAAAAGAAAACATAGGATACTGATAGATTTATTTATACAGTATGACCCACGAACAACGCGTAACCCTAAGTCCTACTAGCGAAGAGTACTACAAGCGAGTTCGCGGCTCGCAGACACAGCTTTTCGGATGGCTTGTGTATACGGTTCTACTTTGGTCCCTCAAGCTCTGCTGGCTCTTTTTCTTTAGGCGCTTGGGGAACGGTGTCGACTATATGGCGCTCAAGATCAAGGTAGGGTTCGTATTAGTGGGCATCACTTTTCTTGGAACCTTCTTTACAATTCTGTGCTCGTGTTGGCCAATACAAAAGAAGTGGCAGATATACCCTGACCCAGGAAGTGAGCCAGTTTCATTCTCTAGACCGGATACAGCTTCGACTGACAATCAATCTCATTGCAGATACCTGTTATCCAGCAATCTCACATGTTCAAGCTTGGACTCTTGTTCTGACCAATCTGTCAACCGATCTATATATTATGTCGATCCCGTTGCCGGTAAGAGGGATATCGACCTGTCTTGGCTTTACGCATATGTTTGACTAATTCCGCACTGCGTAGATGGTTTGGAATGCCCGGATAAGCGGTGGGAGAAAGATTTCGTTAATACTCATCTTCTGCGGAGGTCTCATCACCGCAGTGTTTAGTGGATTGCGATGCGGCTATATCCTACGAAGTAGAGTGAATAGGCCTCAACAAGCCGGCGAATGGTCTTGCCGCGAGTCCTTCGTAGCCATGATTATCACTAACCTTCCTGTCATGGCACCTTTCATCAAACGCGGATTGGAGAATGTCTATGTTGAGTACGTGGGATACAAACGATCTCAAACTGATGGGACCTCTCAGGTCGGTGAGGGCGGAAAGGGTGTCGAACTCACGACGATTGGGGGAAAAAGGAGTAATAAGAATCTCTTCAGGCATCCACTATCATTGCCTGCGGAGACGTACGCTGAACAGCACGGCTCTCAAGAACGCATCATAGAGGGAAGAGGATGTGAGCAACGCTGAAGTCTACTACTGGTAGCATCGGCTGAATAGAGATGTGGAGGCGTCACCGACAGACCACTGAGGAGTCTTGCTTTATCTCCTCCTCCGTCGTAATATATGCAGCAAATTTATGTCGCATGGCATCATGTGTATAACGTACATGACAGGCTTGCGTAGCAAGATTTCAACCTTCAAAAGGCAGAGCTACTTTGAAGTCTTTTTATTCGTCCTTAAGGTGTTCCAACTGGGATTGAGCCTCAAGCACGGTCTTTGGCGTTTCCAAAACCCAAGGTGTAGGGTGGTTGGCCCCTCTAATGATGCTGGGATCCGTAGCTGCTCATCAAGAGGCTGGAGCAGGTGAGATGAAGGAGATGGCATGCAAAGCGTGTTGATCTTATATGCCTTATAATATCTCTCAAGATCGACAGAGTGGTGGCTTTCGTGTTCGTCGAGGATTAGAAGACGATAGCGGGTTTTTGATCCTTTGGTTGAGCACCTGTCGAAATGTTTCGGCTTCTCAAGGCCCACCTTATTATTGCTCCAGTCATTCTCTCTTGTCGCAATAGCCCAGTCGCCCGAGAAGTTGCCGTCTCGGTACCTGGAAAGCCAGGCAGCCACGAAAGTTGAGGGCGGCATATGAGGGAGTAGTTGTGCACGAGATGACAAGCGAGTGAGTAGCTGGAGCCGATAATACAGAGGAATGTTGTTGAGGCACGGGGTTTTCGCGCTTATCTGGAGAACCCCCGGATCTTTGCTTAAACTAACGTTAAGGTAGTATGTTTGATGGTGACTGGTAGACTGCTAGCGGCGGTTAAGGATCCAAACTAACCTTTTAATCCACCTATAAGCGCCAACCCTGCGCATTAACACAGACTAGACAAAGATCTCGGGTCTCTCGTTAATGGCACTACAGAGATCAAAACGAAGATAAGATCAGTCTGATGATGACTGACACTCAGAACTTGGTGGATTAAAGTTAGTCAGGACACCCGGGGTGAGTTTGAAAGCCTTTACCCGCCGCTAGCGGGTAACCAGTTCTGATTGTTGACTAAGGTAGTTAGGTATAATAAACCCACTCCCTATCTAAGACCCTGGCTTTGGGCAATAAACAAATTCGAAGAGATCTGAAATGAGTTATAACGATGCAAAGGGCTACGACTTCGGTTCGGGCAACACCAACATTGACCCAGCCGTATTGAGGGGTAAGCTAACTTAGAAGCCATGAACTTGGACGATCGTCTCCATATTGACTGCTTGATAAGAGCTACCAGAGGGATGCAAAGTCACATCCATCGAGACCCATGGTGTAAGCTTCTGGGCGAAGACGGGTCGAATCGATGTTCTTCTCAAAGATGGCGCACCTCAGTCGTTTTTCATCAAAGTCCTATCGAAGGAAATAGGCATGAACATGACAAAGGGGGAATTCCATTCGATGAGCGCGATACATGGAGTCATACCAGAATTCGTCCCAAAGCCCATCGCTTGCGGCACCTACGACGACATCCCAGACACACACTTCTTCCTCTGCGAGTTTCGAGAAATGACGGAGGATATGCCCGACCCTGACGAGTTTGCTTCTCGTCTGTCAACAATGCACCAGAAAAGTGTATCGCCCACTGGAAAGTTCGGCTTCCACATCACAACTTACGCAGGAAATTTACCCCAGTACGTGGAATGGGAAGATAGCTGGGAGGCATTCTTTGCCAAGTCAATGAGACAGGCTCTTGCTCTGGAGATCTCTGTGAAAGGTAACAGTACTGAGCTCGAGGTTCTTTCACAAGCGCTTTTCGAGAAGGTTATCCCGAGGCTCTTGAGGCTTCTGGAGAGTGACGGCCGGACTGTGAAACCTTCGTTGATTCATGGCGACCTTTGGTATGCAAATGCAGGGATTGATGTCGCGAACGACCAACCTCTCGTTTTCGATGCATGCTGCTTCTTTGCACATAACGAATGCACGTTCCCGGAATTTCCTACCCGCCAGGAGATATTACTTCTGCTAACCAGCTTGATTCATAGATGAGTTTGGCCAATGGCGACCAGCTTGTAATAGGTTTGGAGATGAGTACGTCGCTGCATACAATACATTTGCCCAGATCTCGGCACCTGAAGAGGATTTTGAGGGTCGGCTAGACCTCTATAGGCTGTGAGTAAAGAAGCACATATACCTCTTCTTAGTCACTGGGACTGACGCCAAGTCAGGAGATTTGACACTCACGTGTCAGCCCTTTTTGTCGACAATGAGACGCTTCGCACACAGTGAGGCTATTCTTGAACTGTTGTATGTTTTGGCTCCTAATTGCGTTATAGGGTTCTTGACGTTATGAGAGATTTAGTTCAGAGATATGGATAGTAGAGAGAAGCAACATACGTTGCACTTCGTGATCTCGTCAGGCTTCAGATGCTTGGACTGTATCTTATTGGCAGCTGTTCCTTTGATCGTGCATTCTGGCCCCTCTACATTTAAGACTACTGAATTGTCTAGTTGAGGATGCGGTTTCTACCCAACCTCGAACGTGCAGCTTCGTGAGTCCACAAGTCTATTACAATTGTGTTCTCTCCCACTTCAAGGCTCGCGGATACCAGTCTTCATGCTTCTCGTCCCCCATTGCGGCTCCCGTTTCTAGAATTGGCCGCCTACTAATTCAATTTGTCTCTGGCTAGCTAGCAGGGGATCTCAATCATCGGCTCCGAAGCTTAGCACGAAGTTACTCTTTGTGAGCATCACCATCCATTCGGATCCTATTATCGCAGTGTGCGGTTTCCCCCACACTTTGAGTTTTATTTATGAATACCAGTCGGAGCGAAAGTTTTAGGTGCCAGAAGAGGCAAGATAACATTGCGAAACTCTAATGTTACCATCTCAGATTGTTCCTTCGTGAGTTGAAAGAGAAAACAGCACCTGTATGCGTAAATATAAGGAACGTGTTTCTTCTTATACTTCAGCTTTGCCCTTTTACCTGACTAACTTTTTACAAAAAACAAGGCAAGACATGACGGCTTTCCTCGGTACCGCCCACTTCTGAGATTCCACTCTTCTATAGTGAATATATTATAGTCTTTTCTTTCGTCATGTCTCTAAGGGGAGCCTGGAAGTTTCGTCATACGCTCAGGTACAAGCCCTACAGATCTAGCGAGTGACAGAGAGAAAAAAAGAAGAAGAGGGCTACAGTTAAACAGATATCGAACTCGAGGGGGGGTCGAGAGGGTTGAAGTATAAGCTAGTGAAGAAGGGGTTTTGGTCGCTGAATTCAGTATCGGAGACCAAGATTCTGACGGGCCTGGAGGACGCAAGGGGAGGCAAGAAAGCTTAGGCCTCCATCCTAAATGACAAAAAGACTTAGGTAAATTTAGAGGACCTTAGGCAAGAGTCAGTAGAGCTTTAGACTAGTTAGTCTGTTTGATATCTAAGCTTAGGGTCAGAAGTTGTCTTTTCTCAACTGAGTTTTGATCCTGGCTGGACCACGTATAAAGATCTTGTCTTGTACTTATTATCGCTTTAGCGCTATGTGAGCGAGTGAATGTTGGTATGAAGAGAAGAAAATCATTGATGGTCGGAACTTTATTTATGGTCTCATCTACTGGAGGTCCCTAATCTAAGCTTCGAGAACGTCTCTATTGGTGACTAACTTTCATTTGTATGAATGCTATCAATGTTTTAGAAAGCACAGCAAAGTATATTTATTTTATTTTCTATATAGTGATATAAATAGCTATCATTCCCTTTCCAAGTTCACTCCTTTTCTTCCCTTCCCTTTACTTTCCAGCTTCACCCTTTTCGCTTCCTTGTGACCTTCATACCACAAACCCCAACATCAAAACTCCACGTCGTCAAGCTACGCATACGAGACCCTCGTCACAAAAACAACAGTCATGGCTATTGATATACTCTGGGTCCTTTTGGCCATACCCTACGGCTGTGTCCTCAAGATGTGTACCGGCCCTATGCCACCTGCTCCAAGCCATTTCAGCCTCATCCACCGCCTTGAGTACTACCTGTGTCATCACGTCTATAGACAGACGCTCTTAGGAGCCTTTGTATTCGCGATGCTCGGGGGTGTGCTCTTCGTGATTGAAGAGGGGCCACACTGTCTATCCTGGCCATACCCGAGTCTGAGGCCTTTTCTGGACTTCCTGATTTGCCTGGCGGTCATCACAGTTGCTTGTCTCTTTGCTACAGTATATGGCAGACGCGGATCCCCTGAAGCTGAGGCTCGTGAGGTTGAGAATATAAACGATCTCTATCTTACTGTTGTGCAGTACTATTGGTACTAAATGTCATACAAGATGAACCGCTTGCAAACTCTGGCAATTGACAAACGAAAGTTGTGCCCCGGCCTCGACGTTCAGAACCTACTCCACTTCTCCGAGGCGGATCCCCGAAACTGCCGCAGTGGACGGAGGAAACAATGGATGGGTCTCCGGTACTTGGTTGGGCTTAGCTTGAATGAGGAGCGCAGGTGTTATCAGTCTAGTACAGCAATTTCACGGCAGATACAACCGCTAACAGACCATTCTTATCAATAAAGCACTGTATAATTAATGAAATGGCAAATGCAAACAGTGTTTACTACCTGACGCACAAATATACACACAAATCCTTGAACCAGGCAGATCTCGGGATCATGTCCTTTTCCCGTTCCCATCCGCCATTTTCGCCGTCCCACCCCTAAATCATGTGCTGCAGCATTCATAAACCATCATAATAGATCAAGGAAAAGCCTGCCAATTCGCATTGCTACTAAACCTCAACAGGACCTTGACTTCGCGTCTTACGTGCCGTCTTCCCAGCAACCGGGGCGGCCTTCTTGTCCCTCTTCGCAGCTTTCCCGTTTTCGCGCTTACCGTTTGGCGAAGTATTCTCAGTGGCGGTCGGTTCATCTGAGACGTCTTCAACGCGAGCCTTCTTCTCGGCACGCTCTTCCGACTCCGACTTCTCTGCTGCAGCGGGGTCGGATGCGCCGTTGGTGGCAGCAGGAGGCTCCTCAGCCTTGCGCTTTTCGCCTGCAGCCGCTTCGGCGACGTCCTTGACGTCGGGCTTACTGGCGCCGTTGATGCCCGCTGGCTTGTCGTCGGCAGCATTGTCAGTCATAGGGACATCCTTTGGGGCGGAGACAGCAGGCGCCGATGTTGGAGCATCAGTGATGAACGCATTCTCGTCCTCGTTCTTTGGCGTTTCCTTTGGTTCTTCTTCGAGGTTGAGCACGGGTCGTGGAGTGCCGCCTGCGGGTGTCATGTTGTTGACGGGTGTCTCTGGCACAGACGCAACCTCGACGGGCTTCGGCGGGGCGCTGAGACCACCGGCTCCCTCAGTTGGCTTGGGTTCTTCCGGCTTGGCGGGCTCCGAAGGAGCTGTCGCGGTGTCCAAAGTGGGAGCGCCGGCCTCGGCCTCGGGGGCCGTGGGTTCAGGTGCGCCGACTAGGGCATGTCAGCTCAGAATTCCGTGTGTAAGCGCAGTCTTGAGCCACGGAGGTCGAAACAGCCATCGCGAAAATGCCAATTGTGAAGCGCTACATCAGACGCGATGGAAACGAGGCCATTGAGACGGCTGGCGATGGGACATACCTTTGTCTATAGCTGGAGCGATTCCGTCCGACATGATGATGACGTAACAATTGGTGTCGCAAGTTGACTCTAGCTTATAAGCGTGTGTTTGCGCGACACGGCGAAGTCAATAATGGATACGAGAGATATTTGCGATAATTTCTGAGGCTACAAAAGTGAGGAAGCTTCACAATGCTGATGTAGGAAGGAGGTCAAAGTCGGGGAACGAGACACGAAGAAGGGGAGTGAGGTTGGCAGAGAAAGGCACGAGGCAAGTCACGACGGTCGGTTCCACAAAGCCATGTCCATATGGACCACAGCTACCTTGCATAGTACCTTGCCTAGAAACAGTAGCAGCATGGACAGACAGAGAGAAGCCAGAAGCAAATTGGTAAGGCATGGGTAGCTCCGAGGCCGAGGCGGAGGGCGCACAAACAGCATCGAGGTTCCTCGCCCGCGGAGAACGAGTGACGGGATACTTGGACGGGATGAGCAAGGGCATTGGAAGAGGAGAACGCATAGCACGCATTGGGCCAAGGAAAAGCGCCCTTTCGTCACTCGACTACGACTCTGTGGACTGTGAAGTTAGCCCAAGGAACACCCGTACTTGACGGTGTGAACTCTGTAGATCGGGACGGACTTGGTCGTCATCTCGGATTGGCTTTTGGGTCTCTGGGTCAAGGATCCCAGTTCCCCGTCCTTTTGCTTCCCAGCTGCATTTGCGTGCTTTGCGGGGAACAAGAGGGAGCTTTGGTGGGTCGGGAGCTCCTCGAAGGAACCACAAGCTTCAATTGTAAGCCACCGATCTGGGAGAACAGAGGACTTGAGGTGTGGACCGCCGGAACCAGTGAGACACAGGATGGGCTTAGTACCGGTAGTTACTTGGTTTTGCTGGGGAAGTGGACGCGAGGTCGGCGGAGAGGAAGAGACGGGAGGGGAGGCTCTGTGTTCAGTTACCAGACGGTAAATGTCCAGTGACGCAAGGAAACGTTCTTATTCAACAAATAATATTAAGCCGTGGTTGATATTGATCAATCGGCCGATGACCCAACAAAAAGACCTCAAGTGACCAGCAAAGCCTCTGCTGTCTCAAAAGCTGACCAGCATGACGCAGAAATTGACAATCGCAAGCCCTGCAACCGACCTGCAAGTCATGTCATGGTCCAAAATCAATCCATGTTAGCAGATCGGCATCGGCCAAACCAGAGCTTGTACCTCACCAGCCACAGCAAGTCATGCACAGCCACACCCAATTCAGGGGCAGCCATCGCGAGCTTAGTCACCCCTGTCCATCCCCAATCGCCAGCTTTCAAGGTGTCCCCTTAGAGTGGCTTGACGCGAATAACGACGAGACATCCAACAAACGCGATCCCCCAAATTTCCCACGCTCATTTTGTCGTTCGCAATCGAACTTTGATCTTTCTCCTCTACAGGTCGTTTTTGCGTTTAATATCCTTCTTCGAAACGATACCTCCCTTAATCGCCCGCCATGGCCGCAACTAAGAACAAGTACTCGGTTATCTTGCCAACCTACAATGAGCGCAAGAACCTGCCCATCATTACCTGGTTGTTGAACCGCACCTTTACTGAGAAGTCAGTACCGTGTTCAATGCACATTTGACAGGCAAAGGCTAACCCGAACAGCAACCTCGATTGGGAACTCATCATCGTCGACGACGGCTCCCCCGATGGAACCCAAGAAGTTGCCCAGCAGCTCGTCAAGGTCTACTCCCCCCACGTTGTCCTCAAGCCCCGCGCTGGCAAACTCGGCCTCGGAACAGCCTACGTCCACGGTCTCAAGTTCGTCACCGGCAACTTCGTCATCATCATGGACGCCGACTTCTCCCACCACCCCAAGTTCATTCCCGAGATGGTCGCTCTCCAAGCCAAGGGCAACTACGACATCGTCACGGGTACTCGCTACGCTGGAAACGGTGGTGTCTTTGGTTGGGATCTCAAGCGCAAGTTCGTCAGCCGTGGTGCCAACTTGTTCGCCGACACTGTCCTCCGCCCTGGCGTGAGTGATCTCACGGGCAGCTTCCGACTGTACAAGCGTGCTGCGCTGGAGAAGGCTATTGCTAGCACTGAGAGCAAGGGATACAGTTTCCAGATGGAGCTTATGGTGCGTGCGAAGGCTATGGGATGCACCGTCGCTGAGGTTCCCATCTCTTTCGTCGATCGTCTTTATGGAGAGAGCAAGCTTGGTGGTGACGAGATTGTTCAGTATGCCCAGGGTGTCTTCAACCTGTGGCTCAAGGTCTAAGAATGGGAATGACATGCACAAAAGGGACACATCTTGTTGGATGGGGGCGTTTGGGGAAGTATAGTACCGTTTAATCTAATACCACGTTTCTTCGTCGATTGATGCCCTCCTCGACTGATCCAGGAGCCTTATCTAACTCACCGCCTGGATATACTCTACATATTACGACCTCCAGTGACCATGATGGTCTGACCTGACACATACGAGAACAATGGACTCGCCACAGCCAGAACAGCGCTCGCTGCCTCAGTCGCAGTACCGGGTCTCCTCAGTGGAATATCTGCATGGGCATTATCCCCCGCCGCCTCCTTCTGCTTTGTTGGAATACCCAGTGCAATCTTCTCACCATCTGGCCCAGTAACAAATGCGCCATCTTCCTTCGCCGCCGTCAATCTGGTGAGAATATGTCCAAAGGCAACAGTATTCGCTCTTACGCCGAAGGAGGGACCCCACTCCTTGGCAATCGTCTTTGTGAAGCCTGTGATACCGGCCTTTGCAAGAGAGTAGTTGAGCTGTCCCGCATTGCCGTGCACTCCAGACGTAGATGAGATATTGACGATGCAACGGGGGGCGCCATCGCGTACACGGAAGTAAGGTGCTGCTGCGCGGACGAGAGTAAAAGGGGCAGTGCAGTGAAGAGCGAGAATAGTGTCCCACTGCTTGTCTGTCATCTTGTGAATGACACCGTCCCAAGTGTAGCCCGCGTTATTGACGATGATATTGATCTTTCCGTCGCCAAAGTCTGCAGCCTTTTTGACCAGATCATTGACATATTCTGCCTTGAGAATGTCTCCGGGCACAGCTATAGCCTGGCCGCCATTCTTGTTGATGTCATCAGCAACAGCCTTAGACTTTTCTATTCGACCTAGAGTTAGACACCAATGTTTCGTGAGCAAGGAATAAGGCCACTAACCGGCGTCTATATCTGCAACAACGACTTTCGCGCCCTCTTTGGCAAAGAGCCTGGCAGCTTCTGCGCCGATTCCTTGGCCGCTGCCTGTGATGATAGCTACTTGGCCAGCGAGGAGACCTTTGGGGTAGTTGAGATGGCCCGCGAGTTGACTAACACGGTCCGACATGTTGATTTGCTGTGTATTGATTGTGCTATTAGGTCATTTAAGTAAATTGTTGGAAACAGTGAACAGGGCCAGAAATCATGGACATTTTCCCCGGATTCAGGTCCTTTAATGACTCCGGGGATCGACGAGATCGACGTATTTGAGCCGAGGCTCAATGGCGGAATGTGGGGTAGCTCCGGGCTTGACGGGGATAACCTCAGGGACCAAAAAAGATCCTGACCCTGACCTGGGCTGTCAAAAATAGCCAGTCGAAAGCTGCACTAAAGCCGCGGCGAAAATGTTCAAAACAGCCTTGGATCACCTAAATATTTTGTCACCTCAGAAGGAGGTCCCAGCTCTTTTTGGTCTCCTCTCCCGAAGACATGATACATCAGCCTTGATGATAATACCTTGGTTGAATTTCGGTATTATCTGCAAAGATATATCATTTCGGCACTGAGATAGAGGCGGTTACCATCTCAATGAATTGGTATACTGATTGATACATCTTTTCTGAAATGTACCAGCTGTACCATGCCCCCCAATTACACTTCGCGATGAAGCTTTCTGGGTTTGCACACTTTCTCGTCTTCAGAGTTAAATAGAAGTACGAAAACTGTAATTTAGGGCTCACTACAATAAATATCATCTAAAATCTTGTAAGCTTTAGGTTCCTATCGACCAAGTTCCTCAATCGGGATCCTTCATCGACTCAAAGCACAACTATCCATCATGTCAACAAACTCCGGAAGCCGTGGCCTGCTGGGACTTCCAGTTGAGGTTCTCATGTACATCCTCGATCACGCAGAGCTCTGTGACTTGTACTGGCTCTCGCAGACCTGCAAGACCATGCGATGCCTGGCAAAAAGGGACTTCCGCACCATAATCAACACCAATGTTGAAGACAAGGCCTACTTCTTGCTTGGTCTCGCATACGTACTGCCAGACCACTACTTCTGCTGGAGGTGCTGTATGCTTCACACTGTCAACCGCCATGTCCCCTCAGTAATGTCTCTTCCCTGCTGGGATTACTCGGTCAACCATCGGCGCAGTTGTGCGGCCGGTTATGACTTACAACCCCAGCACATTCAACTGGCATTGAAATACAACCGCCTTGGAGGGTTCTATGGAGATGCAGTTGCAAACATGATGCGTCCTCATCAGCAATTATGCTCCAACGGCCCTTTGGGGCCAGACATACACTTCTCTGCCACGCCCGAGATCAAGAATGGCCATTTTCTCCTACATGAAGAATGGAAACTCCACGCCAGCCTCCCTCCATCTCTCTTCCCCTCGAATGTTTATATCCCTATCTGCAACCATATAGACCTTTTGGGTCGTAGGCCACCCGTTCATTCCACTACGGAGATCTTGGGTACAGTATGGGCTTTGGTACGCCATGCAATGCCGCTTAAGAATCGTGAAGTGGAAAGTTACGCACCTCGCGGTTCTTGCAAAGCATGCTCGACAACTTACGATTTCAGTGTCTCCAATGCAAACAGGGTTGTTGTAAATACAAGGCACGACTACGGTTCATTCAATTCACTGGATGAGTGGAAGAGACGCAGTCGTAAAACCCGCGTAGATTGGGCGACAAGCACGTTGGACTTTGGTTTCGTTGAAAACGACTGGGGAGAGTTTGATGAGGCGATTTTTGAAGAATGATTGATCTTTTGGCTTTAAAATATTGGCTAGCGCATTTCAGAAAAGATGTGTTGTTCATGTATCGCGTCTACAAGACGCAAGAAACTTTCGGGCCCCTATTCTAAGGGATAAAATGACTTGGGCAAGTTTGGTTCGTCTTGCTTTAGACCAGTCAACTTTTGGCACAATGTTTTCGTATCATAACTCTTGCTCCTTGGAGCCTGTCTATCTCGGTTCCCAAGTAAATGGTATATCTGTTCAGATTATATAACTATAGCTTGAAATCGCTGTTTGTCTTTTCCCAGCCTGCAGTCGAAGCCTCCAGACCAGCGACCCTCTCTGTAAGCTTGAGCTTCAGGTTCTTATGCCTCTCGGTACACAGCTCGTACATTGTCGATAGGTTAAACAACAGTGTATGAGATGATAAGCCAGATTCCACAAGGCCCTCTAATATTGCGCGTCCCTAAGAAAGATCAGTACGCTGGTCATCGCAGGTATCGCAAATGAACATACCTCCTGTATCCGCCCAAGATACAAGAAACACACAGCTGTGTTAACGCCGACCATCTCGTCGTCCAGACTTTCCTTCAATTCCTTCCACGCTTCGAGGGCTGTCTCGTACTCTGCGTCAGCCATGTCACAGAGTGCCAGGATTAGCTTCTCGACGTTTTCGTCATTTTCCATGGCTTGACGTGCGCAGGACCTTGCACTTTCCACGTCGCCTAGGTGAAGCCACAGAAGTGCTTTGGTGAGTGCCATCTTGCCATCACCTCGGTCCCGTAGGGTGCTGAGGTGATGCGCTGCACCTGTCAGGTCTTCGAGCTCAATCAGAGCTCCGGCAACCTGGATGCCAAGATCGTAAAGACGGGCTTTCCAAAGTTCCCTTGCGGAGTTGTCGTGCTGGGATGCTGCCTTGCTGATACGATCACGAGCTTCGCGAGCCAGGTCGTGGTAACTCATGACGGCTCGGCGATAATCGCCGAATCCAAGCGACTGAAGGCGTACATTGAGAACTCTTAGTTCCCAAGGTACTAGGTGCTCTCCAGTGGTTTCGTCTACATACCTCCTGATATCGTTGAGATCTTCCAAGGCTTTGACCTCCTGGGCAGCCAAGGGAGTCGCATCAATCAGAGTAAGACATGCCAGTTGAGTGTAAAGAAGCTCAAATATCCTCTTGGAATCCGTGGGGTCGATTCCCCCACTGGCTCCAGAGCCTGTTAGCTCTTGAACAGCAGCTATAGCGGCTGCTCTGAAGTGACCGCTGGCAAGGAGCTCCTCAATGGGAGCCTCTGGATTAGGCTGCTTCTGTGGGTTCCGAAATGCGACAGGGACGTTGAGAGGCGTCAGAGGGTGATAGATCTCTGGCCTTAGAAGAAATGAAAAGTCTTTGGGCCTGGCCTCCCCCAGTTGCGAGACTGGAGTCGCTGTAGATGAGCGCGGAAGCGGCGATGATTTCCTATTGCGATGCGTAATCACTCGCTGAGGGGTCGTCGCTTGTTGAGGTGACAATAACAGGTCACTGCGAGTTAGTTGTCAACCCTCGAGTCGCGATCTAACCGATAACGTTTTACTCACTCATCAAGATCGAGAGGTCCTTTCGTAGAGGATCTCGGTCGGGCTGGGGCAGAGTTAGCAGTGTTGCACCGGTATCGCTCATGTTAACGATGCTCATTTGGAGACATGAGAAGCCCCGCTGATGCAGCGTCAACGTCGCCCACGGAAATCATTCTAAGGCGTACTCTTGGTGATGGACTTATTTCTGGAGTGCCCTTGACTCCCTGTTCTTTGCGGTTCACTCATGGCCTCGTATGTGATGAATTATTGATACCATTTGATGAAGGGAAGCCTGTGATCTTGCTGTATCATGGTGTGTTCGGATAATCACCGGGAATACATTCCAGCGACAACAGTTCACGACTTCACCTTGTCAAGTCGTGAGAACTCAAATGCAACCAACTCGAAAGTTCAAGAGCGAAAAAGTGCACAATTGCTAAGCCTACCTTATCCAAATTGTTCAATTGTAGCAAATCACTCATGCGTTAGGGCTTAGCAATCGCCAGCAAAACTACCTACCTATCTACCGTGTCTACAGAGGGGAGGAAAGAAAACTCAGGACTTTGATCCTAAATGACAAAAAGACCTGGGTAATTGCTTATAATACCCTTTTCTGAGTTTATTTCGATGCCCTATACTAAGGCCTCTTGTTATCTTACCCTCTGAGGCGTATCCCTTCGCAAACCTCCCGAGCTCTGATCATTTGCCCACAACAGACCTCCCAAGCAATCTATCCCACAATGCTGCAATCACACGCGCTCTGATAAGCTATGCTGTTGTCGCAAAAGAAAAAGAATGGAATCTTCCAGAATCAGTGGTATTTGCGATTCTTGCACCCCTTGACACGCGAAGTAAACCCAACCTTGGCTCGGCCGAAACAGTACAAACAAAGACCTTTTGCTTTAACTTCGTTCGTGAGCTTGTGGACACGTTGTTCTTCGATTGCCACTGACAAAATTTAGTTTTAGTTAACAAGAATGGCACAAGACCCGTCCAGATAACTGATCATGTGTTGGAAGAAGGGAAGTTTGACAATTGGTGGGTAGCTTACAGCAAAGTCGAAGCCCAAGCTCCTTGTCGGGCATGCCCGCGACGTAGCTCAAGTGAGAAGGCTGTAGCTGCTTGACGAGTTTCTTGCTAAAAGTAAAAAAAGCATCGGGGTTTTGCATCCAGTAGGCGGCAGTTGTGAGTTGCCACGTCTCTTCGGGGTCATCTGCCCAAGCATACTTCGCAAACCAATACACCGAAGCAAAGGTAAATCGCGAGACCAAATCGTATTTATCAGCAAGAATTGAAATCTTCTGGATATCTTCGGGGTCACAGTCTTGCGTCGAAGGGTTGGACCCGTAGAGAACGAGGATCGTGTTGTCGAAAGCGAGAGGATCGTCATCGGGGAGCTCGAGAACCATTTCGGGATCTCCAGGCTGTCGACTGCGCAAGCGATCGCCTTCTTCAAAGTTAGGCCCAAACATAACTGCAAACACAGGCGATGTTTCGCATAGGAAGGTTGACGCAACTCTGAGGAGAGTTCTGTGGGGACCGACGGCGAGGATTAAATCGCCGCCTGGGATCAAGTCTCGGACAAATCTGTGCTGGGCCACAGTCTCATTGGCCCCTTCTATGCTTGACATGACTGATTGATCGGGGGTAAGATCCATTTGAGACCAAGCGTAGCGGGCACCTTGCAAATAAGAAGAAAAGGAGGTGTCTGTGTTGCTTGGTGCAGCAAAAGGCTCAATTGGACTCATGTCTTTGGAGTCTGGAAGAGGAGAAGGCTGCTTGCCAAAGTGGTAGGCCAATTTCTAGCCAAACCAAGGACACGGTCTTATAATTGGGTGGACTCCCTGGAGGGGAGTGATTCATGATCATCACCGACCTCATCGTCGTAGCATCACTTGCTTACATGCTCTGTGCTTCAGCCTCGACAAGACGAGAACCGTGAAAATGTGCAACAATTGACATACGCATCCAAAAAAGTTCAAAGAGGTCAAAGTTCAAATCCAAATCCACAATCTTATTTCCCCAGATTTTGAGAGTCTATTTGGAAGTATGTGCCCGCCTTCCGGAAGTCTCTTACTTTACTTTGGTGACAAGGGACCACGCAACCAAACGTTGGCTCTGGTAAGCCTCTCTCGTTCCTCATGATTATCTGCATGTCGTAGCAGCAAATGAGTGGCGTTTCTTTTGACATTTCGTCTTGACGATTCTCTGTCGGTGCTTTCCCATTCCGTGACTTCTGAGTGACATGCCTGTACCAGGCTGAGGATATCTTCATGGCTCATACGAAGACGAGAGAACACCGGCGTATCAATATCAGCAACCGATAGTTCAACTACTTCTCCTTTCGTTGCATTGCAAGTCATTGGTTTGAAACCGGTTCTTATTGTTCATTGCGTTGGTCTGGATCGTGTTGTTAGCTATCTGGCTGTGGATCATGACTCGTTGTAGGTCGTTGTTCGAGATGGCCACGGGGTCTTCTTGGTACTTTTCCTGGCGGGCGCTTGGCATTTCTTTGCTGTGCACAACTCTGATTTGTGTCTCTATGAGTTTGTCCATTTTGATCAGGAGTTGCGCTCTAAACTGTCGTTCTCCGTTGTTTTCCGGGGTCCAGGACCGTCTGCCAGTGTTCTTGCCAACCCTTCTCCCATATGCACAATGTCGTCGGCGTCCTTCTTGTTTTTCTTGGTCGATCTCGCTCTTTACTTTTCCCGGTGACAAAGTTCTGCACAGACTTCTCTGATAGTTATACTGCCTGCCCCGTCCAATCCCTGACTCTTCTCTCTCTCACAACCATTGATCTTCTTGAAGCGATACTTTTTGTTACTTAGCACTTTATTCAAGTCATTTCATCTGCCTGGACAGTAGAGAGTACTCCGTGCTTTCCTCTTTCATCCTCCCACAAACCCTGCCGATACCCAGTCACATCCCCAAGTCACACATACGACTCTCGGTCCTAAACCACCACTATGCCGATCCCAAATCCCAATCCCGAATCCTCTACCACACAGCCAGACTCAAACCAGACCATGCCAGACCAAGAGGGTACAAGCCTGGTTGAGAGTAGGGAACCTCTTGCTTACTCCTTTCGTTTTACTGACCATGCTTTAGGGACCCCAAAACTCGAGGAAGACATAATAAGCGGCGGTGATCTTGTACTTATCGTCGGAACGGATGGAATTCGGATCAGAATTACAGAGCAGGCTGCCCGCGTGTGTTCATGTATTCTTGCCGACATGCTTGATCAACAAATTATCACTGACGCTGACAATACGGGTCGGGTTCGTGAGCTCGAGCTTCCAAACGACAATCCTACCACGGTTCTAAACGTATTTGGCAGCATCTATCCTGGCAATCCCCATACGGACGATCTGTTACCAGCAGAGATCTACGATGTGGTCGTATTTGCCAGGAAGTATAAGATGATTCCCGAATTCAGGAAGGTTGCTCCAAACTGGTTCCGCCCAAGACTTTACGACCGCCACTTTTATCCTGTGCATCTGTTCTTTGGTTTGGAAGAATGTTGGCACCTGATGATGGCAGCGCACTACATGTGTCTCGATGATCCCAATACGCTTCCTAATATCCATTTTGCATTCTCCAAACTGAGCGAACGATTGGTGAAAGACGAGGACCCATACCATAACGCCCGATTACTAGAACCGGGGCCAGATGCTCACGATATTGAAGTCAATATCTACCGTAAGACATTCCTCCTCCTTCAAAGTGCACAACTGACTTGAATTGAACCCAGGCTTGATTCGTGAGGCCAGGCGGAGGTATGCAACGGAAATGGATCAGCATCGTCAATCTCGCTGTATGGGAGGCGCTAGACCATGCATCGAATCAATATTTATATGGCGTTATGGAAGCTTTTACTTGTGTCGGCCCTTAACATAAAGAACATGAACATTTTTTTCCAGCGGGTTTTAAGAGGGCTTTAGATCAATAAGTACCAAAATCTTTACAGAATATACCAAGAGTTGGAAGAAAGTTCAAAATGGGTCAAAGTTGGGTTATTTCTTTTTCCTTTCTTTATGACATCAATAAAAGTCTAGTCTTTCTTTAGACCACGTTTTTCTAAGTTATGAAATATTTTAATATTAAAGCAAAAGTCTAGTCTTTCTTTAGACTATATTTTTCTAAGATATAAAATACTATTGGTTACTTTTATTGTCTTCGCGATAAACGATATGAGGTGAGGTGGTCATCTCGATTCTCCCTTTTGCCAGCCGATGCGTTGGAAAATGACGAGTAGGAAATTGGCACCCTGCGCGCTGCTGAGTGAAAGATTCGGTTGCGTAAGAAAAGCAGTGCAAGCACAAGCCCATCTCAGTTTTAGAATCATTACCTGACATCGCTAGGTAGGTGCTACGCAGTTCTTCAATAGCCACTGAGATGAGTGTTGTCAGTATCTGCGCATGTAATGTAATGTTTCGGTAAGGTCACTTACTTCCGAGGCGGAGACCAGTATGCTTGTCATGAAAGCTGCCTATGAACTTTAGGAGGCTAGTTCTCGTCCGAAGCATGGTCTTGGTGAGGATGAAGAAAGCCCAATCGATCTTCAGGATATAAGCCACGACCAAGGCGTCCCAGGCCCAGTTGGGGATTTCTGAAAAGCTTTTCTTGGCAATAGTGCGAAGCCAGAAAGCTGCGAAGATTGCGACACGATCTGCCATTCCGTACTTCTCTGCAAGAATTGCGATCTCCTTGACTTCGGCCGTCGAGAACTGTCTGGCGCTTGGATCTGAGCCATAGAGGGTATGTAGTACGTGAATCGTCGGCTGTTCCTTATCTTCAGGGAGGACGATCTCAACCGGAGCATCATCATGACATTTGTTGGCAAGAGCTTCTCCTTCCTTCATTGGTGCATTAAACATAGCTCGGAAAACGGGTGAGATATGCTTGAGGAAATGCGAAGAGATCTGAATCTTTTGCTGGCTCGGGCCAACTACCAGCATAACATCGCCATTGGAAACTATTTGCGTAATAGAATCTGCTACTTAAAAAGTTAGTAATTATCAAAGCTGGATGATAGACCACTGTAGCATACCGGGAACATCACCTCCATCGGCGTTGAGAACGGAGGTCGAAGTGTCCACCTTCGCGAATGTGCGTGTTGAAGATGATGGGTGAAGATGAAGAGCACAGAGAAAGATTCTGGTTCGCCAGGCTCGCACCGCTTACTAAACGCATAAGAAGAAGTTGGACTATGAGATGACTGCGGCCTATAAGGTTAAGCTTTAGGCTGCAAACACAGGTAATGAATGACAACACGATATTCTTTTCCCCGATACAAGCTTTTACCCAGAAGCTTTCACGATGAAGAAGAAGTTGGTTCAATCTAGAAGCACTGACAGGTGCCAGCAGCTGGCAGTGAATCATTGCCTGATCCCTAGAGTTGGGAATATGAATGAATCTTAGGGCTCTATCCTTGAATGCCCGACATGAGTCGTGATGAAATTGAATGCAGCTTTCCGTTGGTTTGGCCTTAGGCATCAGGTTTGCGTGAGGTTAACACCAAACGACTCCATGCCTAAGGTAGACCCTACAAGTTTGCTAAACAGTTCAATTGCAGATTAGTTTGTTGCTGTGACAAGAAACAAAAGCACCATCGCAAAAGGCTGCACAAACAAGGAGGTCAACAAGACCCGCAAACTTGCAGCGGCCGTCTATAAATACAAGCCAGCGCCCTCGCTCAGTATTTTGGATTACTCCCTCTCCTAATTTCCAGGTCGCCAAGGCATTCAAGTCTTACAAAATATGTTCCTCTTTGCCGTTGCAAGACATCAGATGTTGACACTCCTGCTTAAGGCACAGACAATAAGAGGCCACGAGATGGCTTCGCCTTGGGATCCAAACCCTTATATTACATGATACATTGGCCGTCGGTGTACTAAAGAGTTGATTTTACCATCGACATGAATTTCTTAATCGCCATTCTTCACAACACCAAGACGAGTGGTATGAGCCCTGCTCTCACGTAGCTGACGAAACTGACCTCTTCCAGATATTACACTCGTACCAAACGGGGTGCTTGTCGTCGTCGTTGGTGAAGCTCGCAGCAGGGGTTCATATTAACCCAAGAACTTTTCTGTGCGCTATCTCCGTGCTCTCTATGATGTTGACTACCAACTTCCCAGAAGTCACACAATACCACTCTCCTTCAGGCCTCACCAGTATCCCGAACAGGGCACTTGTTCTCGTCACTATATGAACATCCCCGGATTACAGTTTCTTATTCTCTATTATCCGTAACCTAACGGACAGCATGGCCTCCACAGAGATCCCCTGGAGTGTCTTCAAAGCCTCGGAGGAAGTGATGTTGCACCGGAGGCAGATATCAACAGAGCAAAAATCTTAGGCTAAGTCTTTGTACAACAGAAATTCAAGGAATTGTAGTTACAAACACACCGAGCCAATCATGTCCGGTACCCCTTATGGTGCTGAGGATGGAGAGACTTGAAGTTTCCCTGGCCGCCAAGAGCATTCAGGCTGGTCCAGTGCAGCCAAGTCAGTTCATATGTTGTTTCCTACTACCTCTCTGCCATCAGCCCTATCTGTGGTTATCGCAATCGTGAGCACTATCGTTTATATCTGCATTTACTGTCCTCCTTATTATATACCATGTTCGGACATGTATCAGTCACTGGCAGCTAAGGCTCAGCGGTTGTTCATGAAAATGGAACAGCAACTCACAAATTATTGACTTGGTTGCCTTCTCAGTCCTATTTCATCGCCTTCTTCTCTTTCTTTCCCTCCTCAATCCATGAAAGAATGTCGCCAGAACTCAGTATGTGTCAGTATCCTCCGGTACTCCAGATCTGCACTAACACACTTAGTCCCAGACGAAGCCGTCGTTGCCGGCGGCGATATAATTCTCGTCGCCAGTAAAGGCCAGCTGCGAATTCAGGTCTCCTCGGAGTTCCTGATACAGGCATACCCGGTTTACATTCTTTGTTCCCCGTTATTCGTAAACTAAGTCTACATATTACTATAACAATGAAAGACAATGAGGCACACACACAATGAACCAATCATTCCTGATGCCTCTATTGTGCCCACAATGGAAAGACTTCCGACGGTACATGGGTCAACTTGGCCTTGCCGTCAATAACACTCAGGAGACGCTTTTGCGGTACAATCAAGTCCTCTCTCTGAGGTGTTCATACATCTTCCCTTTTGTTCCACTTATACGTTCGGTGGCAGGTGTCAGTCACTGGCAGCTAAGACTCGGTGATTGTTCATGAAACCAGAAGAACCGAGCCCCCTTATTATTGACTCGGTCGCCTTCTCAGTTCTGGATCATCGCTTCTTCTCTTAGCTTCCTCAAGTCTACCCATTATAAACTTCCCTTCCCTCAAAACCTGTTTACCTATAAACAAACACAATAAAACAACCCTCTGTCGCCTGTAATTACATACAGGCTATATATCACAACTATGTCATCAGAATCAGGTATGTAATGGTATCATCTGCTATTTCGGCCCTGCTCTAGCATTTAGCAGAGTTCAATACTCCTGGAGAAATACTGACTCCTAACGGAGACGTGGTCCTTGTCGTCGGCCACGAAGGAATGAGACTTCAAATTGCTTCCGAGTTCCTAACCCTCGCGTCTCCAGTATTTGACGCCATGTTGAACCTCAAATTCTCAGAGGGTATCAAGCTCCACGAGAGGGACAAGTCACCAGTTGACATCAAACTGCCAGAGGATGATGGGCAGAAGGTCTCCATTGTAGTAGACAAGTACGACATGTCAGCACGTTTTGCCATGGCCGGTACAGTCTGGATGGACTGCGACCCTATCAATCTCGAGGATGCCTGGAAGCTTATGACAGCTTCTTACTGGCTTGATCATCAGGTTGGGTTCCGTCGGATGAGCGAGTATGTCATCGGTAAACTCAACCATGCTCAAATCTTCCGTCTCGCCAACGAGACATTCGATGTCGCTCTGGGTCTGAAGCTAGGCAGTGAGTTTTTATCATGATAAGGCTCCGATATAATTGTGATATAATGCTAACCTTCTTTCAACAGTGGCCCTCCTTCTTCTTCACCATGCACTCTCACAGGTCATGGTGCATCCGAAGGGAGGGTTGTGCCTACCATGCTTCAAGATTGCGGTCGAAGATCCTGTGGGAATGCAGCCAGGCTGTCCCTGCCCAAGCAACCACCGCTCTGGCTGATCTGATCAGGTCGAGCACTGTTGGAGAGAGGGGGCTCAACGACACCAAAAAAGTGATCATGGTTTTGCGTTTAGGATCAAATCTTTAATAGCAGTGGGCGAATAATTATTCTAGTGGCAGGTGTATATTCCAACTCTGTCACTCCTCTAGTCCTGCTGCTGAACACCTGTGATTAAACCTTTCGTATTTCCATGCATATTGGATTCCTGTTGTACTGCAACATCTGAAGCTTATTTTCCATTGTATTGTGTTTATAGACCTCAATGGTTTGATATGTATCAAATGTCATCGGCCATGTTACCCTCTTCCATCTTCAAACTTTTGACATCAGCTCTCTCCCTTTCTGGCTTCATCCGAGGAGGCATTACTACTCGGGCACTTCAGAAAGCTAATAATATTTCTCATTCAGTATCACTATATGTTCTCTCTGTCAATAGTGCTCAAGTTGGTGGGTTCTTGAGACAGAATAGGGGAGTCCGTACGAGGGCTGCCACAGTTAGTGTTGTTCACTTGGTTCACAACAAGGCTGCCACTCTCATGTGCCGAGACACAGAAGCCAGTTTGGATAGTCTGTTTGGTCTTCTCTGGGTCTATATATTAATTTAACTCGTAGTGTTCTTTTCATATCCTAAAGAGGTGGGCTCCGGCTTACAAAACATTACATGAAAATCGGTGTCTAGGAGACCTTAAACTTCCAGGCCGAGTCACTCTTGTACAATAAGTAGCTCATAAACAAGATTATCATCCAAACAAAGTCTTCTTCATATGTCCATGTCCTCGTTTTTCTGTGTTCCCGGAATATTGTTCAAATTTAGTCCCCATGCCATCAAAACGCAACTTAGCGAGCTTTCTCTCCAATTCCATCCAAAGAGTTTATACCCCGAGCGACTCTACCCCATTTAACGATCATAGCTATTTTCTCAATTGATCCTCAATAATCAAGATCCATTTTCTTGGAAGTTCTTTCTCTCTGGGAATATACCCCTCCACCCTAGCATCTCATTTGAGAGTGCAAGTGGCGAAGTAGTCTTGTCGCTGTCTGTATAGGTAGTCATCTTTAGGCAACATTTTATAGCTACTGAAAATGCCCCTTTTCTTCAAGCCCATCTCATAGCGAGTTTTGACATTCACCGCAATAAACCCGTGAACTGATGAATAGATTTTGAATGCCGGCCAACTTTTCAGGGGTGTATCTCGTGGGCCGAGGCCATCGTTGGTATGCATCACTATCGATGGGGGGTGGCTGAGAAGAGGATGCTGGGGCTGCATTCATGCTTGGCCATCCACTCACATGAGCCAAACATCCTCAGATGAGTAGTGGAATCTTAGTACGATGGGTATTGCATGATACTGGCCCGCAGAAACAAGCCTGTCCGAATGAAGAATTGGCTGATCTGGAAGAATTCCCTTTCCATTCGAAACAGGTAGGCGGCCACCAGTAGGTCCCAGGCGGCCTGATGGTCTGGCTGGGTTACTATCGCCGCTAGTTAACCTAACCAGATGACCGCCACCGGGCGGAACCTCGCCATCATGTCGTATCTGTCTGCCAGGACAGACACGCCTACGATGACCCGAGGCTCTACAGTGAGGCACTCGGGGTCTGGCCTATAGAGCGCCCGGCTGCTCCGCCGGAAGCCCCATGGCGACCGGTTCCGTACCATCGAAGAAACGGGACGCCTCGCCCTCGAGCATCGGCAGCGCCAGCACACGTTCAAAGACAGGTGAGATATGCTTCAGAAAGGAACTAGTGATCCCAATCGCTGTCCTGGGCTTACCCAGTACAAGGACGACATCCCCGTCAGGGATGATGGTGATACGTTCTTCTCATTAAACGGTTAGTCTTCTTCCTTTAGCTTGGCCTTTGATTCGCATACCAGTTTGTTGATATCCATCCATGGTTGAAGCGAACCAGGTAGTTATATGATCGCGGACAAAGGAAATTGAAGGCTTGGGGCCAAAAGTCTGTCCAGCCCGGTCTGGAAATTATCCAGGCTCCTCCAATGTCTATATAAGGGGGTGTCTTTGGCGCGTTGTATGTCTTACAAGTTCATCAGTAAAGTTCCTGACCGGGTCTTCGCTGACTCTGCTCGTGAGGCTTCGTGTCTTGTATCTTCGGGTATAGAATATATATATCGTCTGCGCGTGTACGTCGCGGAATCTCTTGCAGCGCTTCGCCTTCAACCTTGGCTTGCGGATCGTTTGTTTCACCGCGGCGCGAGTGCTCCTTGTTGGTTGTGGCCCACTTCTAAACAACTTCCGGAGATCTTCTGTTTTAGCAACTGCTCAATCATTCATCCTGGGCGTGACGTATCGTTGCTGGGTTCTTATGCTCTTTGATGCTAGTTTGCGTGTCGGGACAGTTGCGATCACCTCAAATATACTATATGAGAATGGGGTGTTGAGGGGAGTGATGCACCCTTCATCGTGTCCTGCAAACACGTCCCGAAAGCATAAATGTTCCGTATCTTGTCAAAGCTTGCAAAAACGCCAGCAAGTTGACTAGAAATATGGTCGTTCGCTTATGTAGCTTGTGTTCATTTGTTGAGACCTTTTTCTCAAGGGTGGCAGGGAAGTGTTTCTATAGCACTGCAGGCCGATACAGGTGTCTGGGTCTTTGGGTCTTCCTATCACATCAAACAGCTTCTATCAACTCAAAGCGTGTCCTCAACGTAGATTACAGTGTTTTGTTTGACATGTACCGTTGGAGGCTCGATCTCGAAGAGTTTGCTATTATGATACCGAGGCGAAATGATCTCTTTGTGATTTTGAGATTATTTTATGGTTCGAGGGTTGGGACTTCAATTCAACATTTAGCTTTAACCTTCTGCTATGAAAACGGTAATAATTTATCAAGGACTCTGTTCGGGGTCACAGCACCAGGTGTCGGCAGACACGCCCACACCCGGGCTGTTGGGCCACAAATGTCTTGGTCGCAGCGACGAAGCAATCGAGGCAGAGTCCAATTGACTCATTGCGGTAGGCGTTCGCTAGTCTGAGTTCTTCAATTGTCACTATCAACTTGTATTAGCGCTTAATAATGGACATGTCTAAATGGAGACTTACAAGCCAGACGGAGGCCAAGGGTTCATCTCCGAGTTCCAGGGCAAACTCCAGCAAGGGGATGTCGGTACGAACAAAAAGCTGGCTCATGATGAAGAAACCTTCGCCGTGGTCAAACCAGTACGACGCGACAAGCAGGTCGAACCCTACTTGAAGATGAGGTCTGTCGACTGAGCCCGGTGCTGTTTCCAGCCAGAGGGAGCAGATGGGTTTGAGGCGCCGCACCATGTCGGCTTTATCTGCGAAGATAGATACATCTCTGATGGTTCGCGGGGGCAGCTTGAAGGATCCAGGGTCTGATCCGTACAAGATCTTCAGTGCATGGTAGATAGCTTCGGGGTTATCATCTATCAACTCAATGCGAGCTTGCTGTCCGTCAACTCGGTTGGTGAGTGAGTTGCCTCTTTCATTCTACCAGAAAACATCTTCTCAAACATAACGGATACGTGGCTCAGGAAGCTTGCAGAGACAAGAATTTGAACCTTTTTGGCCCCGATGATGAGCATGACATCGCCACCAGGAACCACTGTCCACGGTCCTAGGTCTTCTGCAAAAGATCAGTACTTGAACTGCTTCTCAATTTTCTTGCTTTCCACTAACCGGTTGTTTCCGCCTCCTGGGCGGCAACTTGATTGGCAGTTGTAGACATTGTTAACGCAAGATGATCGAGTGGATCGTCCAGAAGTGCTGGGTTCTCAGCAGCTGACTCGAGGTTTGAGATTTCTCTACCTTAAGCTTGGAGACGGGATGAGAAGAAGAAGATTAAAAGATGAAAAGAATTCAGTAAGATGAAAATTATATTCTGCCATAAGGTACTAAGTGGTGGGCCCTTGATTCATTGTTCTATATGCCAGCTGGTGCCAGGTGATAGAACTTCTGGCCATATAATATTTACTTGGAGTATTGTCTTGTCTATTGTTAAATCTGCTGAACTCCGAGGGGAAGATGCTGGTATTTATATTTTTTGAGACAGTGTGATCAAGCATTGTTGCTTCTTCTTTATTGGGATTGTTGTCATTTGAGACATCCGTGAACTTCAGGATTGTCCATCATGACTGTAGACAATTGTTTCCACCCAGCGCCACTTGTCACACATTAATTGTTCAAACTTCTTAGAGGGGCGGTTTTCAAGCCATTTAAGCATCTTTTGTTACACTTGTTATTTTTATGACTGGATGTATTCAATCATTTGGTGAGAGTCTGCATCTTCGCCTTCTCGAACTGTCTTGTTGTATGTCCCATCGTTTTGTGCTAAGTAATCGAGTGAGGCGACCTCGCCAGCCACCCATTGTTCGATTTCTTGAGGCCGTATTCTTGATATTACATTGGCGTTCAGACTCACCCGTTTGGGCAGTCAAACTTTGCCTTTCTCGTCTGGGACCCTTTAAAGATTGTCCAGCTTCTTTCTTGCATGATTGCCAATAGGCCAGGCCCGTTTGACTATTCACATGCCGAAATATGGTAGGTTCCATCTTGTTTGGGAGCCGACTTTTGTATCTACAATGTCCATCTCTCGTTGCCGAGACCTAAGGTATTGGGTGAAAGGTGGTTTGCAGGGTGTTTTGTTTCATCTTGTTCATGAGATACTGCTGCTTTGAACATAAAACGGGGTAAATCACAGGAATAACACGGCTCTTTTATGAGATTTACCTAGATAAAGGCAGAGAAAATCGAAGGAATTGAAAACATCGCACTCGTCATGTCACTTCGTCTTGATCAGTTATCTTCGTTGACCAGCTCAATATCCAAATTGTCGAGAAATCATCACGCATTCTGAGGTATGGCGAAGCCAACAGATCACCATCTGCGCATCATTATCCCGCTTCTATGCGCATTCCACATTGGCCTTTTCTTATTTGGCTCTTATTTTCATTATCTATTGTGTCTATCCTCAGTGCTAAATTTGATGTAGACTTGGGAGGCCTTTAGATCAGCCGGCTTCATTCCTTAGGATGAAGTACTGGAGTCTACTTCTTATGCTCCGGACATGTGTTGTCCCCCTCGAAACAACCAAGACACAAGCCATTAATTACGTGTGCCTTGCTGATTTCCTCTCGAAGTTCACCATGGACCACAGTACAGTTTTCACACGAGCCTCCGTGTACGGTTCCATGTAGACTCAACCAGTTACCCAACTCTGATAAGGCGTCATCAATGCGGCTGAGAGGCTCCTCAGGGCCCAGGAAGTAAATCCCATCACCACTTTCATACGTGAGTTCGATTAAGTAGTCAAAGTAGGCCGTCGTTTCAGTACCACAGTTGTTCGAACCAACGAGATAGGGGAGCACCATGTATACCAACTTAACCGCCTTTCTCTGGGCATCAGCTCGTACTTCCTGGAGCTTTGCTTTTTAGCGAGGGTCAGCTTGAACTCAGGAGTCAGGACTTGATCCATGTGATCTCACCTGTAAGTCTGTACAAATATTGCTCTAGCATGCTATTCTTGACCAGCTTTTCAATTTCCGAGGCGCTGGCCAAGAACGATCTTTCGGCCCAGAGAAGTTGCCTGGTGGCAGTTTTGTAGGAAGTTGAGTCTTTACTATGTAAGCATACCAAGGCGATAAGCCACAGATCCTTTGAGTGGCAAGTCTTGGAAAGTATGTTGTTTGACCAGAACATGACCGAAAGTTGCATGCTCTGCTTCATGTCGTATTTGTCAATGATGGACCAGACTTTCACAATCTCAGCGCTTGTAGGGTTCCAGAGCATTGTGGTAGATTGACAGTGAAGAGCTTGACATATCCATCCAAAGCAAATGGAACTTTCTTCTTCGGGTAGTGGGATCTCGAAAGGATCGGTCTCGGTGTTGGCGGCGGCGGCCAGAGCTTGGCCCTCCATGAAGTTTGGGCCAAGCATTGTGGCAAATACACGAGAAGCGCCTTTCATAACTGTAGATTGAACGCGCACGCGTGTGTCATTGTTGACGACGAAAATAACATCTCCATCTGGCGCAAAACTCTGGAAGTCAGGGGGGGTAGGGTTGTCTTCTCTTTGGCAACTTTCTGACGCTTGGCGCGAGGAGCGGACATGATGAATAGTAGAGGAGGCTCCTTGTTCGATGGTAGAAGGTTCAAAAGGTAAAGTTTTGGATAGAAGAGCGAAGAGAGGAGAGGAGAGGGATGTGCTTGTTGCGGATATGCAGGCAGCCGCTGTGAAATGACGGTCCAGTGAGGCCGACAAGATGAGCTGTTTGACGGTGGCGGCGCAGTGCAAATACCTTGCTAGGAAGGATACTCTTGGATGGAAAGTGAAAGAAGGAAAGAAAGAAAGCTTTAGAAAGAGCTCCTTAGGTTTTATGCGATCCGTTAATCAAGAATGGATATCCTGTAAAAAGCACGCCCATTGTGCGTGATTGTGGGGGAAATGGATGAACAGGAAGAGTTTCAGAAACATTGTGTACAAAGCGCAGCCATGTCAAGCATCATTCTTCACATGTCGATGGATGATCTTGAGAGACTCCTCGATAGGAAGTTTCAGCCCGTCAAAGACTATCTTGATGTTATCAACGACAAGCTTGATGCCATCAACAAGATGCCCGATAACCCGACGAACCATGGTCTGGCACCCAAGAGTCTTCCCGTGGAAACCGTTGTTCAACCTCAAGATCAAAAGCTTGTGCGTAAGTTCCAAATTGCTATATATGAATAGCATCGCTTGTTTACTACTTCTCATCTCTAGCCAGTCAATGTTGGAGCTCACTGAGCATGGCTATGGGAAGCACTTGTAGGAAGCATCAACGAGCTCAAGTATGATTCTTTCTCCCACAGCCAACAAGGTGAGGATATCTATCGCGTATCGTATCCTACCTCTCCATCGACATCCCGGACAAGTCTTCATGCGTTTTCAAGCTAAACAAGATGCAAATTAATATCAATAATCATATGTCAGGCAGTCTAGTAAATGCGACGATTTTTTTGTTTATTTTGTGACTCCCTGCCTACCTTAGCAACCTCATACCTATCCTTCAGTCAGCCCTTGGGGAGGAAGAAAATCTAGGACTTTAGAAGAGGATGCTAAATAAACTCAGTAAAGACTACCTTAAACTTAGAATAAATTGCCTAAACTTTTTTATCACTTAGGATTAAAAGGTCCGATGTTTTCTTGCTCCCCAAGGCCTGGACCTGAAGTCAGTGGTAAACCCAGTGTTATCGGAGCTACACAGGGTAGCCTCCCCACTAAAATTTGTCTCGGTACACATCTAGCTCAGCTCGCTTCCATCCATATCAATCACCACTCATCATGAGAACTCGGAGGTCCAATCGCACGAAGCGATACACGGTAGAGAAGTACGACTTCGAAGGTAGTTCCGACGAAGAAGCTCTCGATCGCGCTTCCAAGCACGCAGAACGGGATGAAAACTTTGATGAGGCTGCCGCTACAGAAGAAAGCGCCGAAGAGCTCGCCCTTGGCCAAGAGCACGACGAAAATGATGATGCAGAATCCGACGGTCCTGTGAGCGAACCAGATGGCGTTCTGGACAGATTTGCGCGTCAACGTGTCAAGCCTATCAGGCCCTTCAACGTTCGCGCGGCTGGCTTCACGGGGTACCTCGATCTTGAGCCTGTGGCGGATGGACGCATTGTGAGATCGTACTGGGGGCCCTATGACCGCGGATTTAAAGGCAAACAGCTCGTCGAGGCATGGTACGGACGTCATGAGGATGGTGTCAAGTTGGTCACGGGTATGCTGGATCGTTGGATGGACTGGACAGTGCTTCCTTCCAAGATTCAGGATGATGAGGGGCAGAAAGATCGAGGTGTTTGGTCGCCTAGCTACTTCGAAAGGGAAGCTTACAGCGCCGAGCATTGGTATGAGCGCGTCAGGGAGAGTTTGCCAGAAGCCAACGCGATGGTACCACTGTCGACTGAGGAAGTTTCACGATACCAGTTTAAGAGAGAGCCAATGCCAGTATTATTAGGGCCGCCCACATCGCAACAAGAGGTCAAATTCGAACCTGGTGATGCATACTCTATATCTCAGAATGGCCTCCCAATGCAAAATGACGATGCGCCCTTTGGGTGGATTTTAGATGCCGGCGGTATCGTCACCGGTATGGACTGGGCACCTTTGAACAACGCCAACTCGCCGCAACTTCTAGCCCTCTGCGTTATTCCACATTCCGACCAGGAACTCTACGATTACGAACAGGAATCTTTAAATCCAGACTTCCAAAAGTACGGTACTGTGCAGCTATGGGAGTTCGTCGGAGAGAGGCAAGAGAATGGCTTTGCTCGACCTTCGATGCAACCTCCAATACTGCGCAAGACGATATGTCTCGAATTTGGGCGGGCTCGAAGAGTGAAATGGAGTCCTGCATGCGGCTTCTTGGCCATTCTTTGCGATGATGGAAACGTGTACGTGGTGGAGGCTGGTGACGGCGGAGGAGGAAGTTATGGTGAGTTCAATATCGTGCTGGTACCAGTCCAGTAGCTAACAGTGTTCAGAAAAGGTTGTGCAGCCAATAGCTGTATTTGGCTTCCCAGATGAAGACGCCAAAGCGACAGCTCTTACATGGATCAACTTCAACCGACTGGTAGTAGGTTATACTGACGGTTCTATTGCTATTTGGTCCCTCCGTCCCCATCGCCTCCTATCCCGACATCCTGTCCACCACAATATCGTGGTCGATCTCGTTTCTGGCTATCCAGCAATGCCCTACCTCGTTGCCTCAACCCCTGTAGGCGGAACTGTCAAGCTGCTTGACCTTCGTGCGCCAAGTTACGAGTCAACCGAAGTCCAGAACCTTACGGTCGGAACACAACCAAATCTGCTTGGATACAGCGACCACCTGCTTGGCTTCTACTCCATGTATCCATCTGCCGGTGTGCTGAATACCCACATCGGCTTCATGCACCATTCGCAATTCCCTGTTGCGCGTCGCGTCTTTACAGGAGAAAGTTTCCCTTCTTGTCTAGCAGTCGGACGAACACATCCATACCTCCTTGTCGGTTCTCTAGACGGCTCGCTGTGGGCTATCAATCCCCAGGTTGAACTCTTCACCACAAGGCGTGAGCCCACGGACCGTATCAGAGTCTTCCATCACGAACATCGCCCCGCAAAGCTTTTCCCAGCTGAGTCACCTGCGGCGGCACGAGGAGTGTCAAGAATAGCGACAGGCTTCATATTGGAGCGCAGCCTAACTAAGCATTCCGCCCATAAACCGCCGGTCAAGAAAGGGAAGAAGCCAAAGAAGAAGGATACCGACACGGCTGTCGGTGACGATGAAGAAGAAGGGGGCGCAATCATGGATCCGACCCGAGCCATCATCTACGAGCCACTGACAAGGATCACGGTGGCCGAATGGAATCCTAACGAAGAGTATGGATGTTGGGCTGCTGTGGCGATGGGCTCAGGTCTGGTGAGGATCACGGATCTCGGCTTGACGATAACAGAAGAGGAAGAAAATTAGTCCATGAGACACTGAGAACCCATAATGGTGTGGTGGTAGTCGAAAGCCTTGGCCATACCGTAAAAGTGTGTAACGGCAGCAAGGATGACAAAAATGTGGAAGATCTGATGCGAGCTTCCCCAGATATCGAAGGCGCCAGGTGCGCTTCTCTCGGGCCAACGAGCCTATTCGGTCAGATTTGGATGTTTTACGTGAAGAGCCGGGGAGGACATACTGCATAGAGCACAGCGCCAAAGATGTACATGACGCCGTGGAGGAGAACCCAGCTGAGACTCATGCGATCTTCAAGACCTTGGTAACCATAGATGAAGAGGCCATGAATGACAGGAACAACGCCAGAGAGACCAAGGCCGATGAACATCATTGCACGATACGGACGCCATGCTGGGGTCCGGAAGCGCTCGACCCATGAAACGATTGTGCATCCAAGGCCGAGTATACAAATCTACTTTGTCAGCGAGTTTCTCGGCCATCAACAAACAACATCATAGACTTACAACCCATAGATAGGAGGCCATCAGATTAGGCAGACAGAAGAAGCCGTAATACAGAGCTGGAACATAGCTGCCAACGATCAAAGCCACGATGCCCGTGTAATCTAACTTGTTCCCCCACTTCGAAACAGTATCGCTGTGGTTTGACAAGGTGTGGTACGTGGCACTCATCCCCAGACACACAATAGCGCCTCCAAAGAAGCATGCAAAGACGAGTACATCAGCGCTACTTGCGCTTTCGTAACGTGGACGGACAACTCGATCAACGTATGCTGCACTAGCGAGAAATACTATGGCGCCGAGGAGGTGAGACCAGATGTTGACGGACTCATTGTGGAGATAGAAGAGGGAGCGGAACGAATGGGCATAGGAGCCGTGAGACTGCCGATAGCCCAAGAGGATGAAGGCATTGTCGCGACGCCAAGCCGGGAGATCATCCCAGAGAATGAGAAGAGACTGCTCAACCTTTGATTCGAAGTTCTTAGCGGCATCGATAAGGTTGTCTGTGGCTGAAGGCCGGCGATTGCGAACGCCGTAGGGCTGAGTTTCGGCCATGACGAAATGAGGCTATCCAGACTTGGAACAAATGCAGCTAGAGTCAGGAACTTTGCATAGAATCGTTAACCGACAATTAGTTTCTGTCCTTGCGTCCTAGTTCTCGACTTATATATGAACCAAGTTCCACTTCTCCGGTCGTTTATTGTTGTGTTGTTGGACCAGGGTAGTTTTGTTGGGACAAGCACATGAAAAGACACGCAACGTGCTCCGAGGCTAAAGACAAATCGATGATGTACGCTTAACGAGAGAAGGCCTCTAGAAGCGTTGTAGAAGTTCCACTTGATTTTAGTCCAAGACCCTGTTTTATTGCAAAAGAAGTTATGATGGACTTGAAAATGGAGATGAAAGTCTTTGGCGAGAGATCTGCTGTTCGCTGGAGAAATCCACAAGCGAGGTGCACTAATACGGTGGAGGTTTTACCATCATAACATCGACATTCTACTAACTCTACAATCATGACTACTCTGAAATCTAATTGCACGGGAATAACGAAGTCAGCATTTGGGTCAGCATAGAATTCATTTATCGTTAGCCATCGCGCGAAAATATCGTGATCAGTGAGCGCCAATGTCTAAAACGCCTAAAACACGCAGGCTGTCTGTCTGATGCGCTCACGCCATCCAAACCCTCCAGGGATATCTCGAGTCTTCGCTCAATCGTCGCTAGAAGCAGGCGAAACGTCTATTTCTTTCCGCTCTTCTTGATGCCTTGGCCACCGGTGTTGAGAGGACCCTTGCCTCCAGCCTTAGCGGCAAGCTCCTTGCGAGCCTTCTCGTCTGTATCGTAGTTATTAGTGTATGTTTCTTTGTATCTTTCGTTTTTGGAACTTCGTACCGGCGCGCTTCTTCTCGAGGTAAGCCTTGTCATCGTCGTCGAGGTCCTTTTGGGCCTTCTTGGCCTGCTTCAAGGGCTTGACCTTGCCGCCTGCGGTTTGGAGGGGTTAGTTTTCTGTCTCTGTAGGAATTTAGTCGGAGAGATTTGACGAACCTTCTCGGTTAGCGCCACCCATTTTGATATATGTAAAGTGAAAGAGAGTCTTGAGTTGTGTGAAAAAGGAGGGCAAAGCTGCGGTTGAAGAAACAAAGATTGTCGCGAGAGGGAAAAGTTGCCTCCCGCTTATTGACTTTTGTCCAGGCCCTCTCGCGCTCAGCACAGCCCAGCCCACTCACTGGCAGCGGTGAGCCCACTTTCGACCGCGGGGATAAGCTCGATAAGATGGATAAGGGTCTTTCGGGGCTTAGCTAATCCAGAAAATGGGCCTTGTAGCCTCATCAGTCGTTTCGCTGTTACCTGACGTCAAAAAGTCTAGAGATACTCGGTTCAGATAATAACTTTCATCTCGCATCACGACACCTGCGCCCGCCTCAGAGTTTCCAATTCGCTTAACCATCTTTCTATTTCATCTGGACTGCACTCCAGTCTTCCTTCATCCCCTACATTATCTCCCCTATCGGCTCTGAGCCTCTACGAGTCACTACTGATCCGGTTGGGCTCTTCTCCCATTGCACTCTGCTCTTCCTAGTCCCCAGCGCTGACACTGTTTCTGCTTCTCTCCATTTCAAGGCCTTGTGGATCTAAATAGCACCGTCATCATCATGGCGTCGAGTTCGGACGAAGGCGAGATCGTCGAGAACGCCGCTAAAGATTTGAAGGCAACTTCACTGCAGCATACTGGAGGAAGCAGTGTTGACCGTCAAGACAGAAACAAAAGTAGACTTTCGACTCCGGATCACGATTCGGCTTCTAGATACAGCAACGGGTCACGACGAAGCATTTCACCCCGTGGCTACAAGCGATCGCACGACGAAAGAGATAGAGATAGGGATCACTACAACTCCAGGCCTCGTGATCAAGGGTATCGCCGGAACTACGAGGATTCGCGACGTGACGACCATCGCAAGCCGCGAGGACAATACGATGACCTAGATCGACCTGCATCGCGCACATCAAATTTCAGCTACGGGGGCCGCGATCGGAGCCGCGACCGAGACAACTACCGCGATGGAGACCGAGATCGGTATTCCAGCAAACGACCTCGAAACAGGAGTCGCTCTCCTCAAAGATCTCGACCTTCGGATAGAGGCAGGTTTGATCGCTTTGTAAGAGAAGGCCAATACGATCGTCGCGACGATGGGCCGAGGGAACTTAAGTATGACGACAGCTCGAGAAATGGCGGTTCTATGTCCAAGAGGACGACTGTAGGAGAGGCTTCACGCGCCCAAGGACATCATGCTAAACCTGAACAAGGCCTTACAAATGGACATGGCACTTCCAAGGCTTCTCAGCAGTATGTTGACTTACATTCCAAGGTTTGAACGAAGGACTGACATGTTTATAGGGAGCCAGCAGCTCAGAAAGAACCCGAACGAAAACCGGAACCTGAGCCAGAGCCCGACTACGAAGAGCCTGAGCCTTTTGACGAAGAAGCTGAAATTGAGCGACGCCGCAAGCGACGTGAGGAGATTCTGGCTAAGCACAGTTCTGCCACTCCTCTCCTTCTCCATGCTGTAGGTGCTGCTGCAAGTAAAGCTCACGGAGCTTCCCCTGCGTCCACCGCGCCCGACACCCCCATGAGAGCACAGTCCGACATTGAAAGCCCTCGCACTCCCCGATCAGGTATGTCGACAGCATCTGGTGGAGCGATCTCATTGACCAGAGGTGCAGATATCGCATCACCACGCTCTCCCGGGTCACATACCGAAATGTCTCCTGGGGGCATCAACTTCCTCGATGACAGAAACCTGATGAATAGCCACGGGAAGGCTCAGCCAGACGAGGAGGATGGCCCCTCGGCCGCTGACTACGATCCTACTGGAGACATGAAGGAGGATGAACGACGACATGAGCTCCGGCACGGAAACGTCGTACTTCATGGTGAGCAGCATCCCATTGCAACGGAACAACAGCCACAGGAAGATGTTCAAGAAAAGTCTACCGAAAAGACTGGCGGTGATGATGACGATGATGACTCCGATATGTTTGCGGAAGACTTTGACGAGGAAAAGTATGCCACAAAACCTGTCGAGCCGGTCGCACCTATCGAGGGTGACGGCAAGGCCCCTGATGTGCCAGCCATCAAGGGAGGTATTCTCGAAGGTGACGACAAAGATGGCTACTACAAGATTCGCATCGGTGAGGTCTTGAATGGTCGGTATCAGATCCAGGCAGCACTAGGAAGGGGTATGTTCTCAGGGGTAGCCCGTGCCGTCGACATCACCACGAAGGAGCTCGTCGCTATCAAGATGATGCGAAACAATGATGCCCTCCGAAAGGGAGGATACACAGAGATTGCTATTCTGGAGAAGCTCAACGAGGCTGACCCTGAAGGTCGCAAGCACATCATCAAGTTTATCCGCCAGTTCGACTACAAGGGCCATCTGTGCATGGTGTTCGAGAACCTGAGCATGAACTTGCGAGAGGTGTTGCGAAAGTTTGGTAACAATGTGGGTATCAATCTTGGAGCGACGCGAGCATACGCATACCAGATCTTTGTCGCTCTCGCGCACATGCGAAAGTGCAGTATCATTCATGCTGATCTCAAACCGGACAACATCTTGGTATGCAACCCCACGATGCTAACATTAAGACACGCGAGTGCTAACTTTAGTAGGTAAACGAGAGTCACAACGTGCTCAAGATCTGTGATTTGGGTACGGCTATCGACAAGACGGATGCGGCGACAGCGCACATGGATGTCACTCCATACCTCGTCAGTCGATTCTACCGAGCGCCAGAGATTATTATGGGCATTCCTTACGATTACGCCGTCGACATGTGGTCCATCGGCTGCACGTTGTATGAGATGTACACCGGCAAAATCCTCTTTGCTGGAGACAGCAACAACCAGATGCTCAAGGCAATTATGGAGATCAGAGGAAGGTTAACGCCGAAGTTGTTCAAGCGTGGCCAACTATCGCCAGCTCATTTCGACGACAAGGGACAATTCGTCAGCATCGAACGAGACAAGGTTCTAGGCAAGGTATGTTATGATTCCATTCACTCCCTCCACGTTATTTCTGTTGTTGTTGTTCTTGCCATCACACTCCTTGCATCTGCCTACAAGCGCCATATGGCCATGCTCTTGGTGGCCGCCCACGCGAAGTCTATGCTATTTTTGCCACAATGGCTGGGGGCTGTTCCTTCATGGGGCTCTGCTCTGCGAGCGTAAGCGCCTAGACCCCTTGCAGACTGAAGCGCTCGGGATATGTGGGGTAACTTGACGATGACCAACACCACCCACATAACGGTCGATAGATCAAAACAACAGTCATCAGGCATGTTTGATCTCAGCCGCCCTTGCGGGGTTCTCGAACAAACTCAGCAAGGGATGGATGGATGGTGTGATGAGATGGGGTTACAGAACGCCTCGAGATCCTTTCAAGGTTAAAGATCAGGTCGCATGACTTGTTTTGTCTCGGTAGATCGGACTCCCTCTCAGCGTCAGCCACGATGACCTACTTATCCCTTGCATACGAGTTCAACGGCTGCTAAGAGTTTGGCCAAGCGCTCAGCCCTTGTTGACATGCGCATTCACATGGAGAATTCCTTTTCCCATTTTAGAACTATGAGTCAGGAATGGGTAACTAACAGACTGTGATTACAGACAACCGTCCGAACGATGGCGGTGGTAAAGCCAACCCGGGACCTACGGACAAGACTCATGGCTGCGTCGTCAGGGATGAATGACGCGGAAACGAGGGACCTGAACCACTTCATTGATCTCCTCGAGCACTGTCTTACACTCAATCCCGACAAAAGGATGAAGCCGGCTGATGCACTGCGCCATCCCTTCTTTACTGCACGGGCGGGACATGTACGTCGGTAAGGAGGGTGTTAAGCATTCGGATCATGGATTCATGACGCTGTTCTGAGACAATCAAAGGCGCGGGATGAGAGTTTTTTTTTGGGGGGGGGAGGATATTTACTTGACTAGACTAGGCAAGGGAGGATAATGGCGGGTTCAAAACATGTGGTGGTTTGATCGATGTCTCTGAACGTGTCACCGCCGTTTTTATGTCATGCCTTGCTATGTCTCACCTTGTCTGTTATGTCTCGCACGAGGCCGCGGTTATTGGAGTCTAGACTCGGAAGAAGCAGGCTAGAAATTTTGATGGAGTTCTGGAGTATAGAGCTTTGACGAGGGTCTAAAACAAATGCCTATAGAGTTTTAATAACATAGCTACTAAGGAATCTCTAAGTAATGCTCGGATTGTTTGATGAATGATCGCCGATGATTGATTGAGTCTTTTTTACGATGCGTGACCTCGTACTCGCTGTATTCCGAGTCACATAACGCCCGGCTCATACGGGAGGAATCCACATGCTCGGGCTTGGTATTGAAGTTGAGGCTCCCAAGCACGGAGTGGCGATGCAGGCGTGGGCTTGCTTACCCGCGTGAGTGCGAGCGTGAGCACGCCAGGCAGCCTACGCTAGGTGAGCATGTTGTGCATTTTCTAGGCTACATTATTCATTCCAGGTTCAAGTTTGACAGCCTGATAGGCAGAGACGGGGCGTAACGATCAGGGCTGATTACACATTGTGGTTAGGTTTGTTGATTTGATTGCTGGCAGCCGATGTTACATTTGAGATGTTTGTTGTAGATGGTTTGGGGGACACGGGTTGTGGTCTGTGTAAGTCGCTTGGTCGGGATGGAGAGTGGTTGGTCAGGCTGTCAAAGAAGAGAGTTCTTTGTGTTTGAGAAGTTGACGTCAATGAGGTCACACGGGTAATGTCAGTGGTACAGAAGAGAAGATGAGCAGGGCGAGCAAGTTGTGACGTTTGTGCCGATGATTGTCGTGATGTGATGTGCACGAGAGCTCAAAGGTGAGGCTTTTGATGATCCAATATCCGATATCCCTTGCTTGATCAACAATGTCACAGATCGTCACTCGCTCTTGTCTTGAGCGATCTTATCGGTTTTCCCCGAATGTACCGAAGGCGATGCTTGCCCTGCATTATGATGTGCAGGAGTAAAATTGTTGATTGTAACACCCTTCTCATACAAACCTGTAACAGAACCTGCGACGGAGATTGCGCCCAGACTCAGACTCGGAGCAGGGCAAGGATCCCTTGAGCTTGAGGGTTTGATGAAATCAGAGTGGATTCGGGATTTTCTCAGCCTCACTTTAATCGCAGGGGCAGGCAGTTTGAGTGAGACATTATGACGGGCTGTGGCGAGAGTGTCGTCAGGATCGGCGGGTTTTGTTTCGATGGGTTATTCATTGGTGCAATTTTGCTGGGTTTTGCTGCTGATTGCCCTGCAAGTTTCATGAGGAGAGATGATCCGTCCAGTAGAAGTTTGTTAGCCTGTGATTTGGGAGACCTACAGTACGTCGTGGTGAGGGTTCTTGTGTTGGATGATGATCAGGTCAATGCGACAATTATGATGTTTCGTGTGATCGGACACGATAACTGTGAATGGACAACAAATTGCTGTGAGATGTGCTACCCGCGCTGGCAAATCAGTGATATCAACCAAAAGATACAGTAGAAGAACCATGTTATCGTGGTTGGATACAGGGTAACATAACATAGCATAACCGTTTGTGTTTGTGAGGCTCCGTGTCCTACCCCAGGTCCGCTCCGTGACGGCATCTCCAGATCCCAGCTCCACATGAACATGGCACGGCCGATTCGAACAAGAAGGAGACCGATTGTGAGCGGCCCTTGACCTCGTGTGTCCGGACCATTCCAAGGGGAGCCGTATCAACTCTGGACCATCATCAAGATCTTGAACTTGCTAGCGAGAGTCAAATGTGACGCTTCTCGTTCTGGATCGTGCTACAATTGGTCAAACTCGATCTTCAACTTCACAAGTCGTTGATGCAAATCATGGCCCCTCCAGGCGCCGCGGATGTCATCCCGTAAGCTTCACCACCACCCAATAAAGACCCCGCCCCTACTTTACTTTACGCCGTTGAGAGTCGAGACCGGCAGTGCATTAGACTTTGGAACCAAGGCGACAACGTTGGCTTCACTTTGCGGTAGCCACGAGCCCGTAAATGATCGGCCATGATGCGATATAATTTTGGTATCTCGAATTATATTCGAGCTGATCAATGAGCATGTTTCTCATGCCCCGTCTAGCCCGTCCCCTTCTCGGGGCCTCGTGACAAATCCTGTGTGTTGCATTGTCCTCCCTTGCGTCCACACGCTACGCATAATCAGCCCTTGCAGACATCCAGCCTTTGGCGGTGAATCTACAGACAGACAGACAGAGGCTTTGATATCAGCCCACCTCGAAACGGGCAGTCTTGGCTCTAGTGGTGCAGCTTGACGTTTGAGACGGTCTTCTATCTCATGATTGCGTCTTCATTGACGAAGGTTTACAAGGAGATACGTAGTGAGTGGTTATCTCCAAGAGATAACTGCTGATCGATTCGGCACTGCATGTGATGATGGTCGTATCTCCCCAGAAGCTTTCGATGATCGATCTTCAGATCGTTATCAGACCAGAAACGAGTCCCAGCTCTCGCTTCCACTCCAAAGTCCCATTGTCAACTGCAAGGATCTCTCAATCGGGCTAGGAACACCAGACTTGACAAAGATATCATGCAAACCAAGCCAAAGGTGATACCAGCGCCGGCCGGTTCAGAGACGAACCGCAACCATGTTCCCGGGGAAGTGGCCCTGGCGGCAGTTGATGGTGTGCTCTCGATTGCTCATCCTCAATGCGAGTGACTGCCCTGGCGCCGCCCTCCTACCTTTGTTTCTCTCTGCATCTCCTGATCTACCTAGGACTAAGACTATGGCTGAGGTCTTGTGCCCGTATGTAGCAGGCTGGACTGGACTCAAGCGTAGAGATGCATAACCATGACTCAAGATGCGCATAGCTTCTCTAAGTGAGTGCATAGACGGCAGTGTTGGGGATAACTCCCTATTGGATCGATATGGCATGTGGTTAACCTTTTCCTGCTTGGAACTGCCAGAGTAACATCCCGATTTGCTGGCTGTTCTTATTCGCAACCAAACCAACCAACGATGAGTGCATAAGAGCAACTGGTATCGAACCAGGATGGAGCGAGCTCTTGCATTGCCGTCGCTTGGTGCGAGAGCCAGTGGTTCAATCAAGTTACAGCAGTACAGTACAGTAAGGTAGAGGCGAGCAGGTTTCGGTCAGCGGTCGAAACGGAATCAGCCCATGCATAACATATGCTGAGACAGAAGAGTCTAGCGCATAATGTTTGTTTTGCCCATGGTCATCGCCATGAAAGAAAGAAAAGCTCGAACCCTCTTGAAGCAATGTTTGAGGCCATAAGAAAAACAACGCCATGCTTCAGCTACAGTAGATAGCGGCGTATGATCGACGCCCCGGACTCAGAAACTGGAGATTAATTAGAACATTTTTTCTTTCTTCGACTTTGACTCAGGTGGCATTGGCGTCAGAGGAATCAGTGCTCACTGGCGAGAGATGGGTCGATTACAGGGATATCCCTGTAGCTCAAGGATCAGACAGCGGCCTCACTCTGTGTCAAGTGGATCGAGATGATATGTTTAGAGCTCAGTGCGCGGTAAAGGAACAGGGCTACAACGGGGAATAACCAAGTCGGAGATGATTGCTGGAGATCTGAGTGCAAGGGGCCTAAACCTCGAAGGGTTTAGATGCACCCGTGATTTTTGACGATGCAGTTGATGGCTGATCGGTAATCACGGTCAAAGGCCCATTCTCGAATGCCCTGACCGCTTCTCTCGGGCCCATCCAATCGACCCGCCCATATTTTGACAACTGTTAGCAATGAGACACTGTCTTGTTTTTAGGGGACCACTCAACTGAGCTGGAATACCAGGGGCCCCTTGGAGGAATTCGGACTTTTATTGACATGGAATAGGGTAGGCGAGATGGTATTTTGGACAATTGTCAAGCTACTGCTTTACTTCGGTTCGCTTCACCTGAAGTTCTATCAAATAATTCCACTTGGATGCATGGAGAAACACGTTGGGGGAGTTGAGATCATGCGATCATGGTTCGTGGCTGGAACAACTGATTGAGGTTGAAAACAAGTGATCAGTAAGAAAATGAGTGCCTCGTCGCCTCAATTCCTCCTCAATCTGTCAGTGTCAGTCAAGGCTCGCTCAGATCCGATGTTCGTTCGAGGCCAGGCAAACGCAAGGCACTGTACGATACCCGTTCACATGGATCCGATGACATGACAGCGACGTACTCATTCACATTCTCACCGTAAAGTAAAAAGTAGTCGTCGTCGTTATCAGTTAGACTACCATCCATGCCATGCATCCAACGGGTGACAGAGATCACAGGCCGATAAAGACAGGCAACGGGCCACATTCCTTGGGGCCTGTACAGCATCTCATTGGACGCCTCTTCTGCAACCCGTCCCCGTTTCCCATCAGTCAGCCTCACTGTAACTTGGTAGAGCTGCCACTGTCACCGTCGTGGTCGTGGCCTGTTCAAGGGGTCTCTTGACTTGACAAGCAAGTGAACTGTGCTGCGCTGTGCTGTTTGGTCCTCCCCGAGGGGACATAATGTGTTTTTTATTGTGTTTTTTATGTTTTATCCACGTTTTGACCACCTTGCATAATTGATATAAGCCTTTTGGAACCTTCTCTTCAGGCCACGTGTCAGAGCCAGACTTTTCCTTGCTTCA